>JAREIK010000816.1:920602-1407693 GCA_029783825.1 Sapria himalayana | reverse complement strand
TATATGTTGATGTTAAACCAGGTACTTAAAAGACTAATCCATCATTCCATCTCTTTATTACCTAACTACATGCATGAATCCTAGGGTTAAGGTGGAAGGGGTAGAGACATTTTGATATACATATCCATGTCCATAAACTAGGAACACCAATGAAAGTTTCATTCAAGAAATATTGGCCGAGTTATTTACGTATTATTACGTACAATGCATAGAAATTTTGTAGCTAGCTCCGAGTATAGACATGCAACATATTTAGATGATGACTTCCAATTAGTTAGTGAGGAAAAATAATGAGGTGGTCCGTTAAATATGAGTGAGCTATCTCTATACATAGAAACCAATTACTGATCAATCTATCACATAGTGATAATAAGAATCTTAATATATTAATGGTAAAAAATCATATGAATCAAACAATCCCATGTTGCCTAAGATGACATGGGATCTACTACTCCTCCGTATAAGGATAGTATTAGAGTCTCATTTTTCTATTGCAGTCCATATCATTTAATATAAAAGATCAAGACTATAGTCAATATCATTGAGACATTTGCATGCATGTCATATTGGAAAATTGAAGTTGTGCATCTAGGAAGAGCTAGATCGAGTGCAAAAGTTACTGGAGATGATAACTAGTGGGACTTGGGGATGTTGAGGCCACTACAAGTGATACCAATTGATGTTTACATGATAATTATGATTATTTGCATATAGACACAGATTGGAATTGTGATTAATGATTGTATTTTTTAAATTTTGTACTTATTTATAATTATTATTTATCAACATAATAATATTTATTTTTATATTTATTTGTCTTAAATTTAACTACACTACACTTATAAATTATAAGCATAAATTAAAATATTTATTTAATTTATTATTATGGTAGCTATCGTGGTGGCTGATGGTATGGACGGTGCCGGGGTGTGGTGCCACTACCCACAAAACTGACACTATCCACCATGACTCAAAATAACCTAGCACGTAAGGCACAATTCTACCCAGACTAATGTCGGGCTGGCAGACTACAAGTCATGTCGTGCTGGGCAGGGCACTATTTTCTTAGTGAGTCATTCTTAGCATGACATGGTGGCCCAACTAGTCCATCAATAGTCATGCAACATAGTAGGACCAATTTGACATCTCTAAATGTGTTTGAATTATTATATATAAAAATTGATATATGTAATGATTAAATAAAACTTGAATTAAATATTTATATTAGTACCCTGTATAAGTTTTCATTATAGATGATGATAGGCTAACCAATAGACTGACTCACACATACACTAGGAAAGAAGATAATCTTTTTGACCATGATGGGTGAGATAAACACACACACACACACACACACACACACCACCACACACATATATATAACTCAGAATTGGCTATGTTAATCATTGCTAGTATGTGCCTACGAAGTCAAAAACATTAATGATTTCACATACCAATCCATTATAATTAACTTAGAAAATAATTCTTGATTAGAGTGAATGTATATAGAACAATTTTATAAGTGTTTTACCTTTATTGTGTGAGTCATATTATCACTATGGAGAATGATGATAAGTAATCCAAGAGACATCTATGAACATAATGTGACTTACATATGGTGTAGCCATTTGAGTTGCTTTCACTCATATGATATTCACGAGTGAAATTTAGCAAAGCATATATTAATATTCATAAATGGTACTTACGAATCCAGAGTATAAATGCTTATAAATCTTGTTAGTTCTTGGTCATTATGACACATGAGACTAGAGAATAAGAATGTATATATGAAATAACTATCAAGGGCAATTGATAAGTGCCTAAAAGGTATGAGATTGTGAATAACTCTTAAGTAGAGATAAATTATATCTCGGTGATAAAGTATTGAGTGGACAACAATGATGAGACTATATTTTGGATATGATTAATAATGATAATCATCTTGTATGTCATTAGAGTAAGAGCCATTACAAAATAACCCAATCTTCATTTTGTATCTATACCTACTATAACTTGAATTATTTGAATATGCATAATTAAAATAAAATGGATAACCCTAGGATCTAAAATCGCACCAAAATTTCTAATTATCTATTTTACTAAAATTGTGTTTGTCTCACTATTGGTTGACATCTATCATTACCAACTTCACATCCTCTTTCAATAAGATCTTATGTATGCATATGGATGGACTGATTCATTTGATATGATCTAATGACCAAACAAAAATCCAAATATATTTCCTAATAAGCTTCACCAAAATATTGCCCATCTCATCTATCATTATTTTGATATTATAATTGGTTTCATCTAGTTTTTCTCCACAAGAGCAAACTAAATATGATTTAGAAATATTTTAGGATCAATTCCAAATGTATTTGACCACTCTTTTTGGCTCTCTTCCTTTGGCACAATAGCTTGGACAAAAGTTATGATGTCATCACACCAAGAGTTCCCTAAGAAATAAAAGTCACAATGCTATCCCTAGCTGTGATTTTCTTATCTAGACTCATGATTGTGTCATGAGCCACATCGCCAAGCTTCTCCTCATTCAATCCCAAGGTTGGAAATTTTTTGACCCCACAAGAATAGTTGTGACATCCATGACTTTTATCTTATTGCTATCTAATTCTTCATTTCCTCGGACTAAGATTCACATGGATTCTTCTAATTTCCTGTCTATAGGACCTTTTATATTAAACATATTATTCTAGATCCTTCTCATTCTCCAATCCATCATGTCATTCTCAAGCCTTATATTATGAGATTCTTTGATGTCATTGCTTCATTTTGTCTCCACAAGTAGCACACTCAAGTTGTCATTGATTTTCAAAAGTAATTTCAAAAGGAGCCCATTTTGGCAGGCCCTTTCTCAATAGTATTCATATTAAAAATTATCATATCGAGTTGGCATGTGAAAAAATATGTCCAATGTCATCATTAGGTATGAAATAAAAGTCACTTTCAAGATAAGAATGTGCTCTTTCATTTTGAAAATTTGACCCATACATATTTCTTGCTCGGGCAAGGGTAATGACAAGAAAAAAAAGCAAAGATAAAATTAGCATGATTATAAGATAAATATAAGACATATAATACAAATCCTAGCAAAATAAAATAAGATAATGATATCAAAACTATTAAAAATAAAATATTTATTTTAAAGAATGGCACTAATAACTTGGTGTATAATAGAGATTGACAATCCTAAAAAAAACAATCCTCGATCAAAAGTGGTGACAAAAATTTGTTGACTTTAGTATAGTACATATTTTTAAGGTTAGGTGCATCCCAAAAGCTAGTTGGGTAGGAGTTTCTCATCCAACATAATTTTGTAATTATATAGGTCATATAAGTAATAAAATAAACCTTTAGTCCATATATCAATCACATAAGAATTTCACATAAAGTTAGATTAATTAATGATAATTAACAGCTACTCTAGTAGGCATGATAAATATGTTTCAAGTCATAAATTATATATTCTAGGAATAATTCATAATTTTATAAGTCATGGAATTCATAAATGGCATTATTGTGATTATAGTTAGTCATAAAACAAAGACTAAAAAATTATGGAATGACTTATTGTCCTACCAACATATAAAGTAGTTATCAATTATCGAGTCCTTCCCAATCATGGTCATCTCATAGCTTCTCATTGGTACTACACATCAAGATAATATATTATCTTTGCTTGAAAGCTATTCATAAATCCTAATATTTAGGCAACATATTAATTACTTTTAATGGTACTTTGAATATGCATTCTTATTCTTCTGACATATAGTTTCTTTCTCAATGAGAATTGATATAGTAATAAAAACTTTTACACTTCAGCATTGTTAGCATCATACTCGCATAATTAACATATATTTTTTTTCATGTTTCATCAATACTAGCCATACTGAATGTAACTCATAGGACAATCACCACCATATAAGTCACAACCATCTATGCCTATCACATGGCTTACCTATCGTAATCTCATATAATAACAATGATTCACATACTAAAGATGAAACCCTTAAAAAATATTTAATTTATCACCCAGCATTAATTGATAATTTTTTTCCTCCAAGACATTCATAATGGATTGGCCTATAAAAATATTCATGCTTCCAGCTTCATAAGAGTCACACTCATAACAATTAATGATACCTCAATTTTGAGTTTTAGCATATGAGTTAGACATGCATCATAGTCTGAATAGTTGTCACTTTTTTCTTACTATATTATATAAGTATATTTTATGATTTACATATCATAGTCTAACACTCCAATCATACATGAACCTATCAATAGCAAAAACCTTAGTCTCAATTCTATTTATCTGCCAACCTATCCATAACCAAATAATATAAAACAAAAACATATTAAAAGATTTAACATAGCATCTATCACACATGGAAACATTGCACCATCCCTATATTCATATTTTAGCCTAAAATTGGAAAGAATAATAGAAGTGACAAGTAAAAATTCATCTCAAACAAATCTAAATGCTCAATTTTATAACTCAGAAGAATCAAGTTTTTAATATCTAATTTTCTCACAACATGCTCAATTTTACTTGATTTGCCACTACGAGGAGATCTGAATATATGTCCACCTCCTAGGATCTATGATTGTACCTTTCATTACTTTTGTTTCTCATTGATCACCCTAAAAATGAAATTATGGAGTCCCTTAGGTTATCTTCTTCATGTCTCTCATGGATTCATATAGTTTTCCTTACATATTCGAGTGACTGGTGCAAATTTTTTAATGAGAAGGTGCAGAGCTGAATGAAGATCATGCTTATCCTTTTAAATCTTGGAACATTTTGTGATGCTGAGTATGCTCCACTTGTGCATACAATTATGTACTCAAAGTTAATTAGGGCATTGAAAAAAGGTTGTGGCTTTGGGTTTCTCTCTTGAGCCAAGAATCATGAAGTTTGTGTTATCCATGGCTTGAGTTTGGCTCTCTATAATAATTTATAGCCAAAAGTCGCAATGTTAGCTCAGATCATAGCTTTGGCTTGAATATTCTATGGTTTGGTAAAAATTACAACATTGGAGCCATGAAGTTATTTTAAGCTAGTTTGGTTGTAGTGTAAGAAGCTTTTGTAGTCAAAGTTGATGATTACAGAGTAAAAAAATTATATCAACAAGGTGGGTAGATTCATCGCAATATGAAGATTACCTCTATATGTGTGTAGTATTTTGGCCAAGAATAAATTCTAAACTATTCTATATAGTACGTCATAGGTGTAATCAAGTAATAGCATATAAAATACTATGACTTGTATGATTTTTGTTCTCCTATTAGTCACCAACTTATCAAGCCATATATTTATACTAAAACTTAAGATTGTATACTATTTGTCAAAAATCCTACAAATCGTAGTTTTTGTTAAATCATTTTAAATAAACCCATTTTTCAAGTACAATACATCATGAAATTCATATAAATGATTATTATTAATATTCAATATTTGTAATACCAAACAAAATCAATATGTGATAACTACCTTGTATGCAAGCAAGATGATTAAAATATTTTTACAATAATCTAACCTTCATTTTGTAACTAAGCATTTATAAACAAGCACTTTAGATGGACTATTTTGCATGATGAAATGGATAAACTATCAAATCTAAGAATCTTACCAATAACTAAGTTTTATTCTTTTGACTATAGTGGTAGTTGACTTATATGAATAAAGTCTACTATACTACTTATATAACTTCTAAACTTCTAGGAGTGGATGGACGAGAGACTGTCACCCGATGAGGTTTTGGGATATTATATAATTCTAAAAATTAAACATCATAATAAAGTTGCAACACACTATGAGAGAAAAAAGTGACCTTATATATGTCTGCATGTGTGATGGACAACAAGTCTCAACTATAACAAATTTCAACTCTCACTAGCTTAACTAATTATGGTAATTAAAGTTGCTCGTCATGGCTTGGCTCAAATCCCGGAAAGTGAGGCATAGTATGACCTAGATATTTTTGTTCTATTAAAACATTCAAAGCAAATTTAATAATTGTGGCATACTATAGTAATAATGTAGGCAAATCATTTGGGCTCGCCTAAACTAGGTCTTTGTGTGGCCCACCTAAGCCGTGCAACCCATTCTTCACAAAATATAACTACATTATAAATTCGATGTGGACCATAATTAAAAACACTAGTCATCTTACATATTAAAATATAAGTACATTTAGATAGTGAGTTATGAATTCCATATGAATTTGTTCAATGACATATCAAGTTAATGAAATTCTAAATGATATGTAGTAGAAAGAAATTTGTATGTTTAATTAAAATAATTGTATGTTAGTGAATAAGAATACCTCATAACAACTAAATGAGTCAGAAAAAAACATAAATTTAATTTTTGGAAATTTATGTTTTTCACACTCAAGAAAAAATAATTACTATTTTAGAACCTCTGCTCACTTATATTATTAATGGAATGAGAAATTCTCTTTTCTATCTCTATCTCTTTCTCTCTCTTTCTTTCTTTTTAATTCTCCTCTCTTCATATATAAAAAGGAAAGATTGTTATCTTGGCTACATATTTTGTAGTAGTTTATCAATACATTATCATCATGATTTGTTTTATGATGTAACAAACAACTTACATTTTTATTTTATTTTTATTTTTTATCTTATTCATTTTATTTGAATGCATAAATAATGCAAATATTTTTAAGATTTGTTTCTAGCCATAAATTATAGAAAATAAATATATCTTCTCATAATTAGAAGTTATGAGAAATTATGAGATAAAAATACAAATGCATAACCAGATGTTACGGGATAGAAATACAAATGCATAGCTAGAAGCTATAGATACTCGTAACCAAAAGTCATGAGATAAAATGACATGATTACAAATGCATAGCCAGAAATTATGCATAAGATTCCTAATTATTTTTAATTCTATCTTATAATTAGAAATTATATAAACTAATATTTTAAATTTTAGAAAGAGATTATCTATCTTTGATAATTGGTGCTAAGTAAACTATTGAACTTTTGATAAAAACACATTAGACTACTCTAATTGGGTTTTAATGATTCCTTGAAATGAATTAATATCATCACAAACTTGTGGACATAAATGAAGATCCACCATGGTTTTGATCATGAAAGAAATTTTTAATATTATATTAATAATTCCTCAAATCTTTGGAAAAGAAAAACCTTACCACCTGAAGTGAAATATTATCAAGGTTAGATGTGAAATACATGTGAGATAAAACCTCACATGAACTATGAGAAAATATGAGATGAAACTGCGTTCCTAACATATGCCCAACCATTTAACTGATCTTCAATAAGTAATAATGAAATTATATATATATATATAGAAAAAACTTTTATCAATAGTAACTAGTAGACCTAACATACCATAATGTCTATTTCACTAGAGTTCCTAGTGAAAACCTAACTATTTGATGAATGATATAATATTATTATTGAATGATATTTATTAAATTAATTAATACATCATTCATTATTTTATTTGGCTCTAGTCATATTATTTATTATTTTATATTTGTTCTATCTAAAATTTGTATGTTATTGATCTCAAGATGAATGAGAGTTACTTATGTCTTACTGATTGTGCAACAACACGCATAATTCTCTGAAGTATAAAAAACTTTCTAGATTTGACATAAATAAATAAAAATGTTAGTATTATATCTCGTACTATAAAATTAATTGGAGGCTATACAAGAGAAAACATAATGCTGTCTATGTTCCATATCAATGATTCATTGGTATTGAGATAATACAAAATGTCTTTATATTACTTGTATTATTTATCACAATAAACTTATAATGAAAAGAGTCTCACCATTCTGCTCTAAGGTATATCATATAAATATAAAGCCTATCAAGTCACATGTTGCCTTGAACTAGAAGTTCAATGGCACAAAGACTTTTGTTTTTTAGTTTGACACACCAGTTCAACATGGGTCCTTAGTAATGCTGAGAATTATAGAACACTCATATGGGCATCCACAAAAAAAAGAACCAAAAAAATTCTTTTGCCTAATGAATGTCTATGTCACATTTGAGTCACCAATCTTCTTAGAAAGAATACCTGGAAACATACTATTGTGCATGCTGCAAGCTTTGTTCATATTCACCCAACAACTTACCATTAATACCCCCCCCCCCCCCCTTCATAACTTGTACCAGGAAAAAATTCAAATATTTCTCATTACAAATGTTTATTTGTATAGTCTATATACCAAATGCACCTACACGATGTACTCTAATGAGTATTCAATGGAGACTTGGGATTTATGTTGATTTTATTCTCCATATATCTTAAGATAGCTTGAACCCTAAATGAGAGATGTTTCTGCAACTTGCTTTGTGAATTATTATTTTAATGAGAGTGTTTTCCCTCCATTAGGGGGAAGAAAAGTTGTTAAAGAAGAACGACGATATATATTTGGAATGCATCTACAATGTCTCATTTTGATCATAATATACATCAACATGAACTAAAAGTTAAAATGATCATTCATTTATAAAATCTTGCAGATTAATTACTAGACACTTTATCGATACAAAAAAGTGACAAAGTCGCATATCCCAGCTACAAATATTTCAGTACTAAGTAATATTCCTGAAGGTCAATTAGTAATGAGTCTAAAGTACACTTGAAGCAGACAAGACCTGTTAGATCAAAAAATATAACTTCCTTGAAAAGGTAACACAAATGAGATGTGATTCCCCTAAAGTGGAACATGATATATAGAAGGCCCTTGTAGAGGCATATGATAAACAAAGGGCTTCTGGGTTGATATTTAATGAACAAGAGGCCCTTGTAGAGATATATATTAAACAAAAGACCTATGAAGAGGTTTGAAATAAAGAAATAATGCTCAAGGAGACATGAGTAAGTGAAAATTTGAAATCTCAATTAATTATATGCATAATTAAATAAAGTTAGATAGAAATAAAGTTATTATAAATAATATTTTTAATTTCCACATGTCATTAGACATCATAAGAAATGATGAGAGCTTGAACCATAATATACGAAAGAATGTCGAACTAGAAATAATTAGTCAAAATAGAAATAAGTTATGCATGTGGAATTAAATTCGCAGATGAATTAAGACATTTTTGGACATATAGTCCAAATATTTAAAGGTGTAAAGCATGTTAGGTATAAACGAGTATTTATATGAAAGTGTAATAAAAATAAATTAATTAGGTTTTGGTGCATTGAAAATCAAAAATCCAATTTTATCTCAATCATTATACATCAACGAATTAAAAAAAAATTAAAAATTTTAAAAAAATTAAAAAAATTAAAAAATTTAAAAAAATTAAAAAAATTAAAAAAATTAAAAAAATTAAAAAAATTAAAAAAATTTAAAAAATTTTAAAAAATTTAAAAAAATTAAATTACAAGACAAAAGAAATTCTACAGAAAGTGATGATGGGGTCGTAACTTGGAACCCACAACCTCTAGCTTTAAAATTATACCGTCGACCATCCAACAACATGTATCAAATCATGTGGTATACGGACAAATAAATAAATATAATAAGTAAATATAAATAAATAAATATAAAAATAAAAATAAATATAAATATAAATATAAATCTAAACATATATATTATTTATTTATTTATTTGATAATAATTCAAATTGATGTATGTAATTGGATGGTTCAAAGTGTTATTTTAAAGTTAGAGGTTGTGTGTTGGTTTGCGATTGTTCAATTAATTGAAAATTATTTATTAATTTTTTATTTATTTTTAAATTCGTTAATGTGTCATGCTATCTTTAAAACTGAGTTTTTATTTTTGGTATACTAAAACATAATTGTTTAATGTTTTAGTGCATTTATTTTAATTTTTTAAATTTTTTTTTTTTTTTTTTTTTGAGTATTTTGATTTTGTTCCACAAACACAAATCACCCATTAGTGAGAAATAAAATACTTGAAATATATAAGTCCAATTATAAATTATAAAGCCAATCAATAATATGCTTCCAGTTCCAAGTTTTCAGTTTTCACTCACTTCTTTTAAAGTGCTTCGCTTCGCCGTTCGCACCATTGATTTCCAGGGTCCATCTTCTGTGTCTGCCCTCCAATAATTCTCTCGTTTGAGTGGTCCATCTTCTTCCTTTCCACTCCTTATCACACAATTCACAGATGGACCTGTACAAATGTACAAATGCACAGATGCTCTTCTTACATGATTTCATCGAGAAAACAGCTCTAGACACCGCCAAGTGAGCAAGCTACTGTCTGGTTCCCGCCATATCCACTACCAAGCCAAGTCTTCTGCATCTTCACCCAGCTCTCCATCGCTCTGCTAAGCCAGCACCTCCTATCCGATACTGACTTAGTTAATTTCTCAGTCTCTGCTCTTTCATGTTAGGAAATTTCGAGGACTGCTATTTTGTTTTAAAAGAGGTGGCGAGATTGGGAAAATACGAAATCGCATTTACCTTATAAATATATGACGGACGCGACGAAGTTACAGTGAATTATACGAAACCGAACTGCTGTTCCTTTACTGCAGCTGGCAGATTCAGATCGTATCTTGGTATAGGGGAAAGAAAGGGATTTAGATAAGGGCCAATGGCTTTGCAACAGACCCAAAACCCTGTATCTGAGATCTCACCGATTCTTTCGCCTTCCTCAACATCAGCAGCTCCAGCTTTAGTCTTATCCAACTCTAATAAACATATCGATCAGGCCGGGAAAAAGAAGTACGTAAAGCAAGTAACTGGGCGTCACAATGATACTGAGCTGCATCTTGCTGCTCAACGAGGTGATCTGGCCGCTGTGAAGCAAGTTCTAATCGATATTGGTTCCCAAATGGCGAGTATGTTCCCAGAGAAAGAGTTGGACATGGAGGTGGCAGAGATAAGGGCATCTGTGGTGAATGAGATGAATGATTTGGGAGAAACAGCGCTGTTTATTGCTGCAGAAAGGGGGCATCTCGAGGTGGTGAAGGAGTTGTTGAAACACGCCAGTAAGGAGTGCATCACAAAGAAGAACAGATCTGGGTTTGATCCTCTGCACGTAGCTGCCTTGCAAGGACATCACGGTCAATCTATTCATCTTTTCTTGTTAGTTTCTTCATGTTAATAAGAAAATACCGGACACTTTGTTGGAAGAAATAAACACACACTTACTTGACACTCTACAAAACACTTGATAAATTGATTTAAATTTTTTTTTTGAATAAAAAAAATACTAATACAAGAGTAATATTTATAAGTTATAAGAATCAATATCAACCACACAAATTTAACCCATTAAATTCTCACTTAACTTTGATCAAGTTTTTATTATAATTTTGAATTTTTTTTTCAAAATTCAAATCTGTCATGCTTCTAGATAAATAAAACAAGTGTGTATTTCAACATCCTCCTTTAAACTTAGTTTTGTTACTCCAACTAAATTTCTTAGCTTGGTAATGTATTATTGCTTGAGTGATTTGGTGAAAATATCAGATAATTGATTATGAGACTTCATGTATTCCAACTGCATATTCTTCTTTTTAATGTATTTACTAATATAGTGATAGTGTGTATCAATGTGTTTACTTCGATAATGAAAAATTGAGTTTTTGGCCAAAGTTATTGTTGACTTGTTGTTCATGAAAATCATGGTCGGCTCTTCTTGTAGCACACCTAATTCTTTTAATAGATTTCAAAGTCAAATTGTATGACAAACACAAGAAGTAGTCGCTGCGACATATTTTATTTTCCACATGGAGAAAGTAATAATTAGTTGTTTCTTGATGCCTAAATACAGACAATGTCTCTCATATAGAATTCAAAACTAGTGGTACTCTTGCGATCATCTATGTCTCTGCTCTAATCATTATTGCTGTATCCAATAAGCATGTAATTATCACAAACAGAATAATACAAGTCGAAGTCTATTATACCTTTAATATAATGGAAGATTCTCTTTGTTGCCTTCCAATAAACTATTGTTGGATTCTTCACGTATTGATTAACAACTTCAACAGCATAAAAAATATTAGGCCTTGTACATTTTATGTAGCGCAGACTTCCTGTCAAGCTTTTGTAGAGAGTGGGGTTTATCTTTATTTCTTATGCTTGGACAATTTGATTTCATATTTTATTGACATGCCAACTAGATTAGAGTTATTCATCTTGAATTTCTTAAGTATATTTTTAGCATAATCTTCTTGAGTGATTAGGATCAATTTCTCTTTTTTGCTCAACTTCGATGCCGAGGTAGTAAGACATGAGCCCAATGTCAGTCATCTCGAACTCTTTCATTATCTCTTTCTTAAATTTGTCGAACATGCTTAGATTGCTATATGTGAAAATTAGGTTATCTACATACAAGCACACAATGAGAATATCATTATTTTTGATTTTGATGTATATTGCATGTTTATATTGATACTTTATAAATTTTTCTTCTTTTAAGGTATTTGTCAATTCGAGTATTCAAAGCTCTCAGAGCTTGTTTCAATCCATAATGTGTATTCTTCAATTTTAAGATTTTGTCTTCTCCTTTTACTTCATATCCTTGTGGTTGCTCAATATAATTTTTTTTTTCAAGGACTCCATTTAAGAAAACATATTTTACATTCATTTGATATATCTTTCAATTATTTTGAGCAGCCAAGGAGATAACATATCAAAAAATTTCTAATCGAGCAATTGGAGCAAATAGCTCATCATAATTGTTCTCGGTTTTTTGACTATAACCTTTTTGTCATCAATCTTGCCTTGTATCTTTTAACTTTTACTATGTTACTTTACTTTGTTTTGTATATCTATGTCATACCAATTATCTTGTATCATTTTGAAAGTGAAGCTATCTCTCACATGTCATTCTTCTTGATCACTTTTATTTTTTCATCCATAACTTTTTTCTAATTCTTGTTTCTTGTTGCTTCTTGGAAGTTTATATGCTCACAATCGACAAAGAGATAAAAGAGAGTAAGATTCTCTTAATTTTCAGTTACCTTATATAGTTTTTGTAAGCTCCTGAAATATGAACTCTCTTTACTTGAGCATCTCTTTTCTTGATTACTCGCAACTAGTAAAGTTGGTGGGGAAGTTGGTACCTCTTCTGCTTGTTATATCATTGGATGCTCCACATCAACTTCTTCGAAATATGGAATGAAGTTGTAGTCTTTATCATACTGTTCACAGTCTCATTTTTTTTTTCATTGAATATGATAGCTCGACTGATGACTATGCTTTTAGTATTAGGATTGTAAAGCTTGTAGACTTTAGAATTTATATCATAATCAATAAAGATGTATTTCTGGTTTTTATCATCTAGTTTTTTTCTTTGCTCGTCAGGGACATGCACATGAGTTATGCTCAAGTAGACTCTCTTAGATGGTAAATGCTCAGTTTTCTTCTATTTCAAGTTTCTTGTGGTATTTTTTCTTTTATGCTTCTTGTCAGAGATCGATTGGATAGATGCATTGCACATACAATTGCTTCTGCCCATAACTCCTTAGGCAGTCTCTTGCATGTAAGTATCCTTCTTGCCATATAAGTATAATTCTATTCTTCCTTTTCGCTACTTTATTTTATCGGGAAAATCTCGGAATTGTGAGGTGTTTTTGAATTCTATGATCTTTACAATATTTTTGAAATTTATTCAATGTGAATTTTTTTCCACAATCTGATCTCATGGCTTTGATTACGAGCCCACTTTTCTTCTCACCAAAGATTTTAAACTTTTTGAATTTTTCAAACACATCTAATTTCTCCTTGAGAAAATATGGTCATGTTTTTATTAAAAAATCATCTATAAAGAGAAGGAAATAGTTGCTCTTTCCAAGTGAGTTTGGCTTGATTAGACATCACACATTCGTATTTATAAGTTTCAGTGGCTTTTGAGCTCTTAAACTTGACTCATTTGGAAAACTCTTCTTAAATTGTTTCTCAAGTCGACATCCTTCATATACTTGATCATGATGACAAATGGTTGGCAGTCCTCTCATTATTTGCTTCTTGGTGAGGAATTCTAATTCTCCAAAGTTGAGATGTCTAAACCAAAGATGTCAAAACTAAGTTGCATATTTGTAAAATACCTTGAGATACTTTGCAAGATCATTTTGAATGACGAGCATGAACATTATATTTTTTGACATCGATACATTGATAATTAAATTCATTATAATTATACAAAATTTATAATATATCACATATATATTGACAATCATGAATATGTTTGTGAATCCTTAAAAAATTATTTTAAGAAAGGAAATATTCTAAGTATTTTCATGATATATATGAATATAGTGAAATATATATGTGATGTAATCAAATATAATTATGACATATTTTGATATCTTCAGATATTTTAATCTTATGATAATCTATATCTAATTATAATATTATTAAATTTATTTTATTTTTATGTTTAATGGATTTAAATAAATTAAAATATTATATAATTATATATTTTAATTAATTATTTACTCCATCTCTAATATATAAATTAAATTAAATTTAATTTAATATTACTTATAGGTTGAAATGTATTTACAATTTTATTTGGTAAATTTAAATAATGTATAGATATATATTTAAATATTTTTTATTACACACACACACACACACACACACACACTTACAATAAGTAACTAATATTAAATTTCAATATTATTTATATATTAAAATGTAAGTAAATATATTATTAGCTTTATATTCAATAGATAAATAACACAAATATTTATATTAAAATAAAAATTAAATACATTTATAAAAAGTAAATAATACTAAAAATTAATATTTATTATTTGCCATATGAATTTATTTAATTTTATATTATAAATTATATAAAACATATATTAATTTTTTTTATTATAATTTTAAAATATCAATTTTCTTATTATAATTTTATATTAAAATATTAATGAATATGACTTGATATATCTAGATATATTTATAAATTAAGTTATTGATATTTTCGTGATGTTTGATATTTTTATCAATGATCACAATCATAATTAGATCAAACTTATTTGGCAGACTAATCATAATCTTCTCAATGATTTTAGTGTTCATATTTTTTTAAGATAGAATTATGTTTTGGTGCGCTAATCCGAAAAAAAAAGAGAACCTAAGTTTTAGTATTTAAAAATAGGCCCACCGATATTCTTAAGTAATTAATTTTTGGTACACTAATTTATGTTACTACAAAATTGTCCTTATTTTTAAAATAAAACTAAAGAGCTCTAGAGGTTAGTTAGTTTTAAAATAAATGACAATTTAGTATTAATATAAATTAGTCTACCAAAACTTAATTACTTAAAGTTTGGTGCACATGTTTTTAAATATTAAAACATAGATTATATTTTTGAATTTTTTTGGATTGGTGCACCAAGATATAATTTTTTTTTTAACCTTGTATCCTCATTTGACTAATTAATTTTATAAAATTTGAACAACACTTATTTATAGATTCAATTCTTTTATCTTTATGTTTTCAATCTCTTTTTTTTAATAATTGAATTTTTACAACTCGAATTTTTGTTCTCCTTGAAACTTTTTTTGAAGAACATCTTATGCTTATTTAACTTTTATCGATTTTAAGAAATATATTTTTACTAATATCTTATTGGATGAATAACATAATGTCAGCATCTAATTTTTTCTTTAGATAAATTTTAACAAATGTTAGGGTTGAAATATCTTCTCTCATATATGAGTCTCGGGGATTATAAATCAGAGCAGATTAGACTATAAGTCTCCATCCCAACCACATGATAAGTGATCTAGCAAGTACTTTGTGGGAGTTTATTGAGCATCTATGAGATCAAACCCTAATCTAGCAGTTAGGATTGAGATGTTACCGTTCATCAAAGTCATCTTTAAGTAGATGTCACAAAAAAAAATAAAAATAAAAATAAAACAAAAATAAACAAAAAATAAAAATAAAAAATAAAAAATAAAAAAAAATAAAAAAACAATAAAAAGAATAAAAAACAATAAAAAAAACAAAAAGAAACAAAATAAAAAAAAATAAAAAACAAAATGAAAAACAAAAAAGAAAACAAAGAAAACAAAAAAAACAAAAAAACAAAAAAACAAAAAAAAACAAAAAACACAAAAAAAAAACAAAAAAAAAAACAAAAAAAAAAAAAAAAAAAAAAAAAAAAAAAAAAAACAAAAAAAAAAAACAAAAAAAAAAAAAAAACAAAAAAAACAAAAAAAAACAAAAAAAACAAAAAAAAACAAAAAAAAAACAAAAAAACAAAAAAAACAAAAAAAAAACAAAAAAAACAAAAAAACAAATAAACAAATAAAACAAATAAAACAAATAATCAAATAAAACAAATAAAAACAAAAAAAAACAAAAAAAACATAAAATAACAAAAATAATAAAAAAATAATAAAAAAAATAAAAAAATACTAATAAAAAAATGTAATGTCACATATATTGAGGAATGAATAATATTTTCATCTTTAAACAACAAAAATCATAATTTTAATTTTCAATTAATGTAATAGAGGAAGATTGAAGATTGATATTGGTAAAATTTACTACCCTCGCCTTCAACTCAAACTCTAAATCTAATACTCTCTAATCTTAGAAAATTGTGGATCTACTATACAACCTACTTAGAGTAGTAATAAGAATCTTCAATTTTGATTCACTGCCTTTAGATCTTTATATATGAAGTGATGTATTTTAGATTTCACTAATTTTCAACTTCAATTTAGATTTTAGTAGTCCAATTTCATTGAATCTTTGGTGCATCCAACATAAGTAGATCAAGTTGATTCTAATTGGAGTTGCTATAAGGAGTGTCATCTCTATAACCACTAAAATGACACATAAGTAGCTATAAGGAGTAATTCCAATTGGAGTTGATATAAGGAGTGTCATCTCTATAACCACTAAAATGACACATAACCCACTAAAATGACACACAACCCACTAAATGATCCAACATAAGTAGCAAATAAGAGCAATTCCAATTGGAGTTGCTATAAGAAGTGTCATCTCTATAACCACTAAAATGACACATAAGTAGCTATAAGGAGTAATTCTAATTGGAGTTGATATAAGGAGTGTCATCTCTATAACCACTAAAATGACACATAACCCACTAAAATGACACATAACCCACTAAAATGACACATAACCTACTAAAATGATCCAACATAAGTAGCAATAAGAGCAATTCTAATTGGAGTTGCTATAATAAGTGTCATCTCTATAACTACTAAAATGACACATAAACAACAAAAAAGTATCATCTAAAATGACATCAGAGGTGTCTAAGTGTCATCAAAGGTCTTATGGTGTCATATATGACAACTTTGGAGAGATAAATGAGAAGATACAAAATAATGGCTGTCTATTGTTCATCTCAACAACTATCAATATTATCAGTTTACTTATATTTGTTTAATAAAAAAATATTAAATAATTAAACAGGCATCCCATTTTGGCAACTATCATTAGAACAAAAACACTATTCACTGGTGTTAAAACACTAATTAGATTACAAAATAACATTTGGTACCCCCTTTTTTGTAGCAGTCACCATTGAAGTTGCTCTAATAAGAACATGAGAAATAGAGAAGGTAAAAATAAGAATATGATCGAATAATGTTTTTTCTAGATCTAACAACCATGATATCATAAGTTAATCTTTGCTTTACAACTCTTGGCACATGCAAGGACTACAAGCGCACTAAAGTTACTGTTTTTGTTTGGTCATCTGGATGCAGCCATTGTTCAAGTGTTGCTGGACCATGATCCTTGTTTGAGCCGCACATATGGCCCGTCGAATGCAACCGCTCTCGTGTCGGCAGCTGCACGGGGATACACAGAAGTGGTGAACGAATTATTATCGAAGGACTGTAGTTTATTAGAGATCTCCAAATCAAACGGAAAGAATGCGTTGCATTTAGCTGGTCGACAAGGGCATGTCGGCGTTGTTAAAGCGTTGCTGAATCAGGATCCGCAGTTGGCGCGCAGGACTGACAAGAAAGGGCAAACAGCTCTGCATATGGCTGTCAAAGGCCAGAGTTGCGAGGTAGTAAAGTTGCTCTTCGAGGCTGATGCGGCCATTGTCATGCTCCCTGACAAGTTCGGCAACACTGCTCTACACGTGGCAACAAGAAAAAAGCGCGCTGAGGTATTTTTTCAGATCTTATAAGAACTCCATGAAGCAGCGGAGCGTAACATTTAGATAGTTCTCCTTTGATTTGCAGATTGTGAAAGAACTATTATTACTTCGTGATACGAACGTGAATGCATTGACCAGAGATCACCAAACAGCCCTCGACATAGCCGAAGCGCACCCTCTCTGTGAGCAGTCGTTAGCCATAAAGGAAAGTTTGTCGCATTACGGCGCTCTGAGAGCCAACGAGCTCAACCAGCCAAGAGATGAGCTGAGGAAGACGGTAACCCAAATCAAGAAAGACGTTCACACACAGCTGGAGCAAACGAGAAGAACCAACAAGAATGTTCATGATATATCTAAGGAACTAAGGAAGCTTCACCGAGAAGGGATCAACAATGCGACCAACTCTGTGACGGTGGTGGCAGTGTTGTTTGCAACCGTTGCGTTTGCAGCCATCTTCACGGTTCCAGGTGGCGACTTTGACAGCGGGATAGCCGTGGTGGTGGGCTATGCGTCGTTCAAAATCTTCTTCATCTTCAACGCTGTTGCCCTATTTACGTCTCTGGCCGTCGTGGTGGTTCAAATTACGTTGGTCAGGGGGGAGACGAAGGCAGAGAGACGAGTGGTAGAGATTATTAATAAATTAATGTGGCTGGCTTCTGTTTGCACTTCCGTCGCATTTATGGCCTCGTCTTACATTGTAGTTGGCCGGAAGCACGAGTGGGCCGCAGTCTTGGTCACGCTGGTCGGCGGTGTGGTCATGACTGCCGTGCTGGGGACGATGACTTATTATGTTGTCAAATCCAAGAGGACTCGTTCCATCAGGAAGAAGGGCATTGGTAATGCAAGAAGAGTTACTTCCAACTCATGGCACCATTCTGACTTCTCTAATTCAGAAGTTGATAGAATCTATGCTCTGTAATGTGACATTTCTGTGGTGTCGTGGCAACTAAATGCTGCTTTCTGCCACTGAAGTTTCATTTTGCTTTTGGAAATATATCTTTCCTGTAATTATTGTGCGTGCGTATATCTCCTCTCTCTCTGACTCTCTCTGTACATCTGTTTGAGTTTGATGATGCAGGAGACTTGTTAATTCCCAGTACAGTATGCTATTATACCATGGAAAACATTAAATGATGAACTTATCATCTGAAAATTGAAGAACATTTTGTCTGCTGCTACATTCAAATTGATAGTGCATTTGTTTTCCCTTTAAATTAAAAATCACAAACATAATCTTCACATCTTAGTTAAGTCTTCTCCCCCTCCAATAAGGCATCTCCCTCAAGGCTAACATGATTGGTGAAATGTTATATTAAATGGATAACTTCTTATGGTGAGATGAGAGATTTGGTATGGAAGATTTATTGGTGGCTCTTAGAGTAACTTCAACCCACTCTCTATTTATTCACTTTTAGATATTTTAGCTAGCCAAACACAAAAAATCTTCTCCAAACAACTCTCTATTCCACTCTCTATTTTAGCTATTTGAGCTCTCTAAATTTTCCCTCTTTCTCTCTCTATATATATGTTTGACTTTTTTAAAATTTATTAGAAGTTAGGTATAAAATAGAGAGTAGTTGGAGTGTATTCTAAAAAATAGCTAGCTAAAATAATGAATTTAATATTTAAATATATTTTGAGTAGCTATTTTATTAAGTGTAGTTGGAGATGCTCTTAAATTATAAAATAGCAAGAAATTTAGCATTGTTTTCTAAATAAAAGGCCACATTGTGAATCAATGCTATCATCATTTTCACTAGTAAAATGTAAAAAACCAAGTTACAAATCAAAGCATAGAAGATCTAAACACTTTAGCTTTCTTTCATTGGAGTTATAGATGCTTGTGTTACTTTTTTCAAAAATGCTAAGTTTTTCCCCCCATGTGAAAGGTTACATTATGATAGAGAGCACTTAAAGATTTCCAAAGTTACAATATAGTTTAAAATGAGGATGCGATGGCTAGTACTAATCTTATTTATAGAGAAAATCCTAAAACATTAGTCATTACATATTGTCTAAAAAATTAAGTCCTATGATTAATTCTTATTTCAACGAAATTCATACCCACATACTTATTAGCTCTGGTAAGTTACCCACAATAAGTTAAATTTCTTGGGAAAAAAGAAGACATTCTACTTCAATTTTTGTTTTGTGCACACTGAGTTTTTGAAAATGATGAGATATTATAAGTGTTTGTCTCTTGAAACTAGCACTGTATCATCAAAAAACTCAATAGTCTAACCTACTCAATTACTGAGTTAGAAAAAAATTGGAAACAACATCAACTGACGATACCCTTCTAGCTAGGAAAGCTTGTTCTGAAAGATCTGATGAACTTAATTGTCCAAACTGAAGCCCATCCATCCACCAACAATTAGTTTGGGCTCACCTATTCTAACCTTGGTGTGATTAGACATCTAACTATAATGTTAGAACTTGTTTATATTAAAATTAATTTATGATTATTTTTTTGATTTACATCGTCTTATTATTTTAATAAAATATTTTATAATGAGTTAAATTTATAAGAATGCATGTTCTTTATTCTGCATGTAGATGATTCAATGCGTAGAGATTGACTTATAAATAGAAGATTGAATTATCAGTTCTTGTGAAATATAAGTTTGTTGTGCATAATTTAGATAGAAATGAACAACCTATCGGTAAGTTTATCTTAATTATGGTGAATGGTGAGATTTTAATTTCTAATATTAGTATATTTGAGTATATTGAACATGATCAACACAATATGATTATTTTATACTGACTCATAAAATAAAATATACCATATTTATTATAAATACTATTACTCTTATTTTGAAGTACCCACTTAGGGAAGCTTATAAATTTTAATATTATCAAATCTTGTTGGTAGATTTTAATCTGGCAAAAAATAAATTAAGTGAAAAATACAAAGAAAATAAAGTGAGATTGATTGAATTTGATTATTAGAGATTTAATTCAATCGATGAATATCAGTAATCTAAACATGTAGAGTTTAAGTAGTGTTAAGTAACAAAAGGCATGAAAAATTTTGAATTTTGAATAAGGAATATAATTATAATTCCATAGTAGTTTGAATTACAATCAATGTAAAATATTGTATGAAATAATTTATAATAGAAGCCCAAAATCTTATCCAGACCGGTGTCTCTTCCATAGCCTTATCTGAATGTCATAAAATATAAAGATTTTTGTTTATTTATTTAGTATATATGTGCATATATATAATCGGAATAATCAGTTTAATTATAATCAAATAATTTTGTTTGATTATTATTTAATTGATTTTGATTTTGTGTGTGTGTGTGTGTGTGTAAAATAAATATCTTAAATCTTAAATAACATATTTAATTTAATAAAAAACCTAAAATGCTTGATTTTAATGCATTAATGACTTAGTTTTATTAGTTTTAAATAGAAGTGAATAGTGGCTCGTTAACACTACACTTTAGTGTCATCGTCTTCAAATAGGAGGCTTGTGGAGGTAATACGAGAGATGATCAAAGTCATCAGTGAACCTAAAACTATGTATTTCCTTGCTCAAATTTATTCGAAACATAAACATAACACTTCCACGATATTATCACTATGATTAAACAATACTTTTTGGGGTAAGGATTCTCCTGCACACCCAACATCCACATAGCCCCTTTCCATGAGGCACGATGTAAAAGTAGGCTTAAAATTTAAAAAATTTAAATCCATGCTTAAAAAAAAAAGAATATTTCAGATAAAGTTAGTAATTGATCGAGTTGAAGCCGCGCTAACAAAACAGGACCCACAACGCAACTTGGGAAAGTCGGCCCAAGCAAGACCCAAGTAAACTAACACATGCATGGCCAAGCCCAACCCAAATAGTGCCCAAAACATGTCGAGTTGTGGGGCTAGGCATATGTGCTGAAATGATATGTGACACGACATGATTTGAGTCATCGGCCTATCCATGCTGGATTCACCTTTGTGAGAAAATGACATTGGATGTGCCAAAGTCATGCTTTGGAGTAGGCAAACACTTGATTTGACTCAACACATGGAATGCATGCATGAAATTTTTTAATATCTGATCAGATATGGAGTGTGAGTATGACTTTCATTTTTAATAAATGAATAAATATGTTTGATTTGTTTTATGTTATGGATATTGATAGTTAGTGATTAAATAGAACCTGAACTATAATTTTGACTAATAATAAGGTTTGTACGAGATTGTTACGGTAGTTAGTAATAGTTAAACCACAAAGCTTACTCACACATATAGTAGGAAAGACGGATAACATATCTAATTATAATGCATAAGATATACTTATACATTGAAAATTGGGTATGTTAATTATCATGAGTATGATACTTTCAAACCTAAAAATATGAATACTTTTATATCTCAATCCATTATACATATCTTATAAGAAATAGTTCTCGATTAGGATGGATGTTATATATAACATTTTCTCAAGGAGTTCACTTTTAGTGTAAGAGTCATATTATTATCAAGGTGGATAATGATATGTAATATTTAAGATATTCGTGAGTATGTTGTGACTCATAAGGTGGTGATAGCCTTTGTGAGTTACTTTTACTTGTATATTTCTCACTAATGAAACTTGATGGAAGCTTATATTAATTATGCAAGTATGTAATATTTATAAAGCTATAGTGTACAAAAACTTATAAGCAATCTCAATTTTTTGGTTTTATGATATTTGAGGCTAGAGAATAAGAGTGTACATACGGAAAAAAAATCAATAAAAGTTGATAAAATTGCCTAAAAGGTATAAAATTATGAATATCTTTTAAGTAGAGATGAATTGTTATCTTGGTAATGATGTATCAATGAGACAACTATGAGAGGACTATCATTGTGATGCTCAATAGTAACAACCATCTTGTATGCCATTAGGAAAAGAAGTCATTGCACAATACCCAAACATTTATTCTATGTCACATATAATATAAATCAAATAACTTAAATATTATCACATAAATTAAATGGATATACCATAAATTTAATATTGTCTAATAATATGAATATCTATTTTACTAAAATGGGTTATCTTATTATTAAATAACTAAACTACTGATATAATCTATATGTGATCAATATCTGGATAGAATTCTACTTTACTAATTGTACAACCCATGCATTAATAGATCTCGATTGATTAGATACTCTCATTAATGAGTTTGTGGGATATTACTTAATTGATAACATTAGTTGATATAATAAAGTCACAATACATGTATATATTTATCCCAACTCTCAATTGATCATCTAAATAAGCATTGCAATCAAGCCTAGGCCTTATCTCTTAAATAAAAATAGATAATATCTTAATCTTATTATATTCGGGCTAACTCTATTCATCTTTATTATGTTGCACAACTCCAAAAACATTGCCAAGTGATTATTTGGATTTTCTAAAAAGTATCCACCATATAGTTGTTTCACTATCACTATCAAACAAACTTCAACTCAGAGAAGTTCACTTATATTGGTTGCATCCAAATTATAGAGTAATTATCCATCATTATTGATCACCAATACTCTCCCCAAGGAATGACTAGAAATAATTTGTTTGACAATTTGTTCTACACCCCCTTGATGGTTTCTATTGTTGCAATTTGCTTCCATGTTTCCACTCTTAGCTCTTGTTCTCATAGATTCCTTCCTTTCCTATCAATTTTTGGGTCTAGTAATCTAGAAGTGTAAAGTCAATTTTAGATCTTTGGCTCATATTAAGTTTGATCCCTACAAAACAAAAAAAAAACAAATACCAACAAATACAAACATAAAATAAACACTATATAACAATTATTATTCAAACAACTCAAAACAAAATCATCCTTTTATAAGGATAGTTATATTAATTCAAGTTGATTAATCAAACTTAATAATCTCTGATAATGATTCCAAAAATTTATTGTGAAATTATTATCGTACCAAAACTTATCATTTGTAATATAGTTTTTAAAGCTTGTTGGGCAATTATTTTTGTCCAATAGAGTTTTGTATATATATGCATCATACAAGTAGTAAAGATTGATGTAAGTCAAGATATCAATATCACATGGATTGTGCGAATAGTTTGACCAAAAAATAATGAACTAATGGATGCTCAAGTCAAGTAGATAGACTTGGGTTTTGCAAAAATATTTAAACTTTAGGATTGATTCACTTTTTTGTGTATCAAAATATTTCTTTAGTATTTATACAATATTATACATGATTGTTGGGTGAAGATAGATTAGTATGGAAATGCCCAAGTATCCCCTTGGTATATAAGGGGGTTCCATCCTTAGACTATCACTACTAATGATGGTTCTCTCATAGTTATGCCCTTAGTATTCAACTACTAAAACTATATTTGTTTTATTCATAGGTCCTTCACATGTCTATTACTTTTAGGTAGTACATTAACTATCCTTGACAACTATTTTGAGTATATTTCTCTTCTTCGATCTCTAATATCATAAAGATATGAAATGACATAATAATAATTATGTTTATACTTATGAATTCATAAGTACCCAATTCATATCAATGAATATACATATTTTCATTAATCTCATACATGAAAATCATATAAGAGGAAATAACTCATAGGAATGTCACCACTATATGAAATACCTCTGTTTGAGTGCCTCATATGACTTACCTGTCGCCATCCTTCACATCCAATACATGACTCTGACACTATGATGACACTCTAGGTTAGACATTTACATAACCCTCGTATTATTTGAATGTCAATTATTCTGAAATATACACAATAGATTAATCATAAATATATTTGTATTTTTAGTTTCATAAGTGCTATACTCACAACAATAAAACTTACGTCAATCTTAGGTTTTCACATATATGTTTATCTCATATATTTAGATTAGAAGAGATATCACTTCATTCTTATTGTACCTCATGAATATATTTCATGACTTATCTATCACTATTCAGCATAATCAACATGTATATGATATAGTTAAAATGATAACTTTTAGTTTTAAATAGCATCTACATCTATTGATTTTGAAACCATGATATTATAATATTTATATATATTATACAATCACATCATTATTATACAAGTATAATAAATAAACTCTATTTCCAAATTCAATCTGACATTAGGAAAGAATTAATGTGAGATATTTAGAGTAGCATCTCATATAATTGAGAGTTTATAATGACATCCTTACTGAGGATCTAAGTCATAAAACTTAATCCCAACAATTCTTGCTTGTGTTTTCCATGGATTTGCCCCTAATTAGTTATTGGTAGTCACATCACCTAAAATTTTATTTGCTTTTAGGCTCAAAATTTGATTCCCCTCGCTTTTTTTTTATGAAAACTCTAAGTATTTCTTTTATACTCCAAGATTCTATGTAAAGCTTTAAGCTTGAAGTAACTGTGATAAGTTGAGGCTACGACTTTATCATTTTAAAATCTTCTTTAAAGTACAAAAGTCATGATGACAAGAATGTAAAGATTGAGGTTTTCTTTTTTAATTATGATGACAAGAATATTATAACAAGGATAATTACTCTCTGAAATACAAAGTCATGACAACAAGAATTACCATGACTCATGAATTTTCTCTATGTAATGCAAAGTCACCACAAGAATGAGAATGTTATGACTTAGATATTTACTCTCTAGATTACAAAGTCATGGTGAAAAAGATTACCATAACAAAAAATCATTTAGTGTTTTGTGAATTTTGGTTTTGTATTGATTAAGCTATATTAATGTATAGTATCACAATTTCTTATACTAATAGGGTACTTGGTTATGGTCATCATATATTTTAGAAATAGTGTGACTGTGACTTGAAGAAAATTTTGTGGTTACAAAGATAATGCTGCATAGTTAAAAAGTTATAATAACTCAATGGTAGAGTCTTGGCATAAAAAGATTATCATGGTTTGTTTTATAGAGTTGTGGCCAAAAAAGACTACTACAATTTCTCATTAGGTAGTAAATAGTGTAACCAATTTGTGATGTGAGAAATATCACAACTATCTATTATTTTTCAACTCACCAAATTGTTGTTCTACCAAGTTCATCAATTTCACAAAAAATATTTTAAATTTTACAAATATTTATCAAATTCCATTAGAACCTTAATTTTGTGATTTTTTTTTTGTTTAAGCTCCAAATCAAAACAAACACATCACAAAATCCATGACAAATAACCCAAAATATTGATACATAGAGTGTTGAACATTAATGTCATTCGATTTGTTCTATCCACAATTGTAGATGATGATAATTGGAAGTGTACTTGTATTTTTCAGACAATCATATAGAGTGGAGATATGAAAAGTAGTTAGTGATTAATAGAGATAGTTTAATATATATGGTTCCTAGGGATGATGTAAAATTGTTATATCAAAAAGTAGAACCACACCAAAATCCTTTTTAGAATGCATGGGTGAATGATCATACTTTGTATCTAGCTACCCATGAATATGAAATGTAAGGCTAGTGCAAGATACTCTTTGGTAGCTAGCTCTAGTCTCTATTCAAATGTTGGATTATAAGATGCAATCTATTGTGATGTGCAACCCATGAATGTTGCCTAAGTTCTTTTAGGTCACCCTTGGCTTTATGATTTTAATGTCATTGATTTTGGAAAAAGATAATATCTAGTATTTAAAGTACACGGATAAAAATATTATAATGAAACCTACTAATTCTAAAGGTTGTACAATGAAGCATGATATCTCTAAACTTCTTAAATGTTATTTATATATTTTAAAATATAAGCAATTTGAGAGAGAGAGAGAGAGAGAGAATTGAGATTTGTATGTTATTGGTATTATTATAAAAAAAGTTCCATCTGATTCTTCAATTGTCAATTCTATTTTGGAAGTGAAGAATTTGCTAGATGATTTCATTGATATGGTACTCGATGCATTGTCTACTGAACTACTTCTTTTAAGATACATCAAACATGCTATAGATTTAGTTCAAGGTTCTCAACTTCCTAACCTCACACATTATAGGATGAATCCTAATGAGGTAAAGAGGAGTTGAATAGACAATTAGGACTTTTAGTTAGAGGATTTGTTAGGCACAGCGTCAATCCTTGCACACTGCCAATCTGTTAATACATAAAAATGATGGATCTTGGAGAATGTGTGTTGATAGTAAAGTCATCAATAAGATCACTATCAAATATAGATTTTTTATCATTTACTTTGAAAATATGTTAGATCTATTAATTAGTTCCAGCTGGTTCTCTAAGATAGATTTGCATAGTGGTTATCATCAACTTCATGTTAGGCTAGTTGATGAGTGGAAAACTATATTTAAAGCACAAGTTGGTTTGTTTGAGTGGTTAATCATGCCATTTGGCTTGTTTAATGCTCTTAATACTTTCATGAAAGTTATGATTCGTGTCCTAGAGTCATTCATTTGTAAATTTATAGTGATCTACTTTGATTACATATTGATCTATAGCCAATCCAGAAAAAAGTATTTAAAACATATTTGATATGTTTTTCTCACTTTTTAGAGGCCAAGCTTTATGGTAATCTTAAGAAGTATTATTTTATGCAATAAAATTTTATTTTCTAGGTTTTATTGTGTCTGAACATGGGATTTTAGCTAATCTCAAAAATGTTAGGTATTAAGGAGTGACCTAACTGGGTTTCTTAATACTACTAGCTAGGCATTTTGAGAAATCAAGATCAAAATCACTAAGACACCTACTTTGAGATATTCTAACTTCACCAATATTTTTGAGGTTGCTTGTGATGCATCAAGTGTCAGTATCGGTTGTGTCTTGAGTCAAGAAGGATCACCTTATAAATTTCTTTAGTGAAAAACTCAATGATGCTAAAAGATGATATTT
This sequence comes from Sapria himalayana, assembly GCA_029783825.1. Taxonomy (NCBI): domain Eukaryota; kingdom Viridiplantae; phylum Streptophyta; class Magnoliopsida; order Malpighiales; family Rafflesiaceae; genus Sapria; species Sapria himalayana. Next base: position 1,379,692 of record JAREIK010000816.1, on the reverse strand, counting down.
TACATACAATAACAAGTTTTATATTATAGCACTAAGTTTTCAATTTTGAAGGTTTTATATGTTGCATGCTGAATTTGTGTTGTTTTCTATTTACCAAACTTTAAGATATTTAAACTCACAAAAGAAATTGAATGCTCAAAATGTTTTGTGGCTTGAATTTTTGAATGAATATTCTTTTGTGATTATTCATCATGCTGGTAATCAAAATAAAGCTACTAATGCACTTAGTCGATTAATTGTAACACTTAATTATATGGGTATTCATATCATTTGGTTTGATAGATAAAAATATGACTATTCTATATGTCCTAACTTTGGAATTTTTTTTGATGAGTTTAGTAATGATAACCATCATGAGCATGGTTGACATTTTTGTTGACCGTGATTATTTGTTTAAAATGACTAAATTGTATATACTTCAGATATCATTGAGGGCTTTATTAATTTGGGAGATGCATGTAGATGATTTAGCTAGATATTTTGTGTGGGATAAAACTATGGCAATGGTTGAAGATAGATTGTATCGGTCTTCTCTAAAAATGGATGTTACTAGGATAATTGTACAATACATAACATGTGAGTTAGCTATGGTCAAGAAACAAAATATTATATTATATACTTTTTTATCTATTCCTCATGAACCTTAGAAGAATTTTAGTATGAACATTAATTTTTGATTGTCTAGGACTACTAGAGAACATTACTATATTTTAGTTGTTTTTGTTTTGATTTTCTAAGATGACACATTTTATTATATGTAACAAAATCAATCATGCATCACATGTTACTAAATTAATTTTTATAAAAGTTATTAAGTTATATGGGTTTCCATTCACCATTGTATCTGATAGGGATATAAAATTTGCTTGCTATTTGTGAAAAACCTTTTCGAAAATTTTTAGCACTACTTTGAAATTTTCATCTACTTTTCATCTTTAAACTCATTGTCAAAAATGAGATTGTTAATCATAGTTTGAGTGATATGTTTAGATACTTGGTTGTGGTAAGTTTGCTTATAATAATTTTATTAATCATTCAACTAGTAAAAATCCTTTTCAAATTGTTAATGGTTACTTACTCCACACATCCATTGACCTTATTCCTTTACCACCTCACTTGTGTGTGTCTAAATCCATAAAAAACTTTGTAAAATACATCCATGACTCATATGTCGAGATTATGGGAAATATCTCTCTAAGTAATGTAAAATATAAATTGACTGATTATGTGTATCGAAAATCTAAGTAATTTAATGTTGATGAATATGTCATGGCTTGCATTCATCCTAAAAGAATTCCTAAAATGTTTTCAAAAAAATAAACTTTATTGAAGAGTCATGGGTTCTTTTTTTATCATTCATAAACTTGAATCTAATTCATATCTTCATGATTTATCCAATGACATTGATTTTATCCATGTTTTTAATGTATAGGATTTGCTACCTTATCAAGCATTTTTGGGCCCTCTACTTTTCCTTCTAGTGTGTCTACAAATGATGCTACTAAACTACACCCATTATGCCTCTCGCCCATTTAACATTTTGGGCCCTCTACTATTTCCTATAGAGTTCGTAGATATCATCATACATAACTACAAGAGATGGTGGTTAGTGTGGATTCCTCGTCAAATAGCATGGTCATTATAATTCTAATGCTACCTAGATAATAAAGGATGATCTTCATTACTTAGATTCTTCATTGTTGGATTGCTACCTTTTCCTCTCACTCATCAGAGTTGATAATCAATGACTAGTCTAATTGCAAAAATATATACAATACATCCAACCAAATTTTTGTGCAATCTAATATCCACTAATCTTTGATTTGTAACTAATAAAGTAGAGTCTGGTTTATAGTTACCCATTCCAAAATTTTCTAGAACAGCTTGGACATATTTATGTTGAGCAATGAATACCCAATTGTTATGTTGGAGTATATCAATCATCAACAAATGATAAAGAAGTCACATGTAAAATATCGCATACATCCTTTAGCATATATTTCTTTAAAAGAATAACTCCAAACTGTTTCCTAAAAAATTGAGATTGTTGATGTCATTTTGTGAGGGTTACAAAAATATTTGTTATTTGATGTGGCCACAAAACTTAGTTGAGCGAGGATCCCTCAACAAATATAACTTTGTAAAAATATATATCATATAAGTTAAAAGGTAGGTGTAAGTCCGATATTGATCCCATAAAAATTTTTCAATAGTTTAGTCAATCAACAATGAACTAATGATTGTATGAGTTGAATAGATGTACTTAATTAGTCTTAAAGAATATATTCATACTCTAGGGTTGATATATATACTTATCATTGATGACATTTCTTGATATTTGGTTCATATTGTTTTGGTTATTAGATGAATGATAGATTAGTGTGAAAATATTCATGTGCATTCTTGGCATAAATTCATTAGATTGTCACTTTTCAAGGATGATCCCTTCATAATTATTCTTTTTATATTTCAACGCCAAAGTAACATGTTGATTTATGCAAGAGTCATTATCTTATTTACTCTTTTTAGGTAATAAGTCAATTGCCCTTGACGATAATTCGAGTTTATACTTTTATTCTCCAACATTTAATTATTTTAATAACATAAGATAATATGGTATTAAATTCATGAGCACTATACTCATGATAATTAAATATATCTTCTCAAGAATTTCACCCTTGGATATCATGCAAGTGAGAATAATTCACAAAGATATCATGATCATATGAGTTTCTCCCACTTGCATGTGTCACATGTTATACTAGTAACTATCCACTATAACCAACAAATGATTTCATAAATATGATGAAACTCATGGGAAAGATGTTCTACTTAATCTTCACATTACTAATTACTTTGATGTTCGTTCCTCTAGATAGTAAATAATGGATTAGTTTTTAATATGTTCACGATTTTGGCTTCATGAATGCCATACTTACAATATATATATATATAATATACATATAAATATATATATTTATAAATATATTTATAGGTGCACACACACACACACACACAATATATAAACATATAAATATACATATATATAAACTTGTAAATATATATGTATTTATAAATATACATATTTATATGTGTGTGTGTGTATATATATATATATATCTAACATTATGATGTGGTAAGGTTAAGTTTATTTTTAGAGTGGAAATTTGAGTGTTTTAAAATTCTATTATTTTCGCGTTTGGTATCTCAATCTCCAAATCCAAAATTTAGTTTCCAAAATATAATAAATTTTAATTTGGGATATCCAAGCATAAAATATAGGTCATGTCATGTGTAAACATTTAAAACACTTCAGGGTGTTGATGTTAAAAATGAGTCATTATTCAAACAAAATCATGGGAATGATTATTTTTATGAATATGAGATAATTTGATAACTTTTTTCCTAAATTAATATTTAAACTATGATAAATTTCAAATTATAAACAACAATTCATGAAGATTTTACTTGGAAAACATGATGCCAAGATAGAAAACAAACATCCATGATAATCTGGATTTAGATACTTTAATTATTCAATATTAAATCATAGATTAAAACCACTCATTCATATAATAGTTTTCATTATAAAGCCCATTAAATTCCATAAAAAAAATTAATTTTCACATAATAAAAATTATTTTAATTAATTATCTATTAGATTATTTATAGATTGTCACTAGAAGATTCTTGATTCACCAGCCCCAAACCGCACGAATCTCCTTTCTTATCCAAGCTAGTCAATCACATTCTTTGATACCTCAATAGTTTCTAGAAAGAAATGACATAATTTGTATCGGGTAAGAAGTTGACCAAGAGTTGTGCATGATAATATTTATTTTTGGAATTTCTATTGTTACTTTGAGAGTGACAATTGTAAGAACTTTGGCATTGTTAGTGGATTGTTGAAGTCTAATTAATACCTCTTTTATACAGAATAAGAATTAATTTTATCCATCCTTCCTAATATTCTCCTTAATATTGGAACCTACTCGGAAACAATTGATCAAAATATCTAGCTTGAAAGCTTGATTTTAGTTAGTTTTGCCTAGAGGTTGCTCAATGAGTATCACTTGTTTGGGGTGTTTTCCTTGAATAGAGGAGTAGATATCTTTATTAACTATGGTTCTCTTAATGAGACATGAATTATTATGTGCAAATAGTGCTGATTATGATTTTATTCAAGACTAATTGTAGAGTGAAGCTCATTATATTACCCAAATGTTCTCAGAGAATCATGTGGATGATGTATTTAACAAACCACTTCCTCACACTAGTTTTTAACTTTTAAAGGTCAAATTTTGACTCTCTACATGAGATCCATCTTGAGTGGGCAATATTAACAAATATTACTTACCATTACTAAATTGACATCTTTTAGTTGGTTTGGTGAATGCAGAGGTACCATCATAACTAATTAATGGTATATTTATTGGTTGGTTTGGTGAAAATGAAAGACAATCAATCATTTTTATCATCACTAGTTAATGAGATAAATTTTGGTTGACTTGTTTATAATGAAAAATCTTTTTTAAAATTTTGATTTCCTTAATGAAACATGAATTATCATGTTCCCACTATGATTGACTACCATTTTTATTTGAGATTATAAGTTCTAAAGAAGTGTATTGGATATCACCTTCATGTGTCCTCAATAGATAATGTAGAAGAATAGAAGTTGTTTTGAACAAACAACTTTCACACACCAATTTTTAACTTTTGGAGGCCAAGTTTGGACTCTCTATCATATCAATATGTTAACCAATACTAATTGCTATTACTAAAGGACACATTCTAGTTGGTTTGATTATAATGAAGAGTCACAATCATTGACTAATTATTGGTATACTTAATTAATTGGTTTGGTGGTCATGAAGGGCAATCAACAATCTTTATCATCACTAATGAATCATCCTTTTGATTTAAAAAAAACTAATCAATCATCTTTTTTTGGTTGTAATTACTTACAAACTAGTACAATTAGGTATATTCGGTTTAAGTATAATTACTCAAATATTGAGTGAAATTATAGGTGGAAATGGCTCATTTTTTTGGCTCACATGCCATAGTGTCGTGTCGGCACTCTATGAAAAAGTAGAGCCTGACACGATGCAATAGCCTGTTGGAAATCTTCAGTCATGTCAAGTCATGACATATCAATAGTCAACTCAACCTAACCAAAGCCAAGGGCATAGGTCATGCCTAGCTTGGCACATGTTGAACTCAGGCTGGCATGATTTCATGTCATGGTAGCTTGGATCAAATGCAGACTAGTCTCATTTCATGTTAGGGTGCTAGGACGAGGAGCTTAACATGGGTTTGGCTCAATACAAGCCCAACAATCCCAAAAAAACCAAGAACCTAGGGCCTCCAAGGCAAGCTTGAATATGCACTTGCATTGCGCATATAATATATCTTATTATACATTTAGATATATAACATATGATATATGAAAATCAAAAAAATAAATTAAATAACATTTAAAGAAGTTTTTTATTTAAAATTACAATATAAATAAAATAATAATATGAAAATAAAAGACATTCATACTAATAAATTCTTTAATTATAGAATCAAAAAGAAAAAGAAAAAGTCATGCTCATCGGCTAATGCTCTTGGTCCTGAATCACAATCACTATTTATCATTATGTTTGGTTCCAATCTTTACAACTCAAATTTTTTATTTTATTGTATAAGTTATCTTCTAATTATTTCATTAAAGAGTCATCTATGTATCTTTTTAATCTTTTAAGTATACTAACGCCTCAATACTATGTGATTATTAATCTTTTCTCTTATCTAAAATAACATTTACAATAATTAATAACAAACAAAGTAGACTCCAATATTCATAAAATTTACTCTCAAGTTCTTGCGGTCAGTTCATATAAATACATATAAATTTCATAGTATTCTCAACTTATTCGACCTTACCTATAATATCTATATAGGTAGCTAAGAGATGGTAGTATGATATGACCCATTAACTTGTAGGCTACCCATGTCATCATCAAGTCGGGTCGGGTCATGCTAGGGTAAAACTCAAAATGATTTGATCCTAACCTAGGCTAACTTCAGTCTAGGCAAGAATGGGTCAGGTCCAAGCTAGCCTAGTTTGGTTGAGGCTAACCCGATTTGATCAAGGTTAGCCTAGTTTAGATACCATGGCCAATATTATCCCGCATGGTCTAACATGTCGGGTCATGTTGTGCAACATGTTTTATGGCATATGTGTTAGAAACTTCGACTTGTACCAATTCTCGGCACAATTATAACTATGTTGTGTCATGTTGGGGTTAGGCATAAACTTCCCAGCTCATTTTCACCTCTAGATACCACTCTTAGATATGTTCTAAGATCTATATTTATTAAGTATCCATTAAATTTATATTTATTTATAGTATTAGATCAACTAGGAATTTTATGATATATGCATTTAATATATATTTTCCATACAATGAACTAACTAGTTTTTGATTTTCCATAATTTAAGTGAGAGACTTGCGCTAATAACCGTCATAGTAATTATTCTCTTGAAAACTCATTATTGTAAATGAAATGTGTCACTTAGCCTGGAGTAAATTAAAATTCAACGACATCATATATATTATATTTATATTTTTTATGTATTGTTTAGAATGTCTTCTTAGGTGTCTAATCCCTTTACTAAAAGTTTTAGGTTCCCAGTGAGACCTATGACTAGGAAGAAGTCAGTTATTGACCTTTAAGTTAGTTTATCATTATCTAAATAAAATCTCCCAAATTTTAATTCTAATTTTATCATTGTTTTCTTTTTTTTTTAATTAGCTAAGTTATATATAAAGTGGTTGGAGTTGAAAGAGAATGTGTTATTAATTATTATTTCTCATGCATTCTATAACTTTAATGATATATATATTTATAATTGGTACATATACATTACAAATTAACAGAAGTCACTCTCACAATTTCTTTACTCATCGGATATCATCATCAATTATAATTATTCAAAATGGGTAGAAAGTAGATTATGTAAAAAAAATTGAAATAAAAACTTTAGATTATTGATAATATGTCATTATTAAAGAGAGGTACAATTTGATTTTAATGAAAAACAAATTAAAAATATTATACTTATTATAAAAGTTTAAAATTTAAAATTTATTTTTTGGGTCCCCTTTGTTGGATAGAATTCAACTAGCTGTCAAACATTGTAATGGTTGGATTTTTCATTTTCCTATCTATGGTAATCAATAAATATTAGTAGAAATTTAGAAATTTTTTATAAAATATTCAACATGTGTGGGAAACAACTCACGTCATATATCTCAATTTATGCAAATACTAGACTTATGCTAGTTTGATATAATTTCTAAATCTATTCTAGAGAAAAGGAGTTTTAGAGTCTTACTCCTTAACACTATGGATTAGCATTAATCTTGTATCCCTTGTTTACTTGTGAATCTCTCTAAGTTATAAAATTTATCTTTAGGGGTGATAGGTGTTGTGGCTTTGCTTGTTGTATGAGAGAGAACAAGGAAAAATGATATATAGATATCTTGGAATTTCTCTATATTCCACTTTTATGCTTGGGGGTGACCTTTCATTACTCTAAGTATGAAATTGTGCTTTAGAAAAGGTCACAACTTTGGTTTGAGGCCTCAACTCTAGAAAATAACCATGATTCTAGTTTGTATCTTTTTTTTTGTAACACAAAGTTGTGACACTAGCAATGACTATGACTTATACCTAATATTTTTGTAACATAAAATCACGATACTATGAAGTGGTCATGACTTCATTCCGTCATCATCTTGTCATTCATAAAAGGCCATGGCATTGAGGTAGTGAGCAACTTTTTATTTTGTTATATAACCATGATATTATGTAGAAGCCATAATATTGGTAATGGCATTTCTTGAATTTTATATAGTCATGGTACTAGGAAATAGTTGTGATGCTAAGAATATTTCTCATGTGTTGGTCATGGCAACAACATTGAGAAATGGCCACACCACATAATTTTCCTTTCAAATCTTTTAAGTATTCAAAGTGTTATGGGTGGCCGCAAAAGCTAGTTTTCTCTTCTCTCATATATAATGTTGTTGCAATGCTATGAGAATGTCACAACATTAGTAATTAGCTTGAGTGTACAAGTTACATCTATCTCATTCTTTGAGGATAAGTTTCTTGGTATTTGAAATGGATATCCTCAAGTAATATCTTATGTAACTTTTAACATCCCAAAAGTTAGGCTCTAAATAATTATAGTAATTTTGGCCTGAGTAGATCTTATTCTATAATTTTTTATAGCTCAAAAATTATGGTTTATAAAACTTTGGGGCTCTGACTTGAGACTACCGAAACATATTAAAATTAAAGTTATAATGCTTAGACTTGGTCACTCCCTTGAGTACCAATGGGTTACTTGGTTGCTATGATAGAGAATTAATATCAAAAAAATTTAAATTTCCCGAGATAAGTATACTTGTAACTTCATAATAATATTATAGTCACTTTGAATATATCAATTAGTGAAATGATTGTTCTAATGAGTTTGTAGGGTCATGACATATAAGAATTATCTCAACTAATTAGATAAAATTTTAGCCAAGAATATATACCAAAAACTATGAGAGTCTCAATGTTCTACCCCATCTACTAAATACCTCTAAAAACCTATTGATTTTATGACTATTCATTATAAATTTCTAGAATACCAAAGTTGTAAATCAACCCATAATATTTTCATATTTACATCTATACATCATCATAAGCCACAAAAATATATAAGAATATTTGATAGTTTGAATACTGAACAATAAAATTTACTAACCAAGTTCTTGATAGCTTAAATTATCTCTCAAATAAGGAGTAAGATAAGCAAGTTTCAGCAATATGCACAACAAATATGATAAGATGATTGAGATTGATTCAAAAAACTATTGAGAGGTCCCCACGATATGGATTTGAATTGTGATTTGAGCTCAAACCTTTAAATGATTTTAACTACATGAAAAGATTCATGATTAATATTATCTCGAGTAATTCTAATATGAATTATTCACTTGAGGAGTCTTATTTCTTATTTGAAGAGCTAGCAAATAATAAATAACAAATACTAAAAAAAGCATTTGGAAGAAAGCAAAATGAAGTATTGGAATTGATTATATTGACTACAATGGTGGTGAAACTTGCTATATTTTTCAATAAATTTGAAGCCAAAATGATGAAATACTTAGTTTGGGAAAAATTATGATTATGCAATAGTAAGAAGTGACCAATTTCGACACCATGTATTAAATGGAAGAAGTAAATATTTTGTTGAATAGATGATATATGTGTTTAGACCCAACATCAATGTTCTAACCTACTACTATTTGAATGTGAGAAATCACAAATGTTTGCTGTATACAAGTTATAAGAATAAATTGCAAAATAATAGATATTTTTTAAAAAAAATATTGAGTAACTCAATGGGATAGTAAATGTAAGGAGCATCGAATTCCAATTATAAGCACCCAAATGGAGTAGAAAGCTATCATGGGAAGACAATGTTCTTGCCTATTGCAAATCAACTTGGGAAACTAATACAATTGATGAAGATAAAAAACATAAATTAGTTACCAAGTAATACTACAAATCTAAAGAGGTACATAATATAATACTCAGAAGAGACAAAGACTTAAAGGGTAAACATGTATAATAGAAATCAAAAGGAGTGCTAAAATAGAGGAGAAAGCTATGATTGACAATGTCATGACTATTTCAATAGTCATTATGCTCACCTCTATGATATCTGATGTCGTGATATTTTCAAAGTCATAGCATCCATAAAACCCACTACCTAATTCATGCCCCTAACTGTGATTCATGAAGAAATAGAAATGGAAGAGATGTAATTATTTCAATGCAATAAACATAAGGTTGATTAGCTAGAGAATGACTAGACAAACTGTAAACAAAACCTGTCACATAATATTTATTTTCAATAGCATTTTAGAAAGAGAAAACTAGATGAGTGGTTTGAGAGATTCCTCAACATCTTCTAGAAGTTGGAAGTTATATTTTCTTTGCTGAATCATTATCCTAAATACCATACAATTTGAAATTTATAAAAAAAACTGTGAGTAATAAGAGAAAGTTAAAGACATAGAATGATGAACATGTTCAAGAAGTATAACATAATCATTTAATATAAACTCCAAAGAAAGCTCAAATATCCAAGGAGTTTATAATTGCATGGATTAATATGAATCATGTTTTTTGGAAGGTTCTATGTAATTTAATATCAAGTATCAACTTGATGTTGTTTTACATATTGGGGTGGTTGAATATAGGATAAACTACTCTATCATCTCTCTTAATACATAAGGTCAATCGATCAATCAAGTTTCTATATGGGGATTATCGAAGATGTTTTAGTCAAGGTTGTCAAATTTATATTTCTAGTTGATTTTATTATACTATATATGGAGGAAGATTAGTATACTCTACTGATCTTAGGTTGATCATTTTTAGCAACTGGATTTCCATTAATTGATATCAAAAAGACTAAATTCATACTTTCTATACATGAAGAACAAGTGAAATTTAACCTAAACAAAGGCATGTAGATTTCAGAAAATGGTTAGAAAGATTTCTAAAGAATAGATAATTTATCATACACAACTAAAAATGCAAAAAAGTAAATTTTAGATGAAATGACTTCATAGAAGATTGTTGACCTAAAGAAGATAGAGAAAATGATGAACCAGGGGCTATTTGGAGTGAAGAAAAAAATACAAGTGAATTTGAAGAAAAAAATTATTATGAAATCATAATATTTTTCAAAGTCGCAACTTCTAAAGAATAAAAGAAAATCTACCCAGGATATACTAAGGAATGATCCAAAATGAAAGAATTTCAATTCAACAACATAGAGAACATACCGAGCAAATTTTTGAGATTATAAAAAAAGTTAAAGCGAAGGAAAATTTTGCTACTGATTATTAATTTATTATAAGAGAAAGACAAAGTGAAGATAATAATTAAATAACAAAAGAATGAATATGAGAAGATGGTTGTTGTAATGAAAAAAGTCATGATTTTTCAAGTAGTTACAACTTTATATGTGAAATCTATGAAGGAAGTGGTGATAAAAAACAAAGATGTGATATTGATGAAGCAAAAGCTTAATGGTGAAGTTGTGTCTTATTGCAAAGCTACAAAAAATGGATCTAGAGAGCAATTCATTCCCCCATGTCTCCATAACATGTTGCAACCTTATCGACGGTGATCAAAAACAAGGCATCCATCAAGAAGTATAAAAAAAAAAGATTTTGAAAGATTGCTTGATGCTAATGGAGAATTTAGAAAGACAAGTTGAGATGAAATATTATACTAAGAAGCTTGCTTATATCACTAAAATTATTGACTGAATTAGAGATCCAATATTTGTCTATTTGAGGATGTTAAATATAATGCTGCTTGAAAGGAAATCCAAGAGTTTACTTTTTATGTTGTGTGATTTAATAAGTTTTATTACATATACAAACACACTCAAACACTGCTACTTTACAATTACAAATACCCAAAAAAATTCATGATACTTATAACTAGCTGTGACTTTCTCATACGACAAATGAAGTTGTGCCACTTAGAGATGACAATGAGATAGGGTGGGGCCAGGGTTACCCTCCTCGTGCCTTGCCCCATTAGAGATTTTGCAATCACCACCCTACCCCATGCCCTATTTAGCATAGGGTGGGGTAGGGCAGAAAAATTGGTAAATGGGGTGGGGCGGTGCAATCTCCACCCCATTGCCTCATTTACCATAAAATTGCAATACTTTCCTCATCCATACCTCTTTACCACAACACTCTTGAATTTTGTCCAAAATTTTCTTGTAAGTCAAATGAAGTCGAAGTACTTAAACTCAACCCAGACTATCCTTTTAATAGAAAACTCTTGATCACACACAAAATTACAACAATTTTGTATTAGTTGTGACTTAACTTCAACCCTATAAAATATACTAATCCAAATTTTTGCTAACTCATTTCTTCATTTTCTTCTTCTCCACTCTAATGTAACTAATTGTGACTCCATATTTTGAAGATATAAGCTACCATAGAGGAAGATGGATTACTTTTGAAGCTATGAAAAAGAAGAGAAGATATTGAGGCAAGTCACAATGCCAAAGACAAGTAACAGAAGCAAATTGCTTCCAAAACTTTCTCAAAGTCGATGCTTGAACTAATTTTTTTTGAGGATGGAGGGAGGAGATGGATGACTTCTAGTTTCTCCAAGAATAGTTTTGTGGGTGAGCAATGGTTTATTGAGTTAATCCAAAATTACTAACTAATGATAGAAAGAAGAAATTGAGTTTGATCTTGCACTCACATGGAATAGGTGAATGCAATGATCATTATGGAATTTTACTCCAACTTAGAAGATATGCAAGACAAGTCATGCTATGTATGAGGTGTTTGTGTATGTTTTAGTTGGAAATTTATAAAATAAGTATTTGGATTGCAAGAAATTATGGATGGTATAACTTTTATACTTCTAAAGATATAACTTAACTATAAAAAAATCACTAAGACATTGATGAATGGAAGAGGGACTCGGAAAGATATTTCAAAAAGCACGTATTCACCCTTATTGTGGGGAGAATCCATATAATAAAGTAAGATTTGGTTATACTTTTAATGTTGTGTTTTGCAGTCAACTCTCCATGTCTCCATCATCATGCAAGATAGGGCAATCATGCTCTTCACCTTTTTGAAGGAATATAAGATTCATATGGAGACGATCTTAGAGAAGTCCATTCTTAACATTCAAGGAAAAGAATTCTCAAGCCAAATAATTCACCCTTCCTTGATTACAATGCTATATTGAGCTAATGGAGTCTCATTGAACAAAGAAAATGATGAATGGTCCACATGAATTTCTCCTAAGATATTAGTGAGTATGAAGAGAGGGCTATAACAAGAAAAGAAAAAAAAATTAATTTTAAAAGGGAATCAATAAACTAACAATAGGCAAGAAGTATTAACCCTTCTCTGAATTCAAAGTAAAGGCAATGGAAAGAAGTGGCGAAACAGTTAATGAACAATCACCACTTTGATATAATTTTTTTTTGGGTAGACAAGAAAGAAGCTTGGAAGAAGTCTTTGACCTATTGAAAAATATGAAGATGGAGGCTAATGATAGAAAGATTCTCTTGAAGGTAGAGTTAAAGTCTATGCATAGTTACTTAGCTACGAACTTCTATTTTGGCCAAGAAGAGTATTATGGGTGAGCAAGAGTTTATTAAGTTCATCCCACCTTCCCAACCAATGATAGAGAGAAGAAATTGAGTCTGATCTTGTACTCACATAGAATAAAAGATGCAATGATATTGAAGGAGGTTAACTCCATCTTAGAAGATATGCAAGACAAGTGGTGTCATGTTGAGGTGTCTGTGTATGTTTCAATAGGCACTTTATAAATGAAGTACTAGGATTCCAAGAGATTATGGATGGTACGGCCTTTAGATCCCTAAAGATATAATTGAACTACGTGGCAATCACCAAGACATTGAATAATGGAAAAGGGACTTAAAGAGTTTTTTATTAAAAAGGTTTAGTTATACTTTTTGTGTTATATTTTGCAGCCAAATCTCCATGTTTCCATATCATGCAAGATAAGGCAATCCTGCCCTTAGCCTTTATGAAGGTATATAAGATTCACATGGAGAAGATCTTAGAGAAGTCCATTCATAACATTCAAGGAAAAGAATTTTCAAGCTAGATAATCTATCATTTCTTGATTATGATGCTATATTGAGCTAAAGTAGTCTTGTTGAACAAAAAAAAATATGAATGGTTCCCATGGACCTCTCCTATGACAATGGTGAGTATGACGAGAGGGATTGAAGAAGAAAAGAAGAAAAAGTTAATTTTTGAATGAAAAGAATCAACTGACATTAGGCAAGAAGTGTTAACTCTTCTTTGAAGTCAATGTAAAGGCAATGGAAAGAAGTGGAGAAAAATATGATGAGCAATCATCATTCTGATATAACTTTTTTATGGGTAGATAAGAAAGAGGCTTGGAAGAGGTCTTCTACATATTGAAAAATAAGAAGTTGGAGGTTGATGATTGGAAGATTCTCTTGAAGGAAAAGTTAAAATCTTTGCATTGTTACTTAACAGCAAAATTAGAGAGAAGAGATGCCAAGTAAGAAAAGTACATGAGGAGAAAAGAAGATGAAGACAAATCTAATGCATAGAAATGAGATCCATTATAAGAGATGCATCTCAACTATAAGGAATTCCTATATATGTCTTCTAAAAAAATTAAAGATTATGTTAAAAAGATCTTGGAAGAGGAAATAAAAGGAGTGCAAAAGCTTTTGGAAAGCTCTATGAACCTGTCACAAGTGAGTGGAAAAAGATGATAAAGGGCCGAGATGAATAAATAAAGTGTAACATAACATTTTAAAAAAAAATAATAGATCAAAGATTTTCAAAAGTGCAATGAGAACAAAAAATATAGGTACATTATATTAAGATCTTTTAAAGATTCACTAAAATCTATTTAAAGATAACTAGATATGTTATATAGTGTGATTGTAAATATGATAGGATGGGTAACAAGTAGCAAGGAAGATTTAGAAATACATTTCATATAATTGCATAGATTTGAGCTCTCTAGACCAAAATTCTTATTAAAGGATTTGAATCCCCATGGTTGACCACACCATCAACCTTCTTCTCCATTATGATGTGATTGTAATTTTTTTTTTGTGTTGTGATATCATAAAAGATTTTTTTAGGAAATAAGAGATTCTTTGCTTGAGGATGAGTATCACTTTTAATATGTGAGTTTATTTGGTACTTTATATACCAAATTTCTTCAGTTGTTTGACATACATTTTGTGACATGTTTGTACTAATTTTAGCTTTAAATGAATAGATTTCAATAAACAATGGTTTTGATGGAATTTAATGCATATTAATAAAATTGGAAGTATTTTGGGTGAAATTAGTGAACTTGATAGAGTGATAACTTAAGGGTCTAAAAACAATGAAAAGTCATGAGATTTCTTATGTCACAACTTGGTTATACTATTCACAACCTACTGAGAAGATGTGGTAGCTTTTTTGGCCACAACTTTACAAAAAAAAATCATGATGATTTTTGTACACAAAATATATGAGAGTTAGAACATGGAATCCCAATGTATAAAAGAAATATTATGATTTTTTCACACAAAAAAAGAAGAGAGAATTAGAATTTTAGCCCAAAATTATACAAAATCCTAAGTAACACGACTTCCAATCCCCAATTAGTGGCAAACCCAAGGAAAACACAAGTAAGAATTTGTTGGGATTTAGTTTTGAGAGTTAGAACATTACTAGGACTATCTTTAGGTACTCTCAATTATATGAGACAACATTTCAAAAACACCACACAAATTATTCTTCCATGTTAGGCTAAATTAGGGTATAGGGTTGATTTATTATACTTGTGTTATGATTAAGTGATTGTATAATATTTATTTTTATGGTAATATTGTGCTTTGAATGTTGATAGATGTGGATACTACTTAGAACTAAAATATAATGTTTTGCATATATCGTATATTTATGCGTGGTGGCCATGGTGGATGGTGATAAGTAAATCATGTGATACATTCATGAGAAATGATAAGAAGGAAGCGATAGCCTTTCTAATCTTAATGTCATTAGATAAATTTTCATGATAACCTGAGATTGAAATAAGTTTAATTATTCTGAGTATGGTGCTTACAAAGTCAAAAGCACAAATATAATTATGACCAATCCATTGTACATATTCTAGATGAGCTGACATTCAATTAATATGAGGGTTAGGTAAAACTTCTAACCTATGAGTTTCACCATAGTATGTGAGTCATGAGTTAGTTATGAAAAGTAGTGATAGATAACTCATGACATGTAAGTGAAGGTATTTCATATGGTAGTGATCGCCCTATGAGTCATTTCCTTTTTTATAATTTTCAAAGGTGGGATTCATCAGAAGTCATATATTAATTACCATGAGTACGACACTTACAAAACTGAAAGTATAAATATATTTAATACCATATTATTTCACATCATTATAATATTATAGGTTGGAGACTATAAATATATACTAAAATTAGTCACTAAGGGCAGTTTGTGTATAATCTAAAAAGAGTATATATGTGAATAATACATGAATGAAATAAGAACGGTTTTAGTAGTTAAATATCAGGGGAATAACTATGATGAGACCATCTTTGCTAGTGATAATCCAAGGATAGAAACCATCTTATATGCCAATGAGATACTATAGAATTTCCATACTAATCTTTTATTTATTTGACAATTGAACACAACCTTACCCAGATACTAAAAAAAACTTATTATACATAAGGAAGTGAGTCAACCCTAGAGTTTAAAGTATCTTTCTGAAACCTAAGTCTATCTATCTGACTTGAACAGTAATTAGCTTACTATTGGTTGGTCAAACTACCTACACAATCTCTATAAGATCATTATCTAGACTTATGTCTATCTTTACTATATATACAACTCATATATTTGTAGGATTTTATTACATAAAAATAATAACTCAATGAGTTTTTGTAATCATGCCATAAATGATGAGTTTTAGCAATGTAATAAAGTCACTACAATCAACAAATGCACCAACATCAAAATCTTCATGAAGATCTCTTTCATCACCAGAATAATCTAAAGAATCAATAATCTAGTTTTTCTCATCCTCTAGATTGCTTTGTTCAGTATTTTATGCTAATGCGATTGGGGACAACCAGCTATAATATGACCCTCGTGATGACACTTTTGATAATATATGAATTACTAGCCATAGATTCAATAGGAGTAATAGCAAGAAAGGTACACAAACTCAACTATATGCTCCAAGAAATGTCAAATGGACTGGGCAACCCCAGGCCTGACCCGAAGCTCGGCACAGCATGGTCCAGGACCATTTTCATGCCTGTGCCGGTTAGACCCTCGGCACAATTCGTGCCTTGTCGAGGGACTTCAGCCCACATGTCTTGCCAGGCATGACCTAGCAGCCTGGCACGTGGGCACAACACGAGCGATGCACGATGGCTGATGCAATGATGCCCGACGGGAGACAAATTGGCGATGCCCGACGGGCTACGGCGGCGTGGGCGTGCCATCTCTATTTTCTATTCTAGGTTAAGATAAATCTTAACCTAGAACAGGTTCGAACTACCCCGAACACGGGCTGATTTCAGGCCATAGGCCATGCCAGACCTACCCTCTAGTTAACCGTGTCATGCTAGACACGATACACGAGTCCTTTTGGGCCTAAAAATATGGGATGTGCTAGGCCGGCATGACCCATTTGACACCTATTTTCTCCTAATGTTATTAGGCCTAGTTTTACTATTTGATGACATAAACTATGACTTGGACTGACATATGTGTGTATAAGAGAAGGGTCTATTAAACATCTCGATTTTTAAAACCTTTTGATAAGCATCTTCTTAAGTGTGTGGATAATGCAATTTATGTATCTTTTGAATGTTCAAATTGAGTCCATTAAAAATATAAGTACATGCAGCAAAATGATCCTCAACATGGAACTCACTATACCTTAGCTTAGCTTCCTCAAATTTAGTTGAATATTCAACTATACTAAGAGTCATTTGTTTTAAATTATTCATGTTAGAGAACACCAGACTCTTATATGTTAGAGAAATATATTTCTTTTTCAACTTTGCTTTCATTAGACCTCATTGGGTGATGGGCAGTTTAACTCAATGAATCAAGTCCTACAAAATATATTTATAGTTCATCTTTGTTGAAAAAGTTAATTTCATTTTAGCAAACTTAGTCCATTCACTATCAGTCATCTCATATCAATCAAAACATTCCTCAATAGCAACTAATAAATTAGAGAAAGTATCATGATCCATCCTAGCATAAAATTTAAGAGTACTAACTTTGACTTATTTTGTTATGTTCCTTTGAGATTGTCTAATCTTTCTATCATGATATTTTCTCCAATTACTATTAATCCTAGGATGACATCATTGAGGTATAACATCCTCTCTCTCAACTGATTAGATGGGTAATTTGGCCTAGGTGATTCATAATCGAATGAGAAATTGGTACTAGTAGGCTAAAGCTAATTACCTAGGTTGAACTGAAAATTTCTAATTGTAGTTAACCTCATCTGAGGTTGAACAGTCAATTTATTTTTTAAGTTCATCTTACTCATATTATGAGGTAGGCCATTTGTGAATCCATTAGATTGATGTGAACCTCCAATGCATAGTGATTTTACATGTTTCCTAACATTTTCATATGCATTTTTACCTATCTCTTATTTACCAAAATGTTTTAAAATTAAATCCATTTTTTGATTGATCGCATGAATTAGTTATTTGATGGTAGATTAACATTGAGTAAATTGACCACACTTAATATTAAAATTACTAACTAATTTAGTGATGAAATTAAATTGTGCATTATTTGCATCAGATGATGGGTAATAAAAACTAGACTATCATTTACATATTGAGATAAGGATTATAATCTTAGGTCAAACTTATTAAAATTCTTAATTATACCTTTAGTGTTAGGTGAATGGGAAGATTCAATAAAAACACTTTTGATGGATGATATGTTGAGATAGAATCTAAATTTTATCCAGTAATAAAATTTATAAACTCTATGATATGCTAATATAACAAATACAAATCTAAAATATAATTTGATTATATACAATGATAGATAGCATGAGTCATGAAACAATAACTAAAATAAAAGTATTTTCTTTGTGTGTGTGTGTGTGTTCTATCAAATAAACTAGAACCTAAAACAATCAAATAACATATACTGCAATATCATGAATATTGATTAAGTTCTCGAAGTGAAAGAAAATATACCATGTTGAAGAATAACCTTAGGGTGCCTACAATTCCTTCATGTGGGTGCAAGGGTTGTTAATGTGCAGTACTTCAAATCTTAGTTTTTTTGAATGAAGGTAGTTGATAATTTGAAAGAATAGAACACTAACTAGAAACAAACCAAAATGGCTTGAACTCAGATAAAAATTATTATCTGATACGAAATTGATGTAGCTTAGCTACAAGTAATAATAATTAACAAAAGTGAAGAAAAAAAAAAAGAAACTAGTTTTCAAATTAAATCCAAAGGTTTTCCACACAATATCATAAATTACGATTTATAAGCACCAACAGTTATATCCCGAAATTGAACAAACACATTTCAAAAAACAATAAACACATCCCAAAACCCACTAGACATAATTCAAAAACTTGTTAACACATCCTAAAACTCACTAGACAACTCAAAACACTTGTTAACACATCCCAAAACTTAGTAGATACATCCCAAAACTCTATAGACACATCTCTAAGTATGATAAAATAAATAACTAATAATAATAATAATCATGATTAGATTTTGGATTCCTATCTTGTCTAGAACAATATATAGGCTTACTTCATGCTCTGTCAATATCACATGGAATATTTTTTTTAAGTATAACAAAAATAATATATGTTTTTGTTATACTTAAAAAAATGATATCATCCATATAAAAGGTCACAAATAAAATGTCAAAATAATATTTTTTAATAGATAGAATGTTAGTTCACTCAAGATTTTGATAAACTTATGACTCAATAGATATGTGTCAATATGTGTATACCAAGCTTAAGGTGTTTGTTTAAGCTCATACAAAGTTTTATTTAGTTTGTAAACACATGATTTTGAACCTTTTATTATACAACTTGGGGGTTGATCTACATAAATTTTCTCTTTTAAATTCTCATTAAGGAATGCTGCCTTTATATCTAATTCATAAAGAGTTCTCCCCCTTTGTCTAGCATAGGCTATTACTAGCCTTATAGTTTTTATTTAAGCTATTGGTGCAAAGGTTTTTGAAAAATTTGTCTCAACTTCTCCTGTGAAGCATTTAGCAGTCAATTTTGCTTTTAAGAATAGTTAGATGTTACTAGACAATCTTTTCAACTTAAGCTACCACTTGTCACCAATAATATTTTTGTTTTTATATAGTTTTATCATATTCCATGTCTCATTCTTAACTATGAAATCAAATTATTTTTCCATAGCTAATATTCAATCATGATATTGTATAGCCTCTTAAAAGTTTTGAGGCTCTATAATTGTGAAGTTTCATCATTTTTAATAATATGTTAATGATCTATACTTGATTAATATAGTAGGTGAATTTGGGAAATGAGTTTGTCTCATGTAGCATATTTCTACTCTGGTTTATTTCCTTGAACTCAGAAAGTGATTATAAAGGCTGCTTCTCTTGTTTATAGTCAGTATCTTCATCAAACAATATATTTTTACTAATTTGAAATGCATTATTATCCAAGGTATATAGTTTGTAACCTTTAAAGTTAAATTATACTTACTAGGATCGATCTTTGACTAGTAGAATCTAGTTTTTCAATTTTTTATTTAGGTACTATGGAGTAATAGAGGCTGCCAAACACCCTTAAGTATGTAGTGATGGTTTCTTCTAGTCTAGACTTGAATAGGAGTGACATGGTACAAGGAAGAAGTAGGACATCTATTGAGTAAATAAATAGTGGTGTTCACTGCCTCTACCCAGAAATGTTTGGATAGATTTTTTCCACTCAACATATTCCTGGTCATTTCTATCATATTTCTTTTTCTTTTCTCGACCTCAATACCACTGTTATGTTGAGGTGTGTAAGAGAGTCAATTTTCTAATTATGCCCTTACTATCAAAATAATTAGTGAATTACTTAGAAATAAATTCACTTCTCATGTCACTTCTAATTCTTTTTAATAATATTACATACTATCTTTCAATCCTTTTTTGAAATTTTATAAAAAACTTAAAAGCTTCAAATTTGAGTTTTAAAAAATATAATCATATCATCCTTGTGTGGTCGTGTATAAGAAACATGAAGTATCTATTGCTAGCAAGTGATAAAGTTCATACTAGTTCACATATATCTATATGTACAAGTGGATGTGAATATCTCCAAGCAACATTCTTGGGAAAGTGCTCATTTGATTGTTTTTCAATGGTATAGTTTTCACAAATAGATCTGATCATCTTGATCTTAGAGGGCAGACCACTTGCCATGTTTTTGTGGGAAAGAAGCTATAAGCTCTTATAGTTCACATGTCTCAATCTTCAATGCCAGAGGCTAGAGATTTGTGAATTTTGTATCCTTAATGCAATGTTAGAAACATATGAACTATTAAGAGGAAGACTTTTGTTTTGTGTCATTTTAATCTTTTCGAGAATGCTTCTGGATTTTTTTTTATCAAAGATGGCACATTGAGTTCCTTCAAAGATAAGTTATTATTATTTTTGGATCAATTGGCCCAAACTTAGTAAGTTTTGATCTAGTGCAGGAACTATGAGTACATCTTCAATAACTTTTTCTCTATTTGGAGTAGTTATCTTGACTTTTTATTTTTCAATTATTGATATGTGATCACTATTTTCCATATTAACTTGTGAATTTGTCGATAAATGTAAATCTAGAAATAAGCTTCTATTTACAGACATGTAGTTTGAGCAACTACTATCTAGAAACTATATATTGTTTAATTGCTTGTTGGATGAGTTTGAGATGAGGAATATATTTTCTTCAGAGGGTTTCACTTTAGCACGGCTTGCTTGTTGTAGTTCTATTAGTCTACAATTATTTAATACTTAAACAAACCTTTTTATAATGAAAGCATTATGGCTTTCCTTTGTGCCAATAGTTTTTCTCTACATGATTGTTCTTACATATGATATGGGAGTAAGAAGAACACCAAGGTTTTAGTGAGTTACTTAAGCCATTACTTTTGCCTCAACCTCCTTGTCTTCCATGATTTGTACTTCTTTCATTTCTCCAATAGCTTTCAAAAGATTTGATAATTGGTGAGTATGTGTTTACCTTTGATTGGTAGGTAGCTTCAGTTGAGGCTTCCTCATGTCTTAAAAGACTTTGCGCAATTGACTTTAAAGAGCTTAGAAGTTCTTGCACATTGAGTTGTATAAGATCTTTTGTCTATTCTATTGCATAAATTATAGGATCATTCTTATCTATTAGACTAATAAGTAGCTTAATCATCAACCTTTTTATATAATGCCATACATATTCAGCCTCAATTAATTTGTCATTTTAATGAACTTCAAAAAGAAAGAATTAAGTTGCTCAGCTTTTCTCATTCTTATATACTCAAAGTCACTTTTGAGAGACTAAAACTTGACTTCTCTAGCTCTCGTCCACTATGAACTTTTGTTGGAGTATATCCTAGATCTCATTGGATGTATAGATCTCATTGGATGTATAGATCTCATTATTTTGAAAAGATAATGTTACTCACTCTTTGCTAGATGAACACCAAGACCTTAACAACTATTTTTTTTCTCTAAGTAGAAGCTTACCAGCTTCTTCTAAAGCAGCAATATTTAGTGATTCAATGAACTCGTCTTTTACCAGATCTCACATATCATGCAATTTGAATAGTATTTTTTTAAATACTTAATAGGTCATAGTTTTTCCTTTCAAATAAGAGGATCCAGATAGAACTGGAGTATAGCATAGAAATTTGAGAGAGACATCTTTTATTTCAATATATCTAGAACTAGATCTATTAAAAAGAGGGTCTAGTTCATGAGCTAAATTTTGACTGTAATTTGTATTAGATTTGATTACAATCTTTTATATTTAGTTATTTTAAGTTAGATATAAATAATAAAACTTAGATCTATGAAGATTGAAGCTGTATTTTAGATAAAAATAATTTTTGAAAAAAACTAAGGCAGAAAAAATTTTTGGAAAAGAGATCCAACTCCATTCTATTACTAGATATTAAAAATACCTTATGAAATCATAATATAACACACACACACACACTCATGTTATTCTTTTCAACTTGAAAAAAAAATACTGAGAAAGAGAGTTTGAAAATAAAAGAGTGAGTTCTCAAATGTAATAAAGATGTTTAAAAGAAAAAAAATGATTTTTTCACCTCAAATTTACAAATGCACTCTTTTTTATAATAGGAAATAAAACATTATAAAACTAATAAATAATAAAAATTGATATAACATTTGACAACTATTTAAAAATTAGGAGATTTTATTTTAGTACACCAAACACAAAATATTAATGCTTTGATATACCAAAATTTTCATAATTAAAATAAATTCTATCAAATTCTAGAATAATTACGTTTTGGTATACTAAAATTAATCAACCCAATGTTGCCCTCCGAAATTTGGAAAAATAAAATAAAATTTGATTTAATTAATTTGGAAATAGTGGTTACAAATCAAGAAATAACATTCCTGAATTTAGAAATCATAATTTCTCAAAAGGTGGTTTTAAAATTTTAATTAAAGCTATTTATGTTTATAGGTGTGTGCGTGTGTGTTTATAGATATGTTTATGTCTATATATATAACCATATAAATATACACACATACACATGACACAGACACAAATACACACATGACACACATATATTTGTGTGTGTGCACGTATGTGTGCACGCGTGCGTTGTGTTTATATGTCTATATATATATACATATAAACACACACACACACACACACACACATGCAAACTTATACACACACACACATACACACATTTAATACACGAACATACAACCATATATATATATATATATATATATATAAACATACACACACTAACACACACATAGACTGATAGACATATATATATATATATATATATATGCTCATAAGTTTTTGTGTGTGTGTATTTGTGTGTGCGTGCAAGTATATATTTGTGTGTATATATATGTATCTATCTATCTGTGTGTGTGTGTGTGTGTGTGTGTGTCTACACACACACACACATATATAGAAATGACATTTTTTGAAAAAATTAGAAATGAAAAAAAAATTGTCACTAATTAGCGACGAATTTTTGTGTTTTTTTATTCTATCACTAATTGTGACACAATGTAGGGTAAGGAAATGCTTGCGTGATATTTAGTGATGAAAATTTATAGTATCAATGTATTTTTAGTAACGAAATGCCTTTCCATTTCTACATTTAGTGATGAAATTAATGACCATCACTAAATGAGAAATAGCATAACCATCCATCACTATAAATAATTTAGCGATAGAATAATATTTAGTTGCTAAATTCTGTAACTAATTTATAATAATTACTTTATCGAAGAATACTTCAAAATTTCGAACAATTTAGTGTTTGGGAGATTTTCAATTTGAATATGAGTTCGTCCGATTTATATATGGATTTCCTTTTTTCCAATTATTGATTGATGCGTGTTTTATCCATAATTGAGTTATGAAATTATGATTTTCATTTTATTTGTATGTATTATATTCGGGAATATCTATATTTGTACATTTCGATGTTATGTTTAGTTTGTTTTTATTTTTTTAACAATCTTATTGGGTTCTCTCTTATTGTTTTGTTGGATGATTATAATTCTAATTGATAAATTATATATAATAGATTATTTTCGCATATTTGGATTTATTAAATTTTTGTGTTACCTAATTGAGGTATGATATTTTTGTCCATTTTGTTATTGACGTATAGTTTTGATCATTATAATTAATTTGTATTTTATTTCCTTACTAGGACTAGATGAAATGTAATAATTTTTAAAAGAATAAATTATACTAATAGCGCAACTTTAACAATGAACAATTTATAATTATTATAACTAATACTAAAAGTTTATTTGTAACAATGAAAACCATATACAAATTATGATGACATGCAATTAAAGGTGTTAAATGGGTTGGGTAGCCCGGACTCGGCACAAGGCATGACTAGATTGAGCCATGCTTGGCTCAGTACGACACGGTCTAAAATCGTGCTTGGTCCCGTGTCGAGCTATCTCGAGGCACGGTTTGTGCCGAGGCCTTCCAAGCCTTTTGTCAGGCCAGGCACGACCCAGGTGTTTGGCTCAATGGTTCGGTTCTTCGGCATGATTCGAACCGTGCCCTGAATCTTGGGCTGAGTTTGGGCGTGGTCCGAACCTGACTGCCCATAACACCCATTCGCCCTACTCTCATGACCTGTCGGCCCTCAGCCCAACCCTAAGCCCAGAAGCTGAGGCTTTTGGAATCATCAAGTCAAATCGACCCAATGATCAAAAAAAAAAAACAAAAACATGCACACCTTTAGCAAGTGGATGTACCACACACACACACACACAGCCGCCACCCCCCCCCCCCCCCCCCCCCCATCGGGTTTCTGCCCAAAAATATTATTAAAAAAATTATAAAATTTAAAAAAAATGATTTTTTTATATCTATAATATCCTCTTCTCATTCTCTAATCTATATCATATTTTTATCTATATTCTCTCTCTCTCGTATCGTCTCTTTTTCTCTCTCCTTTCGGGACTTGGGTGTAGTGCAAACTATGGTGCAGATATTAGATTCAGATATTAGAGATCGCACATTGTCAAGTAACATGTTTATGGTTTACGAGTATTATTTTTAAAATTTTAGTTATCTTTTTTTTTTATTTTAATTGATAATTTAATATAAAACAATATTTAATTAAAAAAACATTTTTAGTTGGCACGCAGAGCATATTATTAAAGATAGCATTATCCATCATTTCAAGTCAAAATATTTTGATTATTATCATCCATCTTGTATAAATGAAAGTTGAAATATTAGATTAGGGCTGTGCACAGATGAGTTTCAACAATTTGGATAAATAGGATAACAATAATCTTTATGGCTAGTTATTATTACATCTTATCATTTATCGCCATAGATGTGCATAAAAGATATATACATATTTTTGTGTGTTATCATGCCCAGTTCAAGAAATCCAAAAGTCAAATTGGATGTTTTCAAACAGCCCCTAATAGTGAAGCTCAAAATTTTGTGGAAGGATGGTGTCGAAACATATGATATATCTAGAAAGTAGAACTTCAAAATGAAAGCAACACTTGTGTCGACTATAAGTGACTTTCATGCATATCAAAACAAGACTTATTTGTTTGATAACCACCAAAAGTTTTTATATGTGGACATCCACTTTGGATGAATATTAACACATTTAGGAAAGGTAATAAAATCATAAAATACTCACTTTAAGGTTAGGTGATGAAATATTAGATGTAAATAAAAGATATGAGTTTCAAAATATTATGGATGTTGATGCAGATTACATTGATGTGCAAATTTAAAAGAATTATCACTATGGTTGGAAGAAAAGAAGTATCTTTATGATTTTCCTTATTGAAAAACCAAACTAATTAGGCACAACTTAGATGAGATATACATTGAGAAAATTGTTTTTTGATAAAATTTTTAATACTATGATGAATGTGAAAGGAAAAATAAAAAATAATATCAAATCAATAAAGGATATGGAAGAGTTATGTTCATGCCCAGACATACAAAGAAATGAATCAAAAAATAAATTCCCTATAGATTATTATTGTCTTAAAAAGGATGCAAGAAAGCTTTGTGCAAATGGCTAATAGAGCTTAGGTTTCTTGATGGATATGCTTCTAATATGGGAAGATATATTGGTATGCAGAAGCATAAGTTATTTGGGATGTAAAGTTATGACTGTTATGTATTCATACAGATGCTAATATCCATAGCATTTCATGAATTACTTCCATAAAATATTTGAAAAGCATTGGCTTAAATAAGTAGTTTTTAAGATCCTAACTTGTAATGTTATAAGAAAGGAAGAAATAGAGCAATTACAAAATGACATCTCTATTATTTTATGCAGACTTCAGCATATTTTTCCTCTTAGCTTCTTCCACTTTATTGAACATCTTTCAGTCTACTTGTCTTATGAATCCATAATAGTAGGTCTTGTGCAATATAGATAGATGTACCTATTTGAGAGATTTTATATTTCTCATTTGTTAATCTAAAAATTTAAATGTATCTAATGAATAATTTTTTTCTAATATATATATCTATTTTTAATATCTTTGAAAATTGAAAAAATATGTTTGAAATAAAGCCAAAGTGGAAGGATTGATATCAATTCTTACATTTTGTTATATATCTATTTGAGGGATGGGTCAGAAAAAAATGATATGCTTTTTATTTTTAGACATGTGAGTCGATCATATGATAGAGCACCATTTAGATATTTTTAGAATGACCAGGAGTATCATGCTATGTACACATATATTTTGTTGAACTACAATGAAGTTACTCCTTATATTGAGTAAGTTTTATATTAATTTAATATTTTAAATTCTTTTGTCATTGTATGCGATATAATTTTTTAATAATTCAAAATACCTTCAATGTTATTTTTGAAAAATATATGCTAAGAAATTAAGGCAAAGTGAACATCATATTCATGGTGCTTCAATTGATGCAAAGCTTGAAAAGAATTTCACAGATTGGTTTGAAAAATATGTTAGTATATAACTTATCATTCTTAGTTCTAAGCAGTTATGTACAACATTATTTAAGTATGAATTTATCCTTAATCATTTTATAGGTATAATTTTTTTCATCAAATATAGGTAATAGAAAAATGAATGATCTTGCAAAAGGACCATTATGAAGTTTACAAACATATCTCATACATTATGTAAATGAATATGAATTTCACACTTGGAGTATCATGCTTTACCAATTAAGAGGAATTCTATTTATGTATGAATGGTTTGATTATTTTCTAAATATATGTAATATAATTCATCATTAATATAACCTTGTTGATGTGCACCATAAAAAATATTATCATAAGTATGAGCTATTTATTCTTGCGATACAAGCCTAACAAGTATGTTACACCGCTTATCTAACTACAAGAAGAAATCTATATCATTGGTGGATAATATATAAAATAAAACATAGATCAGCTATTGAAGTTATTGAAAATGATGTTATTATCACTCCAACACGTGTATCAGCATTTCAACAGAATAATGTGGAACTTCATTCAATCATTTGTGGGGTATATGATTGGCTTCAAATATTGCTTGGTGAAGGTATAAACTATTTGGTGATGGCCATATTATTGAAAATAATGAGGAGAAATTAATTGCAGGATCAAATGGTGATGAATATGTATATAAAGGTGATTTATTAGGAATTTTCCAATGATAATTAGAAATTTATTGACTACCTTGTTATTTTGTCATTCTTATTTTGTAATCATTATTTGGATGTTAAGTGAAAATTTTTTATTTAGTTTTTTTAATGTCAATAAGTTTATCATTATGTTTTGTTATTATGACATTTTCATAACATAATTTTATTACTTCTATATATTTTGATGTTTATATAACTTAATTTAGGCATGAAAGGTAACCAGTAAAGTGGTTGAGGATCTCAATATGTCAATAGGGGTGGAGAAAGTTAACTAATAGTTCGTGGAGAATGAAATGTATTTATTTTCAATGATGACAATACTACAAATGTCTCTCCTCATTCTTCTACACGTATGAAGGAAACTTTGGCATCACCTCGTCGTTACATATATGGATTTACTACCACATATATTCTATATTCATCTCATTTTTTACCAGAAGATACTGATAGCTTCGTCACACCTAAATTAGGAGCCCCATGTATTGGTACTATAGTATCGATACTGGCAGGATATTCATAATTTATAATTTGGATGCTAAGTTATGAGAAAATCTTCATTCGGCCCACTATTGATAATAAATAGTACATGGCTTTTTTAAATTTACTAAGAAAGTGAAGGATCAAAAAATTTTAAACAATTTGGAGGTTCAAATGCGACCTACCAATATTCAGTATATTTGGGATAATTATCTTTAATTTTTTGTAATTATTTAAATTTTTTAAATGCAAAGGATAATATATGTGTGATAATGTATGCTGTACCTTAATAATAATATATATTTATTTTCAAGAGGCTGAGTTGTGATGTTCATCAATACTATTTGAGGTATTCAAGTGAATGCACTAGAAAAAAGATAGATCATTTGAGGTCAAGTACTCAAATGATATTAATGTGAGTTTTTTATTTTATACTCGTAATTATATAAGTAAATTATAATATGTAAAAAAATTATTTATTTGACATTAATATAAATAATATGTAAACTCAAGTATATTTTTTTATCATAATTGATGATTTATTATTTATGGACTCGTTAAATATAATGACTAACTTCGTTTTTATGCTATTTTGTAGTTGGGAGTAGAGGTGTCAAATGGGTCGGGTAGCATGGGCGTGGCCCGAGGCACGACATGACTCTATAGTGCCTGGCCCAGGAATACGTGAGAATGACCTGTGGCCATGTCCATGCCGAGCCTGCTCACGGCATGGCTCATGCCATGCCGTGCCTAGGCCAACCAGGCCGCGTGTCGGGCCAGGCACAACCCATTATAATGCCCTATAATATTGGTATCTCTGCACGAGCAGAGCTGTGCCCTGACCCACCCAGCCCCTCGCCCTCGACCCAAAGGCCAAAGCTGATGCCCAAGCTGTTGGATCTGATATTTTCATCAGGCTCGTAACCGACCCCACGGTCTTTTTCTACACTCCCCATACCTGAGCCCATTACTTCCAGAAGCCGAAGCTTATGGAAATTTCGACCATTTGGGTCGGTTAAATGGTCGAACCGACCCAATAATAAAAAAAACTTAAAATTTAAATCTAAGCCGTTGGATTTCGCCTCCAATGGCTATGGGGCAGAATCTGATGGTCCTAAGGATTTTGCCCATTTTTAAATAATAAAAAATAAAAAAAAATCAAAAAAATTATTTTTTTAAAAAATTATGTTTCTTTTATTTATAAAATTCTTTCTCCCCTCTTTCTAATATTTATGTTTTCAAAATATAAATCTTTCACATTCTCTCTCTAATTTTTTTCTTTCTTAGTTTTAGGCTTTCCACTTTTAGCATTTTGATTTTCGAGACTCATGTGTACTGTCAGCTATGGTGTGGATTGTGGTGTGCATGCAGTGTGAACATAAAAAGACTAAAGTTTATGCATTACGGTTTACAAGTATTTTTTTATTTATTAGTTTTAAAGTTTTATATCTAAAATCTTATTCTCTCTAATCTAGTCTGTCTATCTCTCATAATCCTAACTTTTAAGTCTAATCTAAAAAATAAAAATAAAAAAAATGGCAAATAATAATTTTAATAACGAAAATAAAATTAATTATAATTTAGATAATAAAAATCATATGGAAAGTTCCAAGGCTGCCGAAACTTTGGTTTCTTCGGTCACATCGACTCAAACATATAAAAAATAAAAAACTAGAAGAACTTCAGTAATTTGGACTCACTTTAATATAATAAAATAAAAAAAAATTAGGGGTTCCGAAGAAGAATCAGCATAGTGGAAATATTGTAAAAAAATATTAACATGTAAGAGTTCGTATGGGACTGAACACCTTAAGAGGCATGACGAACTATGCACAAAAAAACATGATTCATTAGATCCTATGCAAACCTAACTTAGTGGTGGGTTTTTTGAGGCTGGATCTAGTTCAGTCTCAAAGTTTACTGCTTTCATATACCACAATGAGTTAGTGAGGGAAGAGATGGTCAAAATGATCGCCACTATGGGTATTCTAATTAGATTTTTGGAGAATCCAAGGGTAGTCAGTATCATGCATACATATTTTTAGTCTGCATATAGCAGGATTCCTAGGTCCACTTCTAGGAATGAAATACAAAAATATTATAAGTTAGAAAAATAAATAATAATTAATAAATTTAGGAAATATAGTGGAGTGGTGTCCGTGATGTCCAATATCTAGACTAGTCATAACGATGCATCTTATGCATGCCTCACCGCCCACTATGTAGATTCTAAATGGACACTAAATAATAAAAAATATTAAAATTCTTTGAGATTCTTCATCCTCATGATGGCCTGGCAATTTTTGAGTGTATGATGAACATCTTTAGAAAATATAAAATTCAAAATAAAATATTTAGCATCACATTCGATAAGGCATCTAATAATTGAGTAACAATTAACATGTTTGTTAGGAATATTAGAGATGAACCATTAGAAAAGATTTTTCACGTTAGATGCATATGTCATGCATTAACCTGATAGTACAAGCAGGGATGATGGTGCCTGCCCCTGCTTTAGAAAATATCAGTAACTTACTATAATATATTCACATGCCTCATAGACAATACGAGTTCGGTAGTCTTTATTTGTTTGTAGGTCTCAAGAAAAAGAAATTCCAATCAAATATGAGACATCGTTAGAATTATACATTTCTAATGTTGGAGTCATGTGTTGGATACGAACACGTGATATCCGACTATGTCAATAGTAAGAGTGATGAACTTATTATTGATGATACTGACTGGGCTACAAGAATTTTATTTATGAAATTTCTGATGATTTTTATGACATTACGAACATGTGTTCGTCAGTTTATACTTTCATGACTTGTATTGCACTTAGGTGCATATGCAACATTAGTAACATGTTTAGGAAGTATCGAGATGACTCGACACTTAGCGATATAGTTATAGAGATAAAAACCAAGTACTTAAAGCACTGGTTCACCATTTCATCTCTTTATTGTCTGGCTGCCTGCAAAGATCTTAGGGTTAAGGTGAAAGGAGTAGAGAATATTTTGACATACATATCATCGTGCATGAACTAAGAATACCCGCCTGAAGGGTTCATTCACAAGAAGTTGACTAAGTTTTTTACATATTATGATACTAGGTATGGTGATAGTAATAGTAAGGCTCCGAATATGGACATGGATACTATATTCGAAGATGATGACTTTTCTATTCAGTTAGCGAAGGAGAAATGATAGGGTGGACCATTAAATAGGAGCAAACTATTTCGATACTTAGATACTGATTACTGCTCAATCCTATCACATTATGATACTAAGAATCCTAATATATTATAGTGGTGTAAATCATATGAGTCTACATTTCTCATGCTATCTAAGATGACACGAGATCTACTGACTCCTCCGGTGTCGAGCATAGCATCAAAGTCTACTTTTTTTTGTTACAGTCAATATTATTTCGGATAGGAAATCAAGATTATGATCAAATATTATTAAGGCTTTAGCATGCTTGAAGGATTGAAAGGATTCAAGCTTGGGCATTCATAATGATACTGAGACTACAGCAAAAATGGAGGAGTTGATTGCTGATAATGATCCATGTGATATTGATATTGAGGATGATTTGATGATTGATGATATCGACGATTGACGGATTGAGATACTGATGCCTTATATTGAATTTTGATTTATTCATTTATATTATATTTGTGTTTATTTCTTTTTTGTTTGTGATATTACTTTGAGTTTGTGGATTGAATGCTTGAATAATAATTTTTTTTTCATTTTTAGTTTGCATTGGTTTTTATTCATATTTAAGTTTTAATGATTATTAACTCACACATTTACATTGATAAACATTTAGTTTTTAAATTTTAGTTATTTATTATAATAAATAAACTTAATGTTTTATTAAATTTAATAAAATAAAAATTTAAAAATTATTTATTTATTTATAATTAACAATTAACTACTAACTAATTAACATTAACTAATAACAAAAACTTTTAAAGTATATAATTAAATAATTATAAATTAATTTATAAAATTTAAATTTAATAATTTTTTAAATATTCTGAATTAAATAATTAAAATATTTAAAAATTAAAACCCAGGCTGATGGGCCGTTTTGGGCCTGGTCTAATGAAATCGTGTCAGGCCAGGCATGGCACGATGGCCCGATTGGGCCACCTAAAATTGGGTCGGGCCACCCGGCTCGTTTGACACTCATAGTTGGGAAATAAAAAAATTCCCAACTATGAGTGATTGTGCGAGGAGATGTAGAAAATTTAGGATGCATTGCAAAAGAAAAATGAGGAGATACAACAAAAGAATGAAAAGATACAAAAAAATGAAGAGATACAAAAGGAAATTAAAGAAATACAAAAATGAGAGGCTTAAAGATTGAAAATAGATGTGAAAAGAATAAAAAGAGAAGATGAAATATTATAGAAGATTTTGAAGAAAAAGAAAATAATGTGCAAGTTGGTTGGGGCATCATCTATTTTTCATCATTCTAAAGATGATCCATCCAGATCTCTGGAAGACAATACTCATCAGGACAAGGGCTCATAGCCGTTTGTGATGTTATGTTATTAATTTTTTATAATGAATAATTTTGATTTAAAATTATGGTTTATGTGTTATTATTTTTTTAATTAGGTTATGACTTGTGTATTGAATTTTATGGATATTTATGTTTGTTATTTGATGTATTATTTTGTAGTGAATGTTAATTAAATCTCATTTAATGAATAATATACGGATGAGTTTATTTGATTGCAGGTTAAATAATTTATATATATATATATATTTGTATATTGTATATACCATATAGAAATTACACAAATAGATCATTTTTATGTTGTAGATAATAGAAGATGAATATGATGTTTCTAAATTCATTTCTAAAATAGAAATGGATATTGCATTTCTATGTTACATTGCTCATTTAGAAATGGATAAAACTTTTTTATTTTTTTTTTTCTATCACTAATTTACCAATTAAAGATCTCGTTGATGTCGCTAATTTTAGCAATGGAAAAAATTTGTCGCTATTTATAAAAATGCCCTTGCATAATTCATTTCTAAAATTTAGAGATTAACATTTTAGAAATGGATTCTTTCCAATTCTAATTACGTCACTATTTGACCATTGCAACAGAATTATAAATGGAATAGAGTGTTTCTGATTTCATATTTTTTTGTAGTATATAGACATAAACACACACACACACACATACACGCATATATATATTCATTTATATAAATAAATATATATGTATATGTATATGTATATGTATAATATATATTTATATGTAGTTATGTATAATTATATATATATTATTTATTTATTTATATGTGTGTTTATATCTCTAGATATATATATAATATATATATTTTTATGTGTACTATTTATATATGTGTTTCCCTTTATATTTATATATAAATATTTTGATTTGTTTTTCAATTGATTTTAATCTTGTGACCGAGTGTTTTGATTTTATTTTGACAATGTGGAGGGCATTAGTTCAAATCTCACTTCTCCACTCATAGCATTAATAAAAATTTTAAAATTAAATTTCGAAAAACTTTGATTTTTCAATTATTAAATATGGTTTCTCAATTTATAACAATAGTTTCTAAAATAATTAAATTAAAATTTATTTTATTTTTCCAAATTTTAAAGGGTAAAATCAGATTAATTAATTTTAGTCACAAAAATTTAATTATTTTAGAATTTGGTATATATTTTTGGTGCACAAAATCATAAAATTTTGGTGTTTGGCTTAGGCCCACCCAAATTGCCCACGGCCCACCAAAACAAAGATATAACTTAGAAATTTTCATTATGTTTAACAAATATTCCACGCTTGCCTGCTCGATTCAGGGAGTTCTTTAATGATGTGGTAGACCGTGGACAAATCTACCAACCCTACATCTCATTCTCGGGAGTCCGGATAGATATTCGTCAACTCTGTCGAAACACAGCGCTAACTTTCATGCAATCCTTCTTTATGGCAACGACCCTCTTACATCATCAATCGGGGTCTCATCTTGTCTATAAACGTGAATATCTTCTACACGCCTTCAGCTGTCCGCGCAGCTTATTGGCGTTAATGGTATTTTCCTTGTGATACTTCCTATCCATCTAAGGTCTCTAAGCTTGTTTTTGCATGGGCATGTAGCAAATATGGAGATGCGAAATGTCCGATATGATGAGGTTAGTCTGTCGCTTGTTGATACGATTACGAGCTATCGGTGATCATGATTTTAATTAATTATAAACTTTATCCGCCATTCAAAGAAATCTGAATCGAAATCTGAATCGAAATCTGAATCACTTGTTGAACACGAAAGATCATTCTTTGGTGTTTCTGAATCATGTGTGGACTGTGTGTGTGTGTGCGTGAGTGTTGGTGTATACGTATACATGTGTATGTGATAAACGGGCTTTGCGATGCGAGTTTCTTTTTTCATAGCAGGAGTTTATCTTGAATTCTAGAGGATTGAAGTTGTTCACATGCGAATGGATCCCAACGGATCAAGAACCAAAAGCTTTGATATTCATCTGCCATGGTTATGCAATGGAGTGCAGTGTGACGATGAACAGTTAATTATAATCCGGCTTTGGATCTTAATTACTTGTTAATTGATGTTTTGTTCTTTGCGAATTCACGGTCAATGCATGTCGTGAAATATTAATTAGTTATTGATGAATTGAATATCTACGAACAAACTGAGCAGGTACCGCAGTTCGGCTTGCAAGCGCAGGTTTTGCAATATATGGTATTGATTACGAAGGTCATGGGAAGTCGTCTGGATTAGAATGCTATGTTCCCAACATGGATGTTGTTATCGATGATTGTTCGAACCATTTCATTACAGTTTGTGGTATATGGTCCATTGCTTTTCAAAATCTCTTTTTATCGAACATGAAATATGAGACCTAATCGTGCCGATCCAACTGAATATTTTAGAGAAGAAAGAAAACACAGGCAAGAAGAAATATTTGCTGGGAGAATCGATGGGAGGAGCAGTGGCTCTTCTTCTTCACAGGAAGAAACCAGATTTTTGGAATGGTGCAGTCCTGGTAGCACCCATGTGTAAGGTAGGCCGTAGGCATGCATTCAAATGAAACAAAGCTGAGCTCTTCGCTTGCAGAGATAAGAATATTCATCAATAAATGTCTTGTGTGCAGATAGCAGATGATGTAAAACCACATTCAATCGTAATAACCATTCTGGAGAAGCTCTGCAATATCATCCCAAAATGGAAGATAATCCCCACCGAGGATATAATCGATATTGCATTCAAAGAGTCTGAAGCACGTCAACAGGCAACAACTTCTCTCATCCAAAAATAAATATTATATATGGAAAAGTTAGACATCTCGAATGTTAGATTTTCACCCGAATTAACTCTTCGTGGGGCTCAAATTTCCATTGAAATCGTATGGCATGGATCCTCAGCCAGCTCTTACGAATTGATTGTAATACCAACACAATCACGACCTAGTTTTTAGGTTCTAGAGTATGGCTGCTTCAACAATGGCGTCGTCTTCACTCTTCACTAACAACAAGCCTTTGCAGATTAGAGCAAACCCATATTGTTATAAAGGGAGGCCTCGCTTGAAAACTGCATATGAACTTCTGAGAATTAGCACTGATCTCGAGAAACGGCTGCATGAGGTTCGTTATAGAAATAAGAGTTGCTAATTCTTCGTTTTCCTCGCATGGCTGCAGATGAACTTTGTTAATTTGTTAATGATCATGGATAGGTCACCATGCCGTTTCTAATCCTCCAAGGAGAAGAAGATAGGGTGACAGATAAAACCAGTAGCAAACAGCTCTTCGGCGTTGCTCAAAGCAGGGACAAATCTTTAAAAATATACGCCGGAATGTGGCACGGTCTCCTCTACGGTGAAACGCCGGAGAACATTCGTACCGTTTTTATGGATATGATAAGCTGGTTGGAAGAGAGGGCTCAGGCTGAAAAAAAATGAACAGACGAACAAGAAATTTGGAATTGTACCACAAATGAACAAACGTCTTACTCGTGGCTACCAAGTTTCTCCATGATTGTTCTACTTTCTGCATTGAAATGTATATATTCCCTTGACGAGAACGATATAAATTTTATGTTTAAGGTCCTAATAGAGAAGTGAGCAGCTCAAATTCTGTCCTTCATTTTCGGTCGATTTTCCAAAAAATTAAAAAAAAAAACTAAAAAAATTATTTTTAAAAATTTAAAAAAATTTAAAAAATTTAAAAAATTTAAAAAATTTAAAAAATTTTAAAAATTTTAAAAATTTATAAAAAAATTTAAAAAATTAATAAAAAATTAAAAAAATTAATATAAGATTAAAAAATTAATAAAAATTAACCAATTAAAAAAATTAAAAAATTTAAAAAATTAAAACAAATTTAAAAAAACAAAAATAATTAAAATTTAGGACTAAAAAATTTGAATAGTTTGATTTTTGCATATCAAAAATTTAAAATAATCATGTTTTTGTGTAATTTACACTAAACTTAAAAATTAACATTATATATATGTTTTTTATACGACGATGGACAGTACAATACAACCCATAGAACTGATCAAACAAGTTCATAATTAATAGTATACACTTTAGTTATACGATTTTCAAAAATAATAAATTATATTATTTAAATTTTCAATTTTAGTGTACTATATAAACTTAATTAAAGTGTATATATATATATATATATATATATATATATATAATATTATATAATCATTTTTTATAACCATTTATATGTTTAAAATTTTATACATTATATATTGTTCAATAACATTATGTACAATCATATAAACTTCTTTGTTTAACAATATTTTTTATAACCTTATTATATAACTTATAAATATAATTATGTACCTTTACATAAACTTATATATGCTTTATACATTTATGATTATATAACATATTTATACATTATATAACATTTTATATAAGTTATGATGTTTAGTGTGTGTGTGTGTGTGTGTGTGTGTGTGTGGGTGTGTGTGTGAGTGTGTTATATAATATTTATATATTATATGTTATATAATATTTATAAATAGCGTATACAAGTTTATATGTTATATATAAACGTTATACGTTTAAAACATTTATATTTCAAACGTTTATAACGTTTATACTTAGAACGTGATATAACGCTTATACGTTATTTAACGTTACATATAACCTTATATAACGTATAACCGAAGTATTATTTTTATATTGACGTATATACAACGTTTTATAAGTAAGAAAATGTTACATGTAACGTTATGTAACCTAAAAACGTTATTTAACTAACGTTATATAAGGTATAAGTTGATCCCTTATAACTCAAGCTAACCTAGAACGAACCACTGCAATCATTCAACGAACATACGAAATCATTGATCGAGCCCATGCACGCTTGGGTTCTACCTATGGCCATGCCTAGTAGGGTGGCGTGTTTGGTTAGGCTCGGCCCAACCCACCCTGTCATGACCGAGCATGACCCGGGGCAGGGGCAACCTGCATGCCAAGGGTCATGCCGGGTAGCCCCTTATTAGAGTCATTCCTATTGACAGCATGGTAAGGGGGCCAGAATGGGCCAATATAAGTGGGTCATGTTGGGCCGGCATGGCCCATCAGACACTTCTAATATAATGTTTTATTATTATAAATGTGATAAACATTTATACATTATGTGTGTGTGTGTGTGTGTGTGTGTGTGTGTGTTTATATTGGGTTTATTGTCTTTTAAAGTTTTTTTTTTTTTTGTTTTTTTTAATTGCTTTATGTTGCATGATAATATATATTTTCGTATTTATCAAGTAACAAAACATAATAATATTTTATTCGGTGCATCAATTCAAAAGATGTAATTTTTAGGCTACTAAATCTTAATTATTTTTGGTTTGAGGTAAATAAACAAACTTTTTTAAACAAAATGATCGAGTTATTATTAACATTTATATATTCTTTTTCAATTATATATTTTCTCTAGTAATAATACTATAATTAAGTCTATCATTTATTTATGAAGTTAAAATAAAAAAAATTAATATATGTATTATATAATTTATGATATAAAATTAAATTATATCATGTTGGTGAATAAGAAATATTATTTGTGTAATATTATACACTTATTATAAACATATTATTTTTTTATTTAAATATAGATATTTATGTTATTTAGATATATTTGAATATAAAACTAATATTATATTTAATTATATTTTTAATATATACATAATATTTACATTTTATTTAATTTACTTATTGTAAGTATGTAAATAATAAAGAATTTATTTTAATATATATATGTATACTATTCAAGTTTACTGAAAATAAAATTACAATTACTTTTTAATATATGAGTATTATTAAATTTAACTTCATATATATTTATTGGAGGTAAAGTAAATTATTGATTCATAAATATAATTATATAATATTTTAATATATTCAAATTCATTGAATATAAAAATATAAATAAATTTAATTATATTATAATATATAACTAATATTGAATTAATTCAATTTAAATATAAATTTTTATAATAACAAAAATATTCAAATATATCTAGATATGTCACAATTATATTTGGATATATCATATATATATATATATATCCCATTATATGTGGATATATCACAAAAATCTTTAGATATTTCTTTTCTTAAAATTGTTTTTTATGAATATACAGATATATTAATCATTGTCAATATATGTTGTCAGTAATAAAATAGAAAGAGATTGAATTTTATGTAGGAATTAATTAAAAAAAAAAAGCATAGGTCCATAGTCTAACAAACACACAAAGAAGAAAAGTATATAAGATTCACTGTAATATAATTTAGAATTTTGTGATAACATCAGAAACATATATTTTTGGCTTTATAATAATTTAGAATTTTGTTGAATTTAAAATTCAACAAAATAGCTTAGGTCTCACTTAAATTATTATTTTCTAATCATCATGAATGAAAAACAATGAGATTTGAACCTAAAACACATCCATCTTATAATGTGAATTCAAGACATGAATTACTATCAAAAAAATTGCATGATATTTTGTTCCTTAACGTATGGCCAAGATTTTCCATCTTATAATACAAAGACTCATTGCCAAAAAAAGAATAACCTATCAAATCATGTGTGTGTGTGTGTGTGTGTGTGTCTAAATTGTTTCTTTTTTTTTTTGAAATGCTTGTTGTGAAAATGATATGGGTCATCTACCTAAGTACACTTATTAGGCATGCATATGTGGTATACCGAAAAAATATTTGGCTTTGCCTTTATGTGGTGGGTTCTAACAAGTTACTTCTTTCCCTCGAATGCTTAACTTAGTTGCAAGATAAAGTTTTCATTATCATTTTTTATTCATACTCACTAGGATGCACCTTCTTTAAATATAATTTCTTCATTTTAAACATGTAAAAAACCCATGTAAATTTAAATTCAAAAAAATATAATTTCTAGATTCTAAAATGATGAAACAGACTTAGAATAATTAGGAACACATTATTAGGAGTACTCAAACTTTGGATTGCAACATGGTATTGTTATGCTTGAGGTTGCAATGCCATTTTTTTTTTTGAGATTGTGACATATAAAAATGTCATGACACATGTTGGATGTTGTGACTTTGTCTCATTATTACTACTTTTTTTATGTCACATTTTCTATCCAATGCGATTTTTTTCAAATATTGTGATTTTTTTTTAAGTCGTGACTTTTTTTTCAGTAGTGACTATTCTCAGAGTCACGCATTTTCTTTCTTTTTCAAATATTTTGTCATTTCCTAAAGTTTCCACTTTTATTCCAGATGTTGATATTTTTCTTGATGTCATCACTTTTTACTAATTATGTGACACCAAATTATGAATAGTGAAATTTAATGAAATTTAGATTATTATGAATAGTGAATCGATAAAGGGGAAAAAGAGAGGGGAAATGGTCGATACATCTCTTATGTGAAAAGCAAAAACTCTTGAGAGTGAGGTAAAAAAGAGAGAAAATTACTTTCAAAATTTCTCTCTTATATGTACACAATTCTGTCGATTATATTTAGATGATTTAAGAACTAAAGTTAATCTACTCGATGAGATCTATGCATAGATATTGAAATTATTAGATCTCATTGGAGATCCAAAAGTTGAGATTTGGAGAAAGCAATATTTTGGAGCTATAAGGATATAGAAGATCTCATTCAATTTTACTACACTCAATAACGTAGGGTCTCTTCTTACACGAGTTTCATTGTATCCTAAGGGCTACATTTTGAGTAAATATTTTTTTGTTCTCCATCTTTGTGTATTTTATTTGTGTAGTGTATATGGTTTGGAGAATTTCCAAGCTTTAGAATAAAAATTGGGCAAAAAAAAATATAAATGTTTGAGGAATTGTTATAAAATTTTCCCTAAAATCCAAATTTTTGGCCATAACATAGTCTATTGATCTATGTTTTGAATGATTCTAATTAGAGTTTGAAGTTAAGAAATATGTCTAAAAATTCTCAAGGGACAGTATTTTATCCCTAGTACAAAAATAAATTCTATGAATTGAGTCATGAGTTGAGTTATAGTGACTCAAACGAGATGATTCAAATTCTTGTATAAAGTAGATATGTAGAGGAAACTTTTATTAAAAGGATACATCATTTAAAAATATTAATTACAAGGCTAATATTATAGTTGAAAATAGACTTGAGAGTTGTCTAATACCTTTAAGTAGAATTTGATAAGTTGCAAATATATGTCTAACTGTAGCATGATAAATATATGATATGAACATCTCTATACATATGAAGTAATTATGGTCATTATAAGTGACTTGTATTATGCATTGAAATTGAAGATAGTTTACAACTTGTATGCACATGAAACAGTTTTTTTTTTTTTTGTTTTTTTTATATGCACATGAAACAATTATTTTTAATACATAGTAATGTGTATGGTGCAAATGAGCTTTATAGTTTTCATTTATGTGCAACATTATATTGATATGAATTAATGTATTATATTAAACACACACACACACACACACACACAGGTTTCAAATGGGCAGGCACGGGCTGGGACGGCCCAGTTTTAGGCCACCCAATTGTGCTACCGTGTCAAGCCAGGCACAGCACAGTATAGTGACCATGCAATACTTGGCCCAACACGGTTCAGTGGAGATCAGGCCCATCACGAGCCTGCAGCCCAAAATCCGCCGGGTTCAACCTAGTTTCGGTCGGGCCGTAACCCTAATTTTTAAAAAATTAGGGTTTTGGCGGCGCGCCAACTTGCAGCCATGCCACTGTCGCCCTTATGGGGCTTGGCGAGCCTCGCCCATTAGCTTCGGTTCATCGTGATCATGCTCGATGAGTGGTCACGCGCGTCGTGCCCACGTGCCAAACATTCGTGTCATGCCAAGCATGGCATGCGGGCTGATTTCCTCGGCCTAGAATGGCATGACCGGTGCTGAGGGTAGCACAGCCAAACCATGCCGTGCTTCATGCCGGGCCGGGCCAGCCCGGCACATTTGATACCTTTATATATATATATATATATATATAAGGATATAATATTAAATGGGTGTGAGTATATATTTATGATCAATCATCTCACTTGGTGATTGATGGGCGGGATTGGTACTATAAGATAGTGTCCAATAGAATTGCACAATATTGCATAAAATGGAAAATTTTGTGTGTGGGTAATAGCAAGCAAGGCTAGATTTTTCCTAGGGTTAAAATTTTAGATTGGTTCAAATATATCAAATGGTGACTCTAAAAAGTATTGGAAGGTATACAGAATCCTATATTAAGACCTTAAACCAACTACCCAAACAAAAGACATAAGATTGTAATTCAAAAAAAAAGATTATTGAAGTGATAATATCCATAAAATATTTTGGTTACCAATAAATAACTTTTATTTTTGGGGCGACATCAGTGTGCTTATCAATGATGTTTTTATCATACATTGGCATTTGCATTATGTGGATATAGTAGAGGTGTCAAATAGGCTGGGACGGGTCGGCCCGTCACAAGGCACGGCATGCTATAGTGCTGTGCTCAGGCCCGTCACAAGGCACGGCATGCTATAGTGCTGTGCTCAGGCCTGTGCCATGGCACGACAACCCTATGCATGCATCGAGCGATGTCTAATGGGGGGAGATGTGCCGACACCCGAC
Source organism: Sapria himalayana (assembly GCA_029783825.1). Lineage (NCBI taxonomy): Eukaryota > Viridiplantae > Streptophyta > Magnoliopsida > Malpighiales > Rafflesiaceae > Sapria > Sapria himalayana. Next base: position 1,336,961 of record JAREIK010000816.1, on the reverse strand, counting down.
GGGCGAGGCTCTGCACGCCCAACGGGTCAAGGAGGCACGACAGCACGACGCCAAAGTCCTAGGGGTTTTAAATTTTTACCAACCCGACCTAAATTGAGATGAACCGGGCCGAACCTGACATATTTTGCGCTGCAAGCCCATTCCGGGCTTGCCCTCCCAAGAATCATGTCATGCCAGACATAGCATGGTACTATAGCATGTCGTGCATGGCACGACACTCGAGCCCGGTTGAGCCTGGGAAAATGAGGCCGGGCCGTTTGACACCTCTTGGTGGGAGTCGATAAGGGCTCATAGCATGGTACATATTTAAGTCTCATCTCATAGCACACATATAGCATTTTCAAAGTAGAATTTATAATTTGGAATTATGTATGTTAATTGCTAGTTATGACCAATATGTGCATACATAGGAGGAGAGTAACCATCTAAGAATTTTCTCTGCTAGGCTTGGCTTTCCCTTATGGGAAACATTTTAGGTGCAAGACAGACACTAGTGGAGGATGATTATTCGAGATTACATTTATGAAGTAAACTAGTTATAACTTTGATGGGTTTTTATGTAAAATAAATTGGAATGATGTTTTCTTATAAATGTTTTGTATGAAAATATTATGATAAAACTTAAACTATTAAGGGCTTTTGATATGTCTTTGTGTCTCTTGAGTGTGGATGAATAGGTAGATGAGAAAATTTTATTCTTAAAAGTGATTATGATTTCATAAAGATTTATTTTTAGATAGAATTATCATGCAAGGGGTATCATAACTTGACATTAAAGCATTGGTGATAAATACCTAAGACTTGATTTGATTCTTTTTTAAAGCATTGGTGTATAAATAATTTTATGCAAGTGTCTGATGCCAATATCACATCTAAGGCTCTATTTGATTCTTTTTTATTTATGAGTCCTAGTAAATAAGGTATAACATAGTGGTATTGTGTTACTCAATATCCAAAAGTTTTTCATGAGTTGATAATTGGTTAATGAGCATCCATATTTTGGGGCATTACAAAACATATCATGAATTCAAAGATATTCGACATCAACGTGCATGGAGTTTAAATGGAATGTAGAGTTCTTAGAAAAGTGAATATCATTTTAACTTTGACAATAGACAAAATATTTATCTTATTGCATGCTTAATTCAAGAATTATACCATCTTTTTTTATCAGACCCCCTTACAAAAAATCTCACCTTATATATTTTTTGTAAACCATTATTTTTAGTTCTAATTTCTAAACTCATTTGTTCTTGAGAGCTTTCTTTCCTTTTGATAAATATATCTCATCATATTTATCATTTTCAAATAATAATTTTGGTTCTTCTTGTATAGCTTCTACCCATCTTTCTTATTTTTTTTTTTAAGAAGACTTCTTGGTAGGTTTCTAATTCTTCCCACTCACAAATGAAAACATATTAATCATGAGTATATTTAACTTTTAGGATGATGCTCTTCTATTGATCTTTTCAAAGGAATCTCAATTGGTGATGAAAAAGTGTTTGCTCTTAGTCTAGTTGACTCATTGTTATCTCCTATAGAGTTATCATATTGCCATTCTCAATATGATCTTCTTGTTTAACTCTCACATTATCATCAAGCACAACATGTGGAGAAATTGAATCCATGTTAATGGGAATGTCAACATGGGACTTTGGTTTTTCAATTTTGTCACAATCTCCATACAATTGATATTCAAGAATATCACTTCTATGTTTCTAATTAATGTTTTATTCACTAAGTCCCATAGAATATATCACTCTTCATAACCATTGCCTAAGCAAATATATTAGTTTTCCTATACTATTGAGTTTTGACCTCTCAATCTCATGCTTGGAGAATTAAAAAAAAAAATCCACCAACAAACACTCCTAGATAGTCATATGAAATATTTTTTTTATCCACACTCTCTCAGGTAGATCGTCTTTGAGAGTTATTGAAGAAAAAATATTTATTAAATTAATACTTATTCTCATATCCTTCCCCAAAAGAACTTAGGCATGTTTGAATGAGAAAGCTTGCACCTAATCCTGTTTTCAATTATTTTGGTCTTCCACCTTATTACATCATTTGGTAAGGAGTATTTGGAATAATCATCTCAATTTTAATGCCATGCATTTTGTAGTAGCTTTCAAATGGATCAATATATTCATTATTATTATCTACTCTAATAGCCTTTAATTCTCATCTTATTTTTTTTCAATCTTGTCATGACATTCTTCAAATACATCTAACACTTGGTCTTTAGTTCTCAGTATAAAAGCTTAGATCTTCGTAGATTGATCATCAATAAACATCGTAAAATAGATAGCAAACCATTCATTTTAGTTTTCATAGAAAAAACATGATTATAAATTAAGCCAATTAATATCGCCTTCTTAATGGTGGATTTGTTTTAGTTATAGTACAATACAATTTTCCAACTAAGCAATGACAACATTTTTAAGAAGATACTTTACAAATTTGGCAAAAATTATTTTTTAGAAAGGATTTGAAGTATCTTCTCGCTCATGTGTTTGAGGTTCCTATGCCAAACAACATTGTTAGCTTCTTTATGAACTACAACTACATTAAAGTCTCTTTTATGAAGTTTGATCTCCATGAGCCTTTGTTGAGCTTTCATTTTCTCTCACAGAAGAGGACTTATTCAAGTTTGCTTGTAGACATCAAATTATGGTAGAAATCTAGAACATGTATAACATCATTGTAAATTAATATATTTCCAATTAATATCATTTTTTAAAATATATTTGATACCCATAATTTTGAATGCATCACTCTATGTCATTCTCACATTTTCAATGTCATCCATTTTGTAAAAAGAGAGAAGCCTTAATGGAAAGATGCATTAAATGGAGCACCAATGTCAATCACCTAGTTGTTATCTTGGAATGTGAGACTGACACATTTATCATGACAAATAATCATAATGTCAATTTAAGTAGTGATAATATTAGTCTTTTTATTATATTTTTCATTTGTTTTGTCCCCTTTTTCAAATATTATAATCTTTTTTTATGTAGTCAAGCTTGCTTTAATTTGTAATACTTAATATTCTTTCAAGATTCTTATCTTCTAGAGATTGAAGGTTTATACTTTCACTTGTACATGTCTCTTATTTTTTGCATATATCTTGTTTTTCATGTCTCTCTAGTTTTCATGTAACCAAAACACCAAAAGAGGATTCACCACTTTCATTTCTTCTCACCTATTTTTTAATAATCTATCTTTAACAAATTTTATTAGGAGTGGAATTACTAATTATCACCACAAAAATCTTACATCACAAGTATCAATGCCTAGGCTACAACATACTTAGCCGATAAGCTAAGAAATGGCTTATCATTCCTTGGACCCATGGCCATATGTTTAAAAGTGAGAGATTTTTGGGTTATCCCATATCAATTGTGGAAATGGTGGGTGGTCAATTTATAAGTATGAACCTTCTAGAGGAAAGCTTACAAGCCCTGTATATAAACCTTACCAACTAAAATATAAACCTTCTACAAGTTGTATTGATTTGAAAGATATTGGGCTTGGTGACATGGTAGAACTTTCTAGAATATGAACCTTTTATAAGTTGGAGCAAGTGGTGAAATGTATCAACATAGTAGATTGTTGTCTCTTTTAGAGGTGTGCCCGACTCATGAACTAGTTCCTTGATCTAGATGCCTTTTTTCATCATTTCTTTAAAAGAAACATTAAATCCTACATTGATTTATAAGAAATAGTACAATCACAAATAGTGAAAACAAACCTAGTGAGTAGCCTTCACTTATCTAATGCCTTAATCATAGTCCGAGTCAACATATGTATTTATTTTTTTCATTAGTATCTTTCAATTTTCCATATTCCAAGCCAATTGCAACAATATATTTCATCTAATAAAAAAATATTTTTTTACTTGCTAGTGAACTCTGCTCATTTTTATCATGCATTTGCTCATTAGCCTAATTTAAAGTACAATATCAAGTTTTCTATACAACATAGTACACATTGGATAAAAAACTATACTTATAAGGAGCATGAGACATTTGGTTCACCTGATCCTTAATTTGTGGTGATAAGACTTTGCATTTTGTATTTCAAAATTTCTCTAACCTTTTGATTTACTTTTATTGTGACACAAGTATTTTGCCAATTTTATATCCATATGGAACTCTATTTCTAGGATTTTATTTGTAGCCTTTTCGTCCTTTAGTTCAAACCTTATACTTACTCTTGCCTTCTAGCTTTCAATCTTTGACATCTAGTAATAAATAATTAACTAATCATTGACATTTAAGAGAAGATAAATGAATGGTATGTCCATTAGCTTCATATAATATACATAATAATTATACTTACTCCTATAGTACTTGTTCCCCAACATGAATGTATCAAATCACTTAAATCACTATCTAGGAAATTGTTTGATTCCATATAAATATTTTTTAACAAACCTCATTTTCATTACCTAAAAGTTCAAAATCCTCATGTTTCCTCTTATAGACTAAGTCTTTAAGTATATCATGCAAGAAAGCTATTTTGAAATCCAATTGCTTGAGATCTATGTTGTAAATTAAAGAGTAACAATGAAAAGTAAGATATGACTTGGACTATATTTCACTAAGAGTAAACTTCAAAGAAGTAAATGTCTTCTCACTGAGTATATCTCTCTATCACTAATCGAGCCTTAAATTTTAAATATTTCGCTCTAGGAATTACTTATTTTTTTAAAAGACTCGTTTCCTTTTGATAATCTTCTAGTTCTTTATCAATGATTTCTCAAGTATGCTTCTAGTTCATAATATCATTTATTATGAACTATGTGTTGTTTTTTTTTAATGTGAATAGCCTCTTTATTGATTGGGAATGACAATATGCATCATTATGTCTTGAACTACATTCTTTTACAATTTTGTGATGCATGCTGAATTTTTCAAATTTGCCATTATAGAATTCAAAAATAATACCAATTCTTAGATGTTTGACATCCTTCCTAGTATGCCTTTAAATCAAAGCTTTTCACTATTTAAACTTGACAAATGCTTCATTTTTATGCTTGAAGATGAAGATTCAAATCTTCATTTAATATTTTTAATGAATGTTAGCATATGCCCACCACAACCAAGAAAGAACTGTGAGGAAGGATCCAACAAACCATAATGTATATATTCCATTTGTACTTTGTTCAATGAACCACAATATTGAACCTCAACTAACAATATTTATCTCACATAGTACTCATGAAAGTGTAACTTTTCAACTTGTTGACCACAATTTCAGTCTTGCTTTAATAACTCAACTGTAATTGACCATCAAAATCGACAACTAATGAAATAGTAGTACATATATCTATGCTTCCATGTAGCTTGTAGATCTTATCTTCTTTATTTTTTTTCATCCCAATAAATGTGCTTTTAGAGATTCTTATAGCTCCACCTTCACCTTTGAAGTTATAAACTTTTCAATATATAATTCTCAAAGAGTTTACATGTTTCTCTAATTTTGGAATATGACTAATCCAAAATGCACCAAGTTCTTTTTATAGGATCTCATTGTTCATAGTATCAATTAGTTTTTCTTCAATAACCCAACAAATATTGGACAATTTTCTCCAATAAACTTCTCATAATCAAATTTCCCGATTGACATGATAATTATATATATGAATAATATACTAGGTGAGTTCCCAAAGAAGGTATGCGACTCATAATGAATGCTCTTAAAATACCAAGTTCTTCCTTTGTCAAAATATTACTTTAACACTAAAATAAATTATCACAAAGCCCACTAAGAATGGTCAGTCACTACCCAAACCCTATTATAGCTAAAGGTGCCAAATTGGCTATGCTGACATGGCACAACCCAAACTTTAGTGGCCCAGTCAGATTATTGTTCCATGACTACCAGACACAACACATATTGGCTATTTAGGTCATGTTGTGTCATCATGAAATCATGGAAGGTCAGCCCGACATGGTATGAAAACTCGACTTCCCCAGTCAGGCATATTGACTCATGCAAGGTTGGATGGAACCATGTTGAGGTGGATTGGGTCTGATCATATTGAAATAGGTTGGGTTGGGTCATGTTGGAAGTGACATGGCATTTCCACTTCTAGTGAGAAGTGGCCCATATAGACTACTCACTAGTCTTGGCACTACATATTGCAGTGAGGTTAGTGCCAAAGCAGCATTAGCTTTTGTCTTTAAGTTTAAACTTCAACATAAATTTTTAAATTTTAAAAATTAAAATATTAAAAATAAATCATAATGTAATATAAATTAAAATGAATAAATTCAGAATACCAACACAATAAAAAAATAGATATGTTTTGCTTTAATGATATTATCAGTATCATAAATAATAATAAATTGAAAATTTTTAAAAGTACATCACAAAATAACATTGATGATGAACATTAGTCAACGATAATAACATCAATATCAAGGATGTCATTCCTCTAATATTCATGAAATGAACATTTAGTATTTATTATATGATTTAGATCATCATGTTTAATTATAAAACTAGTGGCAGCCTCAATATCTTCGATGTTACATAAGTCATCATTCACTAGTAGCTCTTTCTCCCCATCTTGACTACTCATCATTGAATCCTCCTAATCATTTTAGAATGAAGATATATTTATAATATGTGGTCATAAATTTGATCTTTAATCTATAATAACATTCATAACCATAAAAAAAAGTAATTATAATTCTATGTTAAATATTAGAGATGTTAGTAGATCATATTTCATCTTAAATGACATATGATAAGTAGATTCATATAATTTATACTAATTTAATATATCAAATTCTTATTATTATAATATAATAGGATAGAGAATAATTGATATCTAAGTATTAAGATAGTTCGCTCATATTTAACCCATATTTTTTACCCTAAGTAATTAAATAGAAAAGTCATTATTTCTAAATATGGTGTTCAGGTTCATACTCAGAGACTCACTAAAATTACTATACTAAGTATCATATTATTTTAACATGTTATCTAATTATTCGTGAATCCTACTATTTGATTATTCTACTTAGTTCATGTAGTTTGATATGTATTTTAACATATTTTCTACTCTTTCACCTTAACCCTATGATCCAAACATATAATTATTATAAATTTGTTATGATGAAAAAACATATCATTTTTCATATAGTCTTAAAAGCTCATTGGGTGATTATTTTTTATCAAATGGAGTTCCATAAGCATATGAGTTATAAAATAATAAGGTAGACCAGAGTCCAGATAACAATCTTAGAGGATTTGTGTCGGAATTTTTACCAACCAACGATGAATTAATTATTACTTAAGTTGATTAAATAGAATTAGGTTTTCATAAGAATAATTAGATTATAGGGTTGGCTCACTTTGTTGTGTATGATAATATATGTTTAGTATTTAAGTAATATTGTATTTTTCAGACAGATGAAGCATAGATTAGTATGAAAATGTGTATATTCTCGCTTGTCATATAAAGTAGCTATCATACTTGGATTGTCACTGCCAATGATGATCTCTTCAATGTCGTGCCCTTGATATTTTAACACCAAAAATATATGGTAATTCATTCGTGGTTCATTACCATATCTACTCTTTTTAGGCAAAATATTAATTACCTTTGACAACTTCAAATATATATTAATATTCTCCGACCTCTAATATCAAAAAATATAAACTGATTTGGTAATAAATATATTTGTGTTGTCACCTAGATAAGTGATATATTCATTATAATTAAAATACATCTTCATATGAATCTGATATATAAAAATTATATAAGAGAAAATAACTCATAAAGCTATCACTACCATATGAGACATAGCCACTTGCATGTCTCTCGTAACATACATATCATTATCCATCATTGCTGACACATGACTCTCATTATATGATGAAACTCTTGGGTTAGACATTCTACTTAACCCATATATCATTCAAATGTCAGTTCTTCTAGAATATACAAAATTGATTAGTCTATTATATATTTGTGCTTTCAACTAAGTATGATACTTATAACAATTAAAACTTACCTCAATCTTAGGTTTTCATACATATGTTTATCTCACTTGTTAAGATTAGGAGAACTAGATCATTATTGAATATCTAATTTGATGGTCTAGGTAAGCATCTTGATATAGTCTTTATCTTCTAGATTATCTCTTTGAATTCTTTTTCAAAATTAAATCATCTACTAGATTATCTTCTTCAGTGTATTCTCTATATATGTCTTGACTTTGTGAAAAGTTGCAGCATCATTGCCTATGATCACCTTTGATAAGTATGTGACTTATTTTAAAGTCATAGATTCATGAATTTTTCTCTAGATCCAATTTGTCATATATTTGGAAAAATTCATGACTTCTTTTTTATGCTTATGTTTCTCCATTATCATACTATGACTTTCTTCATTGTTCCATCAATTAAATTTGAAAATTCTTCATAAGTCATGACTTTCATTATTATAGCTACTAGTTTTTCATCTTCCTTCAGATGCTCAATAATTATTATCTCTGACTCATCTTTCTCTTCCAACAAATCAACCATCAACTACCGACTTTCATTCACTTGTACTTATTTTGCAATCTCCAAAATTGACTCATTAATTTCTCCATGTTTTGGAATTAAAAATTTGATTGTTTTAGCATCTTCCTTTGCATCTTTGGAATTGCCTAATTTGGATCTTCCATAAGTCTTGAATTTGAAGAATTATATAAATTTATTGTAAATTCTTCATGGTTACGTGCAATGTTTTTTTCAATACAAAATGCTTATATTTCATTATCTTTTCTATCTTTTTTTGGGTCAGCAATCTTCCATGAAGTCTTTCTTTGGGTCAATAATGATGTCGTGACTCGTCTAAATTCATGATATCCATTGATGAATATACAAAAGAAGATAGCCCAAAGAATGATGAGATACTAGAAGAGAAATCAAGAAGGTAAGTAGACGAAAAAGAAAGACTATACAGAGAAGCTTGCTTGGATCGCTAACATCAATGATTGAATTACAGATATAATTAAGGTTTAGATATGAACATTATAGATAGTACTATAATGGAGACAATTCAGGAATTTACTTTTTGTATTATGTGATGTAATAAATATTTTTAATACTTTTATAAATATATACATACACTTATAGACCTGTACACATTGACACTCAAGAAGAAATCATGGCATTCAAACTCAATAAGGACATTCTTGTCAATCAAATGATGTTTTTATAAATATATATATACTTTTATAAATATATGTATGTATGGTCACATGATTAGTCATGATATTTTTTATGACTAAAATCTAATCTTGTATAAATCCCCTAACCATTTGTGACACTTTTAATTATTCTTCTTATCTACTTCGACAAAAACTTTTGAAACCTTAACTATTGAATATCCGAGCAAATATGGAAGATGAAATATTGATTTCAGAATTAAGGGTGAGGAGGGTAGAAGCCGAATTGAGTCACAAAGCCAAATGCAAAAAATAGAAGCAATCAACCACAAAGACTTCTTCCAAAGTTATGATACAAAAGGTGGCTATTCTTATGAAAATGAGAAAGAGATTGATAATATTTGTGTTGGCTAATAAGAGATTTATAAAAGAGATGAGATTTAGTGAGCTTATTCCATGTTCAAGGCATTCGTCGAGAGGAGGAATTGAGATTAATTATACATTCACATAGAATGAGAGAACTTAATGATTATTAGAGAGTTGTACTTAAATTTAGAACACGTGCAAAATAAGAAGTGTTATTTATGAGGAGTTTGGATATGCTTTGATAAAAAATGTATCAATAAAATATTTGGATTACAAGGAGATGTGGATGATATTTCCTTCAAATCTTTAAATATGCAACAAACTATAAGCCAAAAGCCTTAACATCAATGGATAAAAAATGAGATTGGAGAGTTTTAACAAAAAATGCATATGGATACTTAGTGCAGGGAGAACTCTTGAAAACAAATAAAGTTTATTTCTTTTTTATATGCTCTATTTTGCAGTTGACTCTTCATGTCTCCATAGAGGTGTCAAACGGGTCTTGTCGTGGTAGCTTGTTGCATTTTTTTATGTATGTCCAGGCTACTATGCCATGTCAAGCACAACAATATATTTATCATGGATCATGTCATGCTAGCATGATTCCAAAATGGGATAGTCTGGAATGGCCTATTGGCATGCCTTTTGGTTGGGTCATGTTGGGTCATGTCAAGTCAGGTTAAGCCTGACCAAACTAACCCAGTTCAACCCAATTTAGATTGAGTTAGGACCAGGCTAGCTTGGGTCAAGTATATGCTAGCCAGTTTGGCTAGCTAGGCTAAAACTAGCGACATGGGCCATCATGCCAGGTTGTGCTAAGCCACACCTTTCATACTAGGATCTTTGATCTTGTAAAACTTGAGTCATATTATATGCAAACCAGTGGCATATCTAGGCACAACTCTGAATTGGGTCATGTCGTGCCAAGCATGGCATAGTCATGTTGTGTCTCATGTCATACTTGGGCTACCCAGTCCAGTTAACACCTCTATATTTCCACCATTATATAAGATAGGATGATCATGCTTTTTGCCAAATTAAAAGAATATAAGATTCATGTGGAAAAGTAAATTCTATGGCCAAATAATTCACCATTCTTTGATTAATATCCTATGCTAAGATGAGAGAGTCCCAAAGAATGAAGAAAGAGATGAATTGTTCCCATAAATATCCCATGAGACATTGGTAGGTGTGAAGAGGGGGATTGAAGATGACAATATAAAAAAGAAAATTCTTGAATGGGATAAATCAACTAATGTTGGGAAAGAAATACAATCCTTCTATGAAGCCAATATTGAAGTGATGTAAGAAGTAGAGAAAAGCATGATGAAGAAACACCAAACTCATTCGAGTATTATTTGACTAGGTAAGGAGGTGATTGGGAGAAATCTTAAAATTTCTAAAAATGATGAAATTAGAGGTCTACTAAAGGTAGGTTGTCTAGAAGGAAAAGATAAAATCTAGGTGTAGAATAAAAGAGAAGAGACAACAAGAGAGAAGATTACATGAAAAGAAAAGAAAAAAAAAAGGAAAACAAAGCTAGTGCAAAGGGAAGATGTGCATTGTGAGAGATAAAACTCAATAAGAAAGAGATAGTCTTTGTGACCACCCCAAAAAAATTTGAAAATGATATTATGAAGATCTTAGAAGAGGCAATGAAATAAGTGGAGACTAGAGTATGAGAAGCATTGATCCATTTGGGAAACTTTATGAATTAACACAAGTGAGTGATAGAAAATGATTGGGAATAGAGATAAAATAATCGAGAAAAAAAAGTACTATAGAGATAAATAGTAGATCAGAGATTTGGGAAAGTATATTGAGATTCAAAAGTAACTATACTTTGCTCTTGGTCTGTCTGAAGATTCACTGGACTCTATTGGAAAATGACAAGATATGTAACGTCATTATTTAGATGACAGAATAAGTAGCAAAAATGAAGGAAGATTTGAAAAGGCTTTCCACATCCATGGCCCAATATGAGCAACTGTTTAAAATGCCAAATATTGAATAAAACTATTAATTTTGGTGAATATTCATGATATATTGCATAAAAAAAATTTAAATAAATACTTTCACTAAATTGTGGTGTTTGATAGAGTATGATAAATAATAATAAAATTAAATGATTTTTGTGTGATAATGAATTACAAATAGTCATGAAAAAGTTCTATGCTTATTATACTTTGTTGAGATAAAGGATAGTTTTGATGTCCATTCTTAACCAAAGCTCTATACAAATAAGTTATGACAATCTTCATATGTCACAACTTTACTACCTCAATGATATAATTATTTTGCTATCCAATACATTCTATTTGACTATACAACTTTAGAGTCATAACTTCACTAGTTGATAATGAGTTTTATGACTTTAATATTAATTTCTCATCATAATAACTAAGTACCCTATTAGTGCTCAAAGTCATAATTAACCTCTAGCATCAACTTTTATTTACAAAATAATTCTAAGGAAAAAGCTCGACTTAGATTAATATTTCATTAATTTTGCTCAAAGTTATAATAGAGCCAATAATTCTAAGGAAAAAGCTATGACACTATTCCACGTGCCACAACTTTTATTTACAAAATATTTTAGAGAGAAATACTTTAGTCGTGACTATTTTTAGGGCTTTGACATTTACTCTAGAGAAATGACCAAAGCCACACCCTATTTCTACTATCACAACTTTGATTTACTATTGTGACTTTGTTATGCTGCCTAATTTTATAGGTTAGGAAATATCTCAAAAGCTCATCAATGAGAATATTACTTCAATAGAGAATTCATAATACATGAGTCATAAAAATATTAAAGAGGATTCTCATCTAGATATTGATCCTACTAAAATTGTATCTGCAGTTTAATTATTCAATAGTGAGATAACTCATTTCTAGTAAAATATATATTTAGATTATGAAACAATCTTTGATCCACGGGTTTATTCATTTGATCTATATGATGGATTTTATATTAGCTCGACTTAGATTATATTTGGATATAGAATGAATTTTTTGGTGTTGTGCAATGACTCATTGCCCTAATGACATCCAAAATGGTTGTCACCATTGAGCCCATCCCAATAATGGTCCCCTCATAATTATCCATTTGAAACATCATCTTTGAGACAACAAAGCATCCCAATTTGAGAATTATTCAGAATCTCATACCATTTAGGAAACTTCTTTAACTGCCATTAATGGTTGCTTCATCTATATATTTTTATTCTCTAGTTATCATAAAGATTAAATATTGACATGGTTTGTTAGCATTTATATTTTGGCTTTGTAAGTACTATATTTGCAAAATTAACATATGCTTCTCTCAAGTTTTATTAGTGAAAACCTTATGAGTACAGGAAACTCACAAGAGTTGTTACCATCTAGCATGTCACAACATACTCACTAATGTCCTAAAGATTATCTATCACTATCCTCCTTGATGATAATATGACTATCATACTAAATGTGAACTTCATAGGAGAATAATGTTTGTAATATTCATACTTATCAAGAACTAGTTCTTTTATGATATGTATAATAAATTGATATATAAAAGTATTCACACTTTTGGCTTCATAAGTATCATACTCACAACAATTAATTTTTTTAAATTTTAGATTTCAATATTTATGTTTATCTCACAAATCATAGTCAAAAGAAATATTATTTTTTTCCTACTATATGTGCAAGTGAGTCTTGTAATTTACCTATCACTATCTACCATAATAATCTCACATGAACCTACCAATAGCCTAATGCATTATAAAATCAAGAACTAATGTGGTTTAAATATATTTATACTTTTGGATTTATAAGTATCATACTAGTACAATTAACATATACTTCTTTCAAATATCACATCTGAGAACTATACGAGTGAAAGCAACTCAAAAAGCTATCATCACTTTGTGATTCATAACTACTCACACATATCTTTTGAATTATTTATTATCATTCTCTATAGTGATGTTGTGATTCACAAACTAAATGTGAAACTTTTAGGAGAATAATTTATAAAATATCCATATCAATAGAGGACTAGTTCTTTTAAGATATGTACAATAGAGTAGCATATATCATTTATACTTTTGGCTTTGTGAGTGTCATACTCACAATGATTAATATATCTCAATTTCAAATTTTACATATATATGTATCTCATGAATTGAAGCATGAAGAGCTATTACTTTATTTCTATCATATGCATGAGTGAGACTCATAACCCACGTATCATTATTTATCATGACAGCACGCACAAACCTATTAATATTCAAAATTTTAGTTTGAGTTCAATTTAATCACCAATTACATAAATTCCTATTTCGATACATAAATAAAATATATTAATTAATCACAAAATCATTCTTATATTACATAAATCATAATTACATAAACCCTAGACCCTTAATTTAACCTCATATTGGGAAGATATTCATATGAGGTACAAGAAAAGAAGTCTCTTGAATTTCAGGTTCCTAATAATAATTCTCATGAGAATAATTGATATAATCCCTAATTACATGCTAATTTGGTTTATTTTCTGATTCTACCCTTGAGATAGTGAGGTTTTGAAAGTCATGCCCCCCCAACTCTAGGATTTAGTTTTTCTCTTGTATTCCTTATGTTCTCATTAATCTTGTAGAAATTACTAAAATCCTTCCTAGTTGTTATGCTTTTCTTTTAGGTTCCAAAGAGTGAAGAAGAAGAAATCATGTTTTGGGTTTCTTTCTTATCTTTTGTTTTTTTACTCTATAAATTTGAAACTTGTTTGAGTAGAAAGTCATGACATTAAAATTATACTATGACTTTGGTATTGGTCTCTTGAGCTTGAGGTCGTGACTCTAGAAAGTAACAGTGACTTTGGAATACCTTATAATTTTTCTTTAATACAAAATTATGGCACTAGAAGATGTGAATCACTTGTGTATTTTTTTCTTTGTAATCCAATGTCATGGCTATGTGAATAGGTTGTGACTTTGGTCTTTCTTTTTTATCTAATGGCCATGGTATTCGGAATAGTCATGACTTTAGTTTTGGTCTTTCTTTTACATCAAATGGCCGTGACATTAAGAATAACTATGACTTTGACTTTGATCTTATTTTTGCATCAAATAGTCATGGTGCTAGGAGCACCATGACTTTGGAAATTAGCCCATACATCTATTTTGTGGCTTTGCCTTCTCTTGAAGGTAACAATTATGGCATTGGAAGTGGTTGTGGCTAAGTAATACTTTTAGTAACACTATGTGACAAATGTTATAGTATTGGATAATTTTCTTGACTCTAACAAGAATAGTTTTAGCTAAGTAACTTAGTATAGACCAAAATGCAATACTTTAGAAAAAGATGAAAACTCTGACTTGAAAATATAAAGCCATAGCAGAGATAAGGCCATGGTGCTGAGAAGTGGCTATAACTTTTAGCACTAATGAGATAATTGATTACTATAATTTGAAATTATTGTTATAATGATTTAATTATTATGAGAAAATATGGCTATGACTACAAGATAATATCACAGCTAAAAAAATATATTGCATATTTGAAAGATTATGCTAATAAGGTGTAAAGTCATAATATATAAAGATTTCCAAGACTAAATACATGGAGTTTTGTCCATGGATATCACTGCTAAAACTACTCGGTGAACCACACATCAAACCACCAATTACTACCAAAAATATAGTAATTTCATGATTATTCATCAAAATTTATCAAAACTTTAAAGTAATAAAAATAATGTAATTATAGCCTTTTTTTTGTTCTTACACATCATCTAATATCACACCACAAATGCACAAAAATGTTTTAAATTTTACATATGCAATAATATTTTATATAATATTTTCCTAAGGGTTTCATTCTTAGTATACAAGTCACATGTCCTCATGAAAGAAAATAATAGGTAAGCCATAAGATGCATAATATTAGATATGACTCTTAAGATGATGATAGTCTTGTGAATTATTATTTATCATATAACTAATTTTAGTGAGATTTGAGAGAAAATATATGTTAATTGTGCGAAAATGATAATCAAG
The DNA here is from genome assembly GCA_029783825.1 of Sapria himalayana. Lineage (NCBI taxonomy): Eukaryota > Viridiplantae > Streptophyta > Magnoliopsida > Malpighiales > Rafflesiaceae > Sapria > Sapria himalayana. Next base: position 1,321,372 of record JAREIK010000816.1, on the reverse strand, counting down.
AAGCCAAAGATATAAATGTCTACAATATTAGTTTACATCTATATGATACACGAGTGATTCTCGACTTGGGGACGATGCGGCGACGCCCAATGGGGGGACAATGTGGCGAATCCCGATGGGTGATAGCTCAGCATGCTCGATGAGTGAAGGAGGTGTGGCGGCGGGCCACATGAAACACTTATTTTTTAAAAAAAGACTCGACCTAACCCAAATTACTCTGACTGGCCCGAACCTAGGTGGATTCTAGGCTATGATACGTGCCATGCCTGCTTTCCAAGAAACCATGTCGTGCCAGGCATGACACCGTACTATAGCATGTCGTGCCTGGCATGACAGCTAACCCAGTTGGGCCCAAAAAAATGGGTCGGGCTGGCCCAGCTCATTTGACACCTCTACATGAGGTTAGAAAATGAGAATGAATATACAATGCAACCATTAATAGTAATTAATGAGTTGCTTGAAAAGTTTAGATTTGTGAATGACTACCTTGCTAGAATGATTTGTCATTTTAGTAATAAAGTATATAGGAGACAATTATGAGGGGACTATCATTGGGGGGGGGGGGGGGGGGTTTAATAATTGATAACCACTTTGAATGCTAATAGGGCACCGAGTATTTTCACAAAAATCCTACCTTCATTTTGTGGCTACGCATAATAATATTCAAAATATTTTGACATGTTACCATGCATAATGAAATGGATCGACCTTAGAATCTAAGAATCTTACCAAAAACTTAATTTCATTCTTTCAACTAGAGTAGTATTTGACTGATAGTTGGTTGATCAAATTAAAAACACAATCTTTGTATGATTAATGTCTGGACAATATTTTACTTTACTATTTGTATAACTCATATACTCATGGGACTATTTAGATGAGATATCCTCACCTAATAAAGTTTTTGGACTTTCGTTTAGATGAGATATCCTCACCTATTTAAATTAAAAACACAGCAAATACAAATACTACTCATGGGACTAATAATTTCATTCTATCTTTAGATATTTCATATTTGTTGTTTCTGTCTTATTTTTATCTTTCAACATATCAACATTTAGTGGGTGACTTTCGTATGCTTGTTCTTCTTCTATAATCTCAAAAATTTTCTCAATAGTTTTTCCATGTTATTGAATTTAGAATTTCATTGTTTTAACATCTTTCTCATCCTCGATGTGTTCTAACTTGGATTCTCTATAAGTCTCAATTTTGAATAATATCATGAGTTTATAATAGTCTTCTTCTTTATTGTCACTTCTACTATTTTCTTCAATTCAAAGTTTATTTAATTTGTCATTGTCTCCAACTTTTTTAGCCTAATAATCTTCTACAAAGTCTTTCCATCTAAAATCAACCTTTTATCTCATTGTGGGGTGTAAGAATCTATCTATTATCCAACAATCTTCTTTGTCATAATCTAGATTCTATATGCTTTTGTAGATGTTGAATTTAACTTATTCTTCGCCCACACAAAGTGTGCATTTCCTCCTCTTAACTTCAATTAATGCCTCTCTAGTAGCTAAAAATGATTATTCAAAAAATTAATAGATCATATTAGGCTTCCTCTATGTCTAGTATAATAAAACCCACTAGAAAAATAAATTTACCAACATTCATCAATACATCTTTTATAAAACTATTTCTAAGCTTGATTAAATGTTTAGTCATTTGAACGAAAGAATAATTGAAGTAATCTTGCCAAGGTTCAACCTTTGTACCGTGGATAATGAAATCAAATTCATACTTGATCACAAGTCACTTTGTCTCTTCTAGAAAGTATACACCCCAATAATGCATTAGATCATAAAACTTTTCAAATATTTTAGCTTTCTCACAAGTTTACATTGGATAATAGCATTATATATTTTTTTGTCATATTTACCATTCCATAAGTCTCCATTTTCTTCCCCCTACTGCTCAGTTTATCATTCATGAACTTCACATAATTCAGTATTTGAGATAATACTTCAGCAAATGGAATATTAACTTCCAACTTTCAAAAAACATTGAGAAATAACTCAAATTGCTAATTTAGCTTTCATTTTCTAAAGCATCATGGAAAAGGAAGATAAGAAGAGAAATATTTATCACTTGCTTATTCTTTATCTTGCATTTCCTTCTGATGATTGTTTTGGGTAATCTACATCTCCTTCTCCATTTTTTTATTTGTCATGGCTGAAAACATGAGTTGAGCAGTAGATTCAGTGGATGCTTTGACTTTTAAATATAATGTAGCATATTGTGCCATGATAATGGGTTCTATCATGACTTTGGAAAAGTCACGACAACTTCAATCATAATATCTTCTATTTCAACTCCCCTTTTGCCTTTTATTTCTATTTGTTGCCCCTCTAATTATTTATAATTTCTAAGTGTAATAGACATGCACTCATTTGGATTTGCCTCGGTATTGCTCGGTTGATTTTGTATGCTCTTTTCCTCCATAGATAGTGCTAGTTGTCCAAGTTGGTTTTCTATGATTTTTATTACCGTTTTCATGTATTTTAGCCTCATTTCAATTTTTTCTATCTGGTTCTCTTGAAGATCAATTATTTTCTTTATTTCTAGAAGCAAGACTAGTATTTTAACTTCAATTAAAACTTTTTTTTACCCCATTCAAGTAGTTGTAATTTGAGCTTTAGGCTCGTGCATTTGATAACCCACTAAGTTATTCCCAAATTTCTTCTAAAATTGACTCACATCATACTTCACATTCTAATAACTTTCAAATGAGAGCCTTTAATGCTTTATTATATTTGGATGGTACTATGTGGGACATTGGTATTGAGTTGGAATATATATCATTTTCTTACAAAATATTGGCTTCCTCCACTTGATATATAGGGTTGAAATTTACTATTTCCTACTGTTGCAAAATAGAAATTGCACTGATTCTCTACTGCTTGTCCTTTTGGCTCTAAACTTATTGAAAAACATATCCATCTTGGCTTTCATAGTAGCCAATTTATTTAACTCCAATACTTTGACTAGCTCTTCAAATAGATAATGAGCCTCCCCAGGAGATTTGTTCATAATAGACCCTCTCAAGTTTGTATCAATCATAGACCTCATCATGTAGTTCAACTCATTATAAAAAGTTTGAGCTTGGAATCACAATTCAAATCTATATTGTTTGCATCTCCTCAAGAGTTTGTTTGAATCAATCCCAAATATCATACAAAATTTTCTACTTCTCTTATCAAAATTAGCTTATCTTTCTCTTTAATTGAGAAATGTGAGAAGAACTTGATAATGAATACTTGCATAAGTTTATTCAAACTCTCAATCAACCCAGTAGATAAGTACTAAAACTAGCTTTGTGCCTTATCTTTCAAAGAAAAAGGAAAAAGTCATAATCATATCAGATCCAAGCTAATTATGTTCATCTTTACCATTTCACACAACTCCAATAAAGTTATAACGTGACTATTCAGATCTTTTGAAATTCTTCCACAATATTGATATTGATGCATCATAACTATTAAACTCAACTTTAATTCAAAGTAATTTACTTGCACATATTGCATCAGAATTCAAGAATAACTATTTATCATAGTCATTCACTAATAATTATCTAAAATATAGTAAGGATTAGGTCATGCCGTCATGGATAATGGGTAGATTAATAAAAGTAGTCATTTAAAAAAGGCTACTTTTTTAATAAATATGCTTATAGCAACGTAGCATGCGTCATCTTGTTGTGCCATGGGCCATAATGTTTATAGCTTAGGCATAGTTCTAGATTATGTCATGATGGGCTTTGCACTACTAAATCGGATCATGCCTAGCCCACCCATCCCTAGAGGTGTTGAATGGACCAGATAATCCGAGCATGGGCCATGGCATGGTTCAGCCGTGCCTAGTCCGGTATGTCATGGTTCAGCACCATGTTTGGTCCTAGACCATGCCACCCCATTGCATGGTTTGTGTCATGATGGGCTGATGCAAGCCATGCCTCATGCTAGGCTAGGCACGACTTGTGTGCATGGTCCTATGAGATGTTCCACTAGCCCAGGTTCCTAGGTCTGGCATGGGTCATGGGTCAAGTCACCTGGTGGAGTGGGCTATTTAAAAAAAAATCCAACCATGTAAACTAGATCTTGCTTACATGGCCAATTGATATTGGTCGGCGATGTAAGCCCACCTCCCATTGTGTTTTCACACAATGGGTTCAAATAGAGATGGTCCAACATGGTTCGGCATATCCCTGCACTTGGTCATGCCATTATGCCATGTTGAGCCGGCTAGCTAATTCCCATGCCATGCATAGCATAACATGCGAATCATACTATGTCGTGTCTTGCATAGTATGGTGACACAGTCATGCCTCACTCAAACTGGTCATACTATCATGGCATGGTCTGTTTGGCACCTCTACCTGGCTCATCTAATATCTCTAATTACACCCAAAAACACCTTCACACAAATCTCACTTAGTATCCTACTTTTCTCACTTTGTTCATGGTTTGATGAATGTATACAAGTTCTATATAAAAGCCTAAATTTTAGCCATCGATATTAACAAGATAAGAAACAAGAGTTTTGGAGGCAGATGGTCATTTTGTGTATTCTTTTATGTTTTGTTTTTATTATTATTAATTTGTCTTTCTAAATGTGATCTATGTGATGCATGAATGTTTTCAAAATTACTAATTGAGTCAACTAGCCATATGTGGATGTCACTCAGAAGTTTATTCAAAGATCCATTATCATTTGCTTGCATAAGGTAATCTAAAAGTTAAGTGTATATTTTGGGAAGGTGATTCAAATTTTGATATTTCTATCTTTTACCTTGAATTAAGAGTGTCACTTGTCTTAAAATTGTCTCAAGATGACATGAGGAAGGGAACTCGCGTCCATTAAGTTGGTGGAAACTTAGGTAGGCTCTTAGTGTTAGAATAATGATATCATGAAAATTTCACTCACTAGCTAATTGAAGTATAAGCCAATTATCTAGTAGGAGTAGCTCGGATGGTAATCTCTTAGTGTAAAAACTAATATTTTATTAGTTCAAGTGTCTTGTCTTACATGTGAAGCAATTTTAATTTGACTTGTTACCTACAAGTTAGCCTGCACAAGCATGATCATTATAATACATGAAAACAAACATGTTAGTTTTTAGGTGTTTACATGACGTGAGAAAAGCAACGGATAAAGACATGGTGACAAAGAGGAAGACATGAAAAAAAGAGAGCGATAGATAACATGTTTATGTAAAAATATACTATTCATTTAAATATGAAAATAAAATATTAATTTACACTTGACATGTTAAGTGGTAAAGGAAAATTTGTCTATTAGCTTTCATTCCCTTCCCACTAGTTCTGCAAACTTCATTCGTCATCATCGATCATTTTTCCCACATCACCCTAAAACATAATTGTCCCTTGGACATAAATGTGTTTATTGAAAGTTGTTTAATATTTTATAATGTATGTTTACTGTTTTATTGTGTTATTTTATTTTAATTATAATAAAAAATAAGATTAATTTTATAATATGTGTTATTGTTTTGACTATATAAATATATATTATATATGATTGTGGTCCAACCAATAGCTTTTAAACCCAATGTCACTAGTTCAAACAATCATATTTCATTATTAAATTGTGAATTTTTTAAGTCGTCCATTGTTGTAGACTCACTTGTTAACCACTTCTATCCAATGTAATCAGCAACTATAAAATAGAATTGGCAAACCAAGACAATAGGCAAGGGGTAATTTTATTGAAAAAAATATCAAACTTAGGACCCTTTTGATAAAACTGAAAAAATTAAATACTGAAAAATAAGTGCTGAAAAATTAAGGCTAAAATTTATGAGTTTTGAATTTGTATTGAAAAACTGTTTGATGAATTACTAGTAATTGAATGCTGAATATAATTATATTGTTTGATAATTGTAATTGTTGAATGCTAAAAATAATGTATTTTGCATATTTACCCTTATTATTATTATATTACATATTATCCAACATAAATAAAATTTCTAATGAATTTTTTTTTCATTATAATTATTAATTATTAAAAAAAATAAAATCCCTAAAAACATATCCATAAATAAATTATAAATCCAAAAAAGAAATAAAAATATTTAAAAAATAACCAATAAAATCTAAACTCTTTAAAACTGTCGAATTTTTTAATATAAAAATAAAAAATAACGAATAACTATTTGATTTGTTATTTTCTCTCTTAAATTAATCATGAAAGAGGGTTATAGTTAGGATTTGTAATGGCAGAGAAAGGAGAAGGAGAATACAGATTCACAAACTGAGCTGAAACGTGAATAAGAAAACAAAAAAGAAATGAAAAAAAAATAGAATAGTAATTTTTTTTAAAAAAAAAAATTTGTTGAAAATTTTCAGCCTTAAACATTAAGTATGTATCTACCTACTTAAATTTTTTTATTGAATTTTCACTTAAAATTTTAAATTTTCAGTTCCCAATATATTTTTATCAAACGCAGTTACAATTTTAAACCATTAAAAATTAAAATTTTCAATAATTTGATGATTTTAATATCAAACAGTCCCTTATTCTTGCCTTATAAATGTCTTGCTTGATTCTGGGAGAATGTGATTTGTTGTGACAAGGTCTGTATGATCCAATACTGGTTTTTTGGTCCACATAGTGAATAACAATGGAAGTAAGAGTATTGACAAGGGGTTTGAAGCAAATTGAGTCGTTCCTAAGGCCAAATAGAATAGTCTAGAATGATTTTATTTAGTGTCTAATATTTTCTAATCACCTACCTAAAGAAAAATTATGTTTTAGAAAACATTAGCCGTCTTAATTGCTCCTTAGGCTTTTGAAGCTTCACATATTTGCTAACATGTTTATCTCAATTAAATTAAGAAAGACCTTTTATTCAATAGAAGTCTCATATTCTTTATAGCAATCTAATCTTTTTTACTTGAAAAATCTATTTTACCTTTATATGAGATTAAATATTAATTCAAGTATAATCCAAATATGAAACATAAAGATGTGTCAAGTGGGCTGAGCAACATAGCCATAGTCTGATTGAGTCATGCCTGGCTCGTCACAATATGTTCTAAAATTATGTCTGGACCTGGGTTGGACCAGCCTGAGGCATGGCTCGTGCAGTGCTAGTCTAGAGGCTGTCATGCCTCATGTCATGCCAAACACAATCTACGTGCCTGGCCCATTGGCATGGTCTATCAGCAAGGTAAACCTGACCTAGGACCTAAAAGTCAAGAACCATGCATGGTCTGCTTGGCCCATGCCCAATACCATTTTTTAAAGAAAATCATAATGATAATATTTTTAATAAAAGTACCATGATGTACACGTGGCTAAACTTGGCAGACACTAGCTGCCCGACAAGTCCACGTGCGTGTCACATGAACCATGCCTAATGCACATGTATTTTTATAGGACAATTATATTTTTTATTTTTTATTTTAAAATATTTTAATTAAATATTAAAAGGACAATTATATCAAATTGAATCATTCTTCAAATGAAAAAAAAAATTAAATATTATATTTTCAATTTCCCCATTTATTTTTATGATCGGTCAACCCGAAAATAAAAGTTCGCTCCCAATTAGATACGTGCTCCAAGGTCTCTTTACCAAAATACCCCTTTCATACTACTCGAACGAGAGACTTGCCCACTCCACCCTTGATGCCCCAAGGCCCAAATATGGAAGAGAGAGGGAACATTATATAATTTTCCATTTTTTGAAAAATAAAAACTTACATTTAAAAAAGATTAATCATCCACGACATAATTATCCAACTCACAGTAGCCTAGCTAGTCTATGCCACCCAGAAGCTAATAATCATCTCCAGCCCATCACTTCAGGTTCATGACTGGCAGTTTGTCCCTAAAGCCTGTTCCTGATCGTGCAGCTGCTTGCTGCAAGTCTTCTGCAATGGCGTGTGGCAGAGGCAACAGCAAGCTGGGCAGAATCAAGGCCCAGGCTGCTGCTGCTGCTGCTGCTCCTGGTGAGAACAAGCAGAAGCAATTCGTTCCTCCGGGCGAGCCTAGAGCTGCTGCGCAGATCGAGAACAGCTTCGACGTGATCGGTAATCCTTAGATAATCTTGTTTCGAACTTCTTCTAGTTTCTTCATGATCTCCCCGGGCGTCCTGTCCAACTCATCTGCAATTTTTTTCTGCAAGTCCAGCGACAATGTCGGGAACTGCTCGCATAGATCACCATCAATCACATCCTGCACAATCACACAGATCCACTGGCTTACGTTCTTCGTAAAACACAGCAACACTGAGAAACATGTTGGAATTGCTTTTTTTTTTTTCTGAAGTTCAGCAGATGAACGACTAATTCGATAAGCATTAACAATGGAAATTGGCCGGCACAATAGACACTCTCACTAGTGCAAGCCTCCTTCGAGCATAAGGCAAAAAGATGAGCTCCTAGAGATTTACTTAATCAAGTGTTTATAAACCTTAAGCATCAAATCATAGCTCTAATAATTCAATCAGATCTGCTGCATGACCACAGTTCAAGCTGAAACAAAAACAAAAAAAAAAAAAATTATGAAATTTAAAGCCTAATTTTAAGAAAAATTAGGCTTTAAATTTCATAATCATAGGTAATTAATTATTTCAGTATTATTCTTGCCAGACACATTCAATTTCTATGTTCTTTTGAGGTCCAGTATTTTTAGTATTTATAAAATTGGAAAATGTAAAATATGCTTGGATGTTTTTACAAAAATATTTATCAGTATATATTATATTCAAAATTCAAAAATACGTAAATATTACATAAAATTATAAAATTTAAAAAAAAAAACAAATACAAGGGATAAGAAATGGATAATATTATTCATGACCACGAGGTCATTTTTTTTTAAAAAAAAAATTAGAAATACAAACTAGTCATTTTATTATTAAGAAACTAATTTTAATATTTTCAAATTCCTCGGTTTTGGGAGAGGTGCTCCTCCTCATGCACCCCCAATGTTTTTTAAATTAAAAACATTTTTCAAAACATCTTTTTTTTTTTTAATAATAAAAGCACACGGCACACAGCAATAGCTCAGTGGCCATTGATGTTGCCCATTACGAATGGGACCAAGCCACGTGCCATGGGCCCATTACATTGATTTTACCTCCAACAATCCCGGAATAATCCAACGGACCGAAACATTCTATCAAGTTAAAAAATCAATATAAATAATTTTATAATTTAAAAAAAAAAATTCTAATAATAGAAATTTGTTAATTTTTATTCTACACATCAACAAAAATTCTATCATCTCCTCTCCTCCCTCATGAAGATGATCTTAGAGCATCTCCAAGTTGCTCAATAAACTCATCCCCTTAGTTATTGTAGATAGTGATCTCATAAAAATGTTTTCCTCAAAATACAAGTTATTATAGAAAATATCTAGCCAAAAAACTAGTATTTTAAAATAAAATTTTTAGAAAAAAAAAATTATCTAAAATAACAAAGGAGATGGATTTATTGAGCCCCTTGGAGATAATATTAGTTAAAATTAGTAGAAATGAATAGCTAAAATACACAGTATTGTTAGAGTGATTTTGAAAAAGTGAATAGCTAAAGAAGATAATGAAATATTTTAATATATTTTAAGTAGCTACTTGAGATAGTCTTATTGGATATGCTATAATGCTCTCTCTCTCTCTCTCTAAATTCAAACTTTTTTTAATTTTTTTTTTATATTTAGAATATTTTATTTTGACAAATAATTAAATTTTATAATTGACAATGAATTATAATTGGTTTGAAAAATCATGGTCCATGTCTACATAACTGTGATAGACTAATAGGTAATAGCAGTTCTATAAATTTATAAGATACATATCTATTGTTTAATTTTAAAAAAAATTAAAAATAAAATTATAAAATTCTCTTTTACTCCCATCTCTATAAAAAATAAAAAATATCAACTAGTAATTTTTTTGAAAATGAAATTAATATTGAACATAAATTTGATATAGAAACCGACAACCCCACCTAAAGGTCTGAGATATATTTCTCTCTCAGTCACATGTTAGCTCGGACACCTAAAAAATATAAGTTACATAAATAACTATCTTTTATTTGAAATCATACATGATTAAAAATAACAAGAATAGAAGAATAGAAGAAATATTAGCTCCAACATAAGTATTCTAAATAAATTTATAGGTGAAAATTGAATAGTCATACTGAATACCCATAGTTATTAAAGTACACCTTAGAGTCATCTAAAGCCCAGCCATCACAACGCCCAAGCAAAAGTGTATTGCCTAAGGAGGGCCAGGATGATTTCCAAAAGGCACACTAGGTATCAATAAATCTAGCCCAGCCAAACCTCGCCTCTGGAAAGAGTTGTGATAGCTCATTAGTATATATATATACATATACATATATTTTTATGTGTATATATAGATATCTAAATATATGTATACATATATAAATCAACATATATATATATATATATAAACATATGTATTTAGATACATATGCATACTTGTTTACATATATATGCATGCATGTGTGGATAAAAATATATATGTATCTGTGTATATATATATATGTAAATATATAATTTGACATATATGCATACTTATTTACATATGTATAGATATTTATGTATTTTTATATGTATATACACATGCATATATATATATATATGTATGTATATATGCATATATCCATTTATATATACATATATATGTGTGTGTGAAGAATACAACACTAATATTTTCTATCAACACAAACACTCAAAGTTATAAAATAAAATAATAGTATTTTAATAATTTAATATATATATATATACACACACACACACATAAGTAGATGCATATATACATATATGTATACATATATACATTTCTATATTCATACATACATATACATATATACATATATACACATATCTACACACACACACACACACACACACATATATATATATATATATATATTCAATTATTAAAATTTTGTTATTTTATTTTTATCCGGTAACTTTGAATATTTGTATTGATGAAAAATAATAATAATACTTAATTTTTATATTTTATATACTTCAATTGATTATATTTTATTAATATATAAAAACTATAAATAATATTTAGTTAAATATATAATTTATATATATATATATATATTAAATAGAATTTACCTCAAAAAAATTATACATTTAATTGCATCTTGCATCTTAAGGCTCCAAACCTCAGTACAACTTATATCATAAGTGACCTATTTCAATAAAATATAATATATTGAATCTCAAACAAACTCAATTTGACAGTAAAGTTATAAAATTTAGATCAATTTCAAATTTAATGACCTATTTTATTTCTCATCATAAGTTTGTTAAATAATACATTGCTAAATTAGCTATTAGTATGAATCTTCTACTTCAATTTAAAAAAGATAAAGATTAGTTCATTATATACAGAAATACATTTAATCAGCTTATCATAGGATCACTAATTCAATTAGTGAAACTAAAATAATAAAAAATTATAAATTTATAAAATAATTAATAAATTAATAAATTAATAAATTAATAAATTTAAAAAATATATATTAGAGTAGTATCGGTAACATTAAATATATGAACTAGTTATGATAATATTCATTTCGCATAAATCATCATCCACTATTTTGATCATAAATAAAAAAAAAATTATTAATATTTTGTTATGTCTTTCATCTTCGTGATGACTTTGTCAAGTATAAAAGTAGTATAATAATCATTAACAATTACAAAATATGAAATAGAATTTATAATATAATATTTTATAATATTTTAAATAATAATGTCAGTATAAATATATTCATAAGAATCATGAGTGATAATTTCCTAGCTGAGATTTTCTATATTAAATATTTTATTAAATTTGTACCAACATGCTTAAAATAATTATATCATTATTAGAACAAATTAAAAATATATTAAAATATAATATTACAACTAGCAAATTATGAGATCCTTACCATCAATATTCATCCATATGCTTATAAAAAAATTCTTAATAAATATCAACTACCATTGGAATTCAACATACATAATATTAAATTTATGTGTTAAATCCCATCACATTATATCCGACTTAATAATAAAATCAAAAAAAAATTAATAAATCAAATTGAAACATGATTTCTTCTTTAAAATTCATTAAATTGTTTTCATGATTTGATAAACTTGTATTCTTCCATATACACTCTCACACCTTGCATTGCACTAAATGCATATATAACATGAATAATAGTTTTAACCAATATAAAAAATACTTATATTTTAATATCATGACTATTGAGATACAATACTATCATTCCAAAAAGTAAAATTTATAAACAATTAAAAAGCTTATTTTAATATAACAAAATTTAAAATAATAATTTTAGCAAGCCTCAAAAATATAAAGATTAATATCATATTCACAGACAATAACTTTTTAATTCAATTTATTATGAGTAAGCGATGAGGTAGTTGATCGAATATGTGTAAACTATCAAAATACTTAGACACTAATTACTATTATATTTTATTCAGGTTAATATGAAGAACTTACACATATTAAGTTAATAAAAATCATATAAATTCATTTTTCTCATTCTATCCAAAATGACATATAATCCATAAACCACTCATCTAGTATAGTATTTGAGTCTACTTTTTCTATAATTATGAATAGGAGAATAATATTACAACCACAACCCAAGCTAGTTGTGATTGAACTAAGCCACACCAGACTAGCCTAGGCTAGGCATGTGTCGGGCCAAGCACAAACCATCCTATGGGCCGCATTGTACCTGTTATTCCGGATCTATCTATCAATCACTCTAATTGTTTATGACTACGCAACATTTCCAACCCATAATCAAGATGGTCCCTGGACATCAAATAACAGTCGCAGATTGTGGCACAACCATTGTCCCCAATTGGGCCTTAAAATCAAGCATCTTAGAAAACCAAGAAACACACAAGTTTAAGCGGAACTACATCAAATGGACACACAAGGCATACCAAAGCAGTAAGGCGTACCTTAACTGGAAAATAAGCAGATCTATATGACATGTGATCTCGTCCACACAAAGGAGGGTGATCCTGTCGCATGTGCATCTCCAAGTGTGAAAAGAAGTCAACATCATCTCTTGAAGTGAAGGGAAGCAATGCCCCTAAACTACCCATTACTGTTCCATAAATGATGCACTCTCCGCCGCCAGGAATGAGAGATGCCTTCTGCAAGCTAGTAATCACATCTCCAACATGAAACTGAACTATCTCCTCTACCTTATTTGGCGCGCCATTGAGTTTTCCCTGCTCCCATTTTATCCTTCCACCAGTTGGGTCTTCTTCTATCTCATCAGAGACATCCTGTGGCAAGCGGGCAAAGTAGATGTTGCCAAACTTGTCAGCCCCTACCATGGTATCAAAGTCAATATTGCACGATGCAGTGAGCCATCTCGGAACAGAATCATCAGCAAATATATAGAGCTGATTCTCATCCCGCCTATACTTGCAGAAATGGAAGGACTGAAATGAGATAAGAAAGCACATCATATAAAATGATAAAATGTTGAGAAACACTAAAGGAACGGAACTTCATTTCTAAAAATTTCATTTTTACGTTATAATCATCAAATCAAATTTCTCACATAACCCAATTCATACATATATTCTCTCATTATCTTCATCTAAATCTTTAAAAGCGTATCTCTTAATTTATGTATTTTCAACATAAAATAAGAGATATGATTTGCTAGAATTTTTGCATGACATCAAATTCAAGCACGATGTAGAAGAAGCAAACCACAATATGATTTGCTAGAAGGGCTTGCACTACAACATTAGAGTTCACCTATATGTGTGTGTGAAGAAACTGACGGACATGCAATAGGAGGAACACATCACAAGACCATTGAGTGTGTGCATGTGGCAATTTCATTAAGGGTGCACAATAGGTATCATGTCAAGTGTTTGTGAGTTGTGACTAGTGCAATCAATAAAAAAAATTTTTGACATACTTACCAATATATCTCCGAACTATTCATAAATTTCAAGTATCAATAAATCTATTAAAATTAATATTTTATTCTTAATTAGTACTCATATAAAAATATACACTGATATATCTCCGATATATCCAATGTATCTGTAAAATCTATGTACCAATATATTCTATGAAACTAATATTTTAATCCTTGAGTACAATAAAGATGTATAGTGAGTATAATAATTGTGCACCATGGGTGAATTATTGGTGCACCGTGAGAGCAATGTTAATGTAATGTGTGTTCAACATATTAGTGACTAGGCTTGTTTCATGATGTGTTGCATTTTTATATGAAAGCAATCAAGATTCTAATAATTATTTTATAGTCTCAAGCACAAAAATTATTTATATTTGACTACGTAAGTTCATGCATGATTGTTTAGTCAAGAAAAGATGAGTCACCTGATAAAAAAACTACTATGAAATAAAAAGAAAACAAAAATAGTTACAAATTAACTACTAATCATGTGAAAATCTAAAGAGTATCAGTTGGAGTCCATTTTCTTATCTTGCAATTCATGCAAGATAATATATGGATTAACAGCATCATTATATTCATCTCGCATGACACATAAATACAACAAAGTTTCACAACTTATCAATTTGAAATTGAAACTAAAGAAGCTTGTAATGCATAAAGCTTGTAATGCCTAAGCAGATAACTACTCATTGTTCTTGATTCACTAAGTTTGTTAAATGAATCTTGTAGGTCATGCAAACGAAGAAGGATGTGTCCAAGAGAGTAGGATAGATTTGGCAAATTGCTTGGTATGATATTTTTTTATATTCATTACTCGATAGATTCTAAGGATTTCATTGCAAGTCCTGAGTAATCAATAATTGGTCACTAGGCCAGAGTCACACTATTGGTAAGTTCATTATACAAAAGGCATACTGAGATCTACTAGAGAGATACCTCATTATGTATATACATCAAATGAGAGAATATGAGTCACATTAGAGACATGGCATAAAAGCATCAAATTAGTGCACACATTGCACGAGAATGTGACACCAGAAGGTAATTTTTGAAAGATGTTTTCAACGAGGAAGTTGAAAGCACTACAAACAATTAAAGAAAACATGCTAACAATCAGAGTCATCCATAAGTTCTCACTAAATTGTCCCAATCGTGAACTTTACTAAAGAGGAATATAGAAAATCCCTCGTTAGTATGACAACAATAAACACTTTACAATCTTAACATACTACTAGTTTTATGACGCATATTCCTACTTCATACACCTGAGCTATTAAATCAAAAGCCAACAATAACATTAAAGATAATAGTTCTCTTTTTATTGCTTTTTTATTGTTTATTAAATATTGTAATAGTCAAAGACAAGTCATCTAAAACTATTGATTATGATTATATTCAAGCATTCAGCTCATTTTTTTTATTAATTTCATAAGTTTGTTTATTCTTAGTTGCCCAATTAGTCTTTTTTTATTAAGTTGTCTTTCCAGCCAACTCAAATTTAACTTCTTTTATTATTTCACTGATCTATGTTTGATGATAAAAAGATTTCAAAAAAATTTTTTTTGAGATTATGCATAATGATGTTAACTCATTATTTTAGTGATGTTGACTCATTATTTTTCCATTCTCAACTTGACTATTTGACAAACTAAAAATATTAGATCCTAATGTCATAATTATTTGAGGTGGAAGACACACTGAGATACAAAAATTTTTTGGGTCTCCAATCACAAAGCATAATTAAAGCACAAGTTTTTTTATGAGACGTACTCTATATATAAAAATTATATATTTTTATTGAATATTATTTATATTTTTTATTTATTAATGAAATATAATCAAATAAAGAAGATTAGATATAAAAATTAAATATTATTAATATTTCTCATCATCCTAAGCATTCAAAGTTATAAAATATCAAATATAAATCAAATATCAAACATGCAAAATTCTATGAGATAAAATATATTATTTATAATTTTCAAAAGTGAATAACTTAGAAAATAAAATAATTAACGAAATGGCTTCAAAAATAATATGATTTATGAAGGAGGAACCTAAAGTGAGACGAGGAGGAGCAAGGCAAGACAAGGAAAGATGAGGTGCTTTTACCTAAGTCTGGTGGATTTTTATATATTATATAACAATTCCCAGTGCTAAATATATACATATATTATATAACAATTGTTATATACATATATAACAATTCCTAGTTCAGAAATTTTCTATCATTCCCAATAAATATGTGTGAAAAAGAATATATTTAATCAAATATACTCAAAAATGTTATAAACGGGCTCTCCCACCTGCTAGATATTGTTCGCTTTGACCCAACTTTATGCAGCCTCACGGGTTTAAAACATGTCTAATAGGTTAAAGGAGTATCACACTTATATAACCGCTCAGGGACCTTGTTTGGGAGTGATGTAGGATCAACAGGATCAAAACAACAAAAAATATAAGAATCAAGTAGAGTTGAGACCTAAGAGAAATTTACATATTTTATATTATTTATTAATAATTATATATTGTACATTATTTATTCTTTTCTGCTTTATATCATTATTTTTTTATTTTTTTGTTATTTAATAAAAAAATTTAAAATGATTTAATAATAAATATAAATTATTATGAATAACAATATATTATAGTGTATATCAGATAATTTTTATAATTATTATACTAATCATGAAATCATATACCAAACTTGCAGTATTATCACACTTACACAAAATATGATTACAAAAATAAAGAATATATATTTGATTGAGATATCATATTGCTGATCCTTGATAAAAATGTTCCAAGCTATTTCTGAGAAGAGATAGTATTAACCACAAATTATCTCATTAATCAAATATTTTCTTCTATTATTTCTCACAAAGTGCCTTTCAAATCCAGCGTCTTGGAGTTAGACATTATTTGATTTGCCACTCAAAATCTATGAAAATATTTGATTTGTTCAAAATCTTCCCTCAAGTCAAAATAAGATAACAATTAAAACTTAGAGCATTGAAATACATCTTTTTTGGTTACATAATATTCCAAAAAATATATGTATTTTTCACAAGAGTTTGGTATAATATTAGTGAATGTTAATAATATTTTTTTGAGAAAAAAATGATTTGTAACAAGCTCACAAAGAGAAAATCTTAAATAGATTATATTTTGATGCACACACAAAAATATGTACAAAAAAAATACTCAAATTTTTACTATTAAAAAAAATACACCAAAATATAAATTATTTATATTTTAATAGACTCAATCGTCCTCAATTTTATTTCACCCTCAAAAAAAAATTAAAAATCAAAAACAATGATTTTTAAATTTGAAATTCATTGTTTCACTTTCAAAACCACTTTTTTATTTGAAATGTAGTTCTCAAATATAAATTATTTTTAAATCTGAAAGCAATTTCCAAAAAAATAAAAACCATTTTTATAATCAAAAACTTATAAATATATATATAAACATTTATTTATTTTTAAGTTTATATCTATATATATATATATATACCCATATAGCATATATATATATATATATAAGCATATTTATATATAGGCTTATATATATATATATATATATGTTTATATAAATATATATATATATATGTGTGTGTGTTTATTTATATACATATATATATATATATGTGTGTGTATGTGTGTGTGTATTTGTGTGTGTATTTGTGTGTGTGTGTAAACCTATATAAGATATATACAACTTATATAGCATATATACTTATATATATAAACCTACATATATAAATATATAAACTTATATATACTTGTATATTTAGATATACGAACATGTACATTTACATATAAAAACCTATATATATATATATATATATATATAAATATATAATTTTATATATCATATATATGCATACGTATATGTATAAATATACATACATATTTATATATATGTACATATGTATATATAAACATATATATATATATATATGTATAAATGTACAAATAGGTGCATATATATATGTGTGTGTGTTTATACATCTATATATAACTATATATGGGTTTCATTTTTATTTTTTCGGAACTACTTTTTGAATCAAAAAACAATTTTTATTTTTTGGAAAATAACTTTTAGAATAAAAAAGTAGTTTATAAATTTGAAACAACTATTTTTGAATTCAAATATCATTAATTTCAATTTTTAAATTTTTTTTGAAAGAGGATGAAACAAAATTAGGTTTAAGATTTTGAATGCACTAAAATATAAAATTTTATGTTTTAGTATATTAATTTTAAATATTAAAACTTAGAATTTTTTTTATAAATATTTTGTAGTTAGTACA
Source organism: Sapria himalayana (assembly GCA_029783825.1). NCBI lineage: Eukaryota > Viridiplantae > Streptophyta > Magnoliopsida > Malpighiales > Rafflesiaceae > Sapria > Sapria himalayana. Next base: position 1,303,060 of record JAREIK010000816.1, on the reverse strand, counting down.
TTAAAATAAAATTTTGCCAAAAATCTAAAAGATACATATGAGACTATCACTTCTTTTTATTCCTTTGTAATCTAAGGTGGGACTCCAAATGAGAATGAGTGAAATTTCCAAACAAAAAAAAAATCTTAAGTTCAGATGATCTAGTAACCCATGAGTCTACTTCAATTACAACCCAAGATGAGTTGAATATCAAAAGACTTAAAACCAAAATTTTGAATCTATATTAAATGAAATAAACATAAAAAGTCTATTCAAAGCATAAAGAATCTCATGAAAAACCAGATGACATTATGATCAGTTCTTCTAAACTTAGTCTTCTGATAGTTCTAAAAAAAACAAAGATGTACTCAACACTTTATTTAACAATTACATATATTGTCATATTCACATTCTCCTTTTTGTGATCTCTTTTAATAATTTTTTGATGATCCTGCGATATTTAGATCTTCTTCTAAGACATTATCTTATCTAGAATAAAGTGAGACCATATTAAAAAAAAATAAAAATCTTTCATTTAAACAAAATATAAAGAATAATACATCAACTTTCAAAAATATTTATTTTTTAATGCAAGCGAGTGTTCATTTTAAAGATTTAGTAGAAAAAAAAAATTTACTTAAAGACAAGACTTATTATAAATAGATTTACAAAGATATTTGATATGTATTACTAGGATTTTCCTCTTCAATGACTAGGATGACTTTCGTATAAATTCTTATATTACTAACAAAATATCACACTAAAAAATATACCAACTAAACATGAAACATATATTTATTCACAGTAATCTTGAAGAAAATATATATTTAGAGCAGACACGTATATTTTGAACAATATAGTCAAACTTAGGTTTCAAATTGCAAAAAATATGATTAAGTATAGCCTCAAATAGTCACAAGAACATAATTTACAAATATTTCACATATAACCACTTCTTTTGAACTGCATAGGTGTGTAATAGATTTCTCTTTCTTTTTTCATAAGAGAACTGATAACAGGTTAATTTTACTTATTAAATACGTGAATAATATTTTTTTTATCAAAATAAATAAGTTAAAAATCATTCATATCAATGAGTATGTTCCATTACAATTACAAATAAAAAACTTTGAGACTAAAATATTCTTGAAATATAAAAAATACTCGAAGAAAATTATTATATGGTCACAAAAAATGTATATAATTAATATTCTCACAGAAATTGATCTCTTGAATTATATTCCAGTTGATACTCTGAAAAAACTAAATATTGATTTATTGACCAATGCAACTCTTTCAATTGACTCTACTAATAGAAAAATCATGACAAATAATTACCATTTAATTATTATCAGATCAATATAATTTATATAGTCAATATATTTGATTATTTTCTAGATCATTCATAGTATTTTCACTTATAAATAATTCTTCAAATACTGAGGTATGTAAAAAAAAATTCTATATCTTATAATTTTTTTTAGCAATCATAGATATTTATAGTTAATCAAATATTAAAAATTTGAGTTGAACAATAATTTGTACCAAGAGGAGACCAATTATAGAATTTTATACTTTACTTATAGGTAATTTCATTTACTAAAAATAAAAGATAAATTATTATTTTGAGATACAATACAAAGATATAATTCAAAGCAAAAATAATAATCATATGCATGATATTTTAGATCATATATCTTTTTTATAAGATAAAATATTTACTATCTACTTCCACTAGTCTCTAATATGATAGTTATATAATAAAACATATAATCTTCAATCTAATATTTCACAAGTGAATAAAACACATAAAGATGATATACTTCTCATAAAAAAAATTTAAGATGAAATTATTATTATAATCTATGTTCATATAGCAGATCAGCCAATATATATTTTTACAAATACCTACAAGAAGCCGTATCTTACCATTGTTTTCTCCAAATTTAAAATTTTAATATATGATATTTATCAACTAACTTGAGGAAAAGTGTTACAAATTAAAATTGTGTTTAGTTTTATTTTTTATTTTATTATATGATTAATGGATGAGAGAAAACAACAAGTGAGTTGCCCCATCCAAACCCTACCATATTTCAAATCAAACTATTGTTAAAAAAATTAACTTGTAAAATATAATCCAAAATCAATAATCAAGTAAAATGTTGTTTTATATTTTTTTAAAAATTAGAAAACACATGATAATGTATGACTAAAAATAAAGTTTCCTTGTAAAAAACAAGTTACTATAACCTTTTTACTTACAACATTAAAGCATTATGAAAAAATTAATATAATAACTCGTACAATAATATGACAAATAAACAATAAAATTTTAAGTGAAATAATTATATGTTAGAAAAAAAAAAGAAAAGGATCGCATTTGGAGCACTCACAGAACATTTAAATGTTAATTTCATTATGTACATTAAATAATTTCATAATATATTAATATTCTTCATCAAATTAGTATATTAAAATTTAATACACCGAGTTTATAATATAAATAATAATAGTTATTCTCCCTATAGTTTTGTAAAAAATTTTAAAACTAGTCTCCATAATGATCAAAAAATCTAAGTGATAATAAAAACATAAGTTGCCTCTAAAGAAATATTTAATTTAAAATAACTCACAAGCTATTGCATTTATAATTTTATATTTTATTTCTTTAATATTAAACTATTTACTATTGTAATAAACAAGAATTTTTTCTAAAAAACATAATAACTTTGTCACAAATATTTTATGAATAATAATCATGTGCAATTTAGGTCAGAACATTAAATAGTATATCATTGTAGCATTTGAAAACAATTCAAAAGCATGTCTTATTCATATTGAATAGCACGAAATGAATAAACCTTCTCATAGATATACTTTTAAAAAATCTAAAAAATAATTAAATATAATAATAACATAAATAACATTTAATTTAGTAATTATTAGATAGGTAAATTTTTTTATAATTTTATATATTTATAATAAACTACAACTAACTGAAATCTAAAAAAACAAATTCTATTTAAAGAAAGATATGCTTATATTAGTACACAACACAACAATTTGATCCAAATAATAACATCCTGAACATATTTTAATTGGCTTAGAATTATCAATTGATAAAAGTATACAATATTAATCTCAAAAAAGTATGAGCCAATTGACATGTATGAGTAGATCCTTTGAACATTAAACTAGTTTTATATTAATTAATTCTTTTATTAGAATTAATTTTAATAAAAAAAACTTATATAAAACCAACTATAAACTTTCAACCTAGACAAGGAACAATTTCACACAAATCAAAACAAAGATTAACAATATGCCTCGAGAGGATCTACACACTTTATTTTGAATCTTTGATTAAAAGGTATTAGGAAGCTAGTATATAAAAATATGCATTTCTAAAAAAAAGTGTAAATGTGTGACGAAAACTATAAGTTTTATGCCCCTGCCAAGATAGAAACATGTATTTGACAAATAGATTACTCCAGATAAATGAACATGTTTCCGAGATGTCACTTCATCTTGACTAGTAATGGTACTTAGAAAATTGGATGATGTCAATTATTCTTGATAGTTCAGACAATTCAACCTAGCATGCCAAAGCCAATTTGTGACTGGGCATGAACAACTCAACCCAATTTGTGACTAAGATAAGTTTACAAAGCTATACAAGCCCAAGCACTTGACAAAAGCTTGAGTGAATAAAATATAACGAGTCCCCCCTAACATCATTATGATATGCCAGACATAAAGATCTAGTATATTTTTTTTACTAATGTCTCACTATCAATAAATATCAATTATCTTATGTTCAACTTCTAAAATTTTTAACTTGTCTAAAGATAAATATCACAGCTAAGAATACATCACCAATGGATTAATAATAAATAAATATATAGAGGGGCACTTATGCATAGAGAAAAACATATACTATACATCTCACTCAATCCTAAAAAAAATCATATATCTAACTTGTCAATCCTACCTGTACTTATTAAAGGGAGAAAAGATAATATCCTAATTATGTAACTTAGAAAAGTAACTAACAAATAATAAATGATGATAAAACTTTAATAAATATAAAATATATCAAAAGAAAGAATTAAATATGAGCATCATCATACCTAATAGCATGTACAATGATGCTATTAGGCATGATAATATCATAAACTCTATATTCTACAAATAAAATAAAAGGATGAAATTACTTATATCATGATTATTAGCTCTCAAATCTACAATATAATAATCTATAATAAAGTGGTGAGCAGAAAGAACAATGGTGACAGATATAACTCAACCTAAGCTAATAGTACCCAAGAAAAGAATTCAAGCATACTCCTCATGAGAAAGCATAAATATGACAAGATTGATAGATGTAGTCAAAAAACTAGTCATGGGTTGTCCAATAATATATTATATAGCCTATAAACCTCAAAAAATAAGTTATCTTAGTATGTAATGTCCAACACCCTTATGAATACATCACAATCTACCACAAAAAATACATATCAATATTAATTCTCTACCTCTAAGAATACCTTTATCAGCTCTTTCACTGCAAATATGTTATGAAAATATCATAGTATTATGATTGATCATATAAATTTTACTCGATATAAGTATAATGATAGATATATGAGAAACTGATTGACAAATCTCTAATATAATTAAAAAAATCATCTCATTTAAAATTTGTATCCACAAAATAATATATTTTTCTCTAAGCACATACACATTAATAATGTTACAAATTTGATCATTAAATATCTTTAAAGCAGACTGAATGTTAACATAGGTATAACACTAATAAACATTCCACTCTATTATGTTCAAGTCGCATTATGAGTCATTTCATTCTGATCAATCAACATACATACCAATAATTAAGTAATTTTATCATATAAATGAAACATTTTAAAAAATACATCAATGTAACAAAGTCTCAAAACTTCTTGCACATATCACAAGAGCCAAACATATTAGATACAATGAGATTAATTAACTACCATATATGCACTAATCAGCATTCATTTATCATTCTTAATCAGAGATAGGACTTTGAATAAATGATATGTATAATATTATTTTACCAACTAGATTATCACGAATGTAACTCACATTGAGTACACATCTACCCTCAATTTCCATTAAGTTTTTTTTTTTTGTTTTTTTATTGTTTTTTATTGTTTTTTAATTTTTTTAGTTTTTTTAGTTTTTTTAGTTTTTAAATTTTTTTAAATTTTTTTAATTTTTTTAATTTTTTTAATTTTTTTACTTTTTTTTTATTTTTTTTTTTATTTTTTTTTATTTTTTTTTATTTTTTTTTATTTTTTTTTATTTTTTTTTTATTTTTTTTTATTTTTAATTATTATTTTTTTAATTTTTTAATTTACTCAATGTACAAAGTTCTCACTTTAGCATGGAATCTAAGAGAAGTTAATATAATGATAACTTTATCCCTGAAAGCAAAGCCTAAATCTAATGGATCTCGAATCTAAGGCACATCATCATTAGGCAATGATACTTATTATTACATCAAGATATAAACTTTAATATATGCATGCAACACAAATTTTTCAGGTAATAAAGTGTCTCAATTTAATCCTAATACAAATATTTTTTTTTAATTTTGAAATTCGTATGAAATCCAAATATATATCATATTTCTCTTGTTTATCAAAAAAGTTCACCATAAAATTATTTTTTGTACCGATTTATACATGATAACATTATTATTTATGAAATGAGTTAAAAATTATTAAACTACAGATGTTCCTTATGATATAATTTCAAATAAAAAATTAGCTCAAATTTTTTTTTGAAGATTAAAATCGCATAAAACTATCAATAAATAATTTTATTCTATCAAATATCCTCAAAATATATTCTTATGAAATTTAAACTCTTGAGTAATATGCTAATTGAAATACCAATTGAGCAAAGCATTAATATTTTAAAACAAATAATTCTACTTACTTTTTATTAGATATGAAAAATTACAAAAAAAATAATATTATTTGATAATTATCAAAATAAATATTTAACTTATTTCAAATATAATGATCTGTTCAACTAACTAGGTAATTAAATTCAAATTAACAATCAACGTGCACATATAAATGATATATTATAGATTGTTATATATTTTAAAATATATTAATATTATGATTGTGATGTGAATATAAAAAATCCATATACAAACTAAGAAACAAAAAAATATTTTTATATAAAAAAAAATTAAAGTAGCAAGATATGAATAATCTAATTCAAAATCAAACCTATTTGGATCAAATATTTACTTACAAAATTATGTTTTCAAATTTAGATTTTTATTACTTTTTACTATAACAATTAAATAGTTAAACAAAATAACACATAATTTTTACTTTGTGCTTCCATAAATAGACAAAAAATATAGAATTTAAAAGTCACTACATTAAGAATCAATACAAGATGAATCGATTATCACTATTTAGATTTCTATCATAAATAATCTTGTAGAAATATTAAAAGACACTAAGTGAATCACAATTCACTTCCTTTTTCAAACTTGATGTACATGATATATATGCATTGACTTGAGAAAAGATATTTAGACTATAATATGATATATTTTCTTTAGTGAGGTGAAGGAGTGCCCATGGGAAAAGAGGCAATCTCATCTATTTTTTTTATATTTATATTTTCAGTTAGTTATTATTAGGTCTGTCAAAATTCAACACGACACGATTAACCAACACGATTAATCGCTGATTAAACAGATTTGGGTGAGACCTAAATGAGTTCGGGTGATAAACGAGTCAACCCATTTAACACATTTAATAAATGAGTCGTGTTCGGGTGATACATGCTAACCCGTTTATAACTCATTTACTCATTTAAATAAACGAGTAAATGATTAAACGGATGTTTTACTATGTTAAATGAGTCAAACGTGTGATAAACAGGTAAATAGATCAAATGAGTGATTTATCGTGTTAATCCAACCCAACCAAACCCAACCCAGCCTATTAAAATTAGAAATGTTAAATAAGTTGTGTCGTGTTATCCATTTATTAAACAATTCATGTTCATGTTTTGATTTTTTACCTGTTTATTAAACGTGTAGTATACGGGTTTACATGTTTTTCACTCATCACCCATTTAACCCCTAACCATTTAAACCAACCCAACTCATTTGACACCAGTATTTATAATAGTAATTTTTCAATTTATCTATTATTTCTCAACGATATAGAAATATAAACAAATATGATACAAATATTTATTGACCATATATTAATATCATATACATATGTAGATATATATATATATATATATATATATATATATATATTATTCATATATATCATACAATATGATATATTCACGAATGTATAGACACTTTTTCAAGCTGAAACAAGCAGGCATCATTCTTTGAGGTATATGCCTCAAGAAACTGAGCGTGAAAGTGCTATGGGCGCACACTAACCGCACACATCACCACAAAGACATATACATAAAGTGAGAGCAATTCTTATGCCTTGGGGTATTTTGCAAGCAACTCAACTAACTATGTTTGATCATTATTTAAAAAAAAAAGTCATGAAAACTTGAAGAGCTCACCTCTTGAATGTCACCCACATAAATTCGATCACGATAAACATGGATTGCGACAATAGTGTTAGGAAACAGCTTGTTCTCACACTTTCTAAGCAATCTCCTTTTACCCAGATCATACAACCTAAGGACAGGCCCTATTCCAGCAAGTAATCTTCCCTGAAACTGGCATAAAGCGAGCGGAACGCCTTCAACTTGTGTTTTGTGTAAAAGTTCCAAGGATTTTCCATCATCCACAAACTTGTAAATATGAATAAACCCATTAGCTAATCTTCGTTTTGGCCAAAACTGAAGTCCCTTTGCAGTGCCCACAGCCAAGAGAGCTCCATGTTCTTTATCATGGAAATTAACAGTGCACACACTAAATGCAGCCTCGCTGTCTTGAAGCTCAAGCAGACAGGATGTAATGGAGGTTTTGGGGTCGAGGACTCTGATACAAGAAACCCATCTATCAGACTCAGCCTTTGGATAACCATACTGCTCATCGGAGAGGGAGTCATCCCTATCATCACCACCAACCTCCATTTGATCAGACACTGTTCTTTCATTTGCTCCCATGCCAGCAGTGTCGAAGCACTCTTTTTTTGCAGCTTCTCGCTCTTCTGCAGTATATGCACCCTGATCAGATTCGATCATAACCAACAGCTTCCGCTTAGGTTGAAGCACGAGCTTCCTAGGAGTGTATCTGAGCGGAACTACAGATTCATTAAATGTTTCTCCTAATCTTTCAATAGTAAAAATCCTCAGCGCGTCCCCAGAAACAGCAACCACACCTTCAGAGCACTGATCAGAGGAAAATGAGGCAGCATATTCAAGCGCCTCATAGGAGAGGGGCGTTAGGAGAAAATGACCTTGGTGGATATAGCCTAACCAAGGTCTACTAGATAAGCACAGCATTGCATACTTGCCTCTAACAATAATTGAAAAAAGTTTCGGTGCCCCCAAACCCAAGAATCGAGAGCGAGAATCAGACAGCTGACCAGTCACCATATCCACCACTGTCCTGAATAGGACAGCAGACTTCAGCCCTGCATTGAGAAAGAGGCTAGCAGGGTGGTCTGCACCATCTTCCCCACCAATTGATGCCTGAACTTCAAGAAACAACAGAGATTCTGGAGGTGATGAAACACTCTGTACACTCAAAATTTGCATACAGTCATCAGGATCAAGAGAAAAGATACGGATAGTGTTATCATATGAACCAACAGCTAGGAATCGTGATCTCTGTCTTCCTTCAGGAACTGGCGCGATGTCTAAACATGCGACATCCCCAGACATCTCATTTTTATCCACCTCCATTAGTTGACCAGTCATATCCACCTCAAAATATATAAGCTCTCCACCACTTAATGCAATAACCACCTGAAGTCTATTGGAGCCAACCTTCACGATCGTCCTCTTTCCTGGTGTTCTCCACTCATTGATGCGCCCATCTTCCCTTATGTGTCTAATACCATTTGGGTGAACTTGCATTAAAGAGTCATCCCCAATCAGAGAAACAGCAAGGGAGGGGGTAGTGTCGAGAAACCCACTGTCACTAACTTCTTCAACTGTCTCTCCTATAGAAAGAACCAGCGTGGCATTGTTAAAAGACACCACAATGTATGCATCAAATTCATCATTAACATTCTTCTTCACAGTCCACACTGCATTGGGCACCCCTGGAAGCTGAGAGACAGCCATTTCACTGATAGCCAACCCAGGCCTCAGTATCCTCAGTGAGGACCTTGGACCACGACCACAGAGAGAGAATATTTGTGGCGTCTCTTCATCAAAAAGATTACTCACCTTCATATCCATAACAGGCATTAAGCTTTCAAGCTCGTCTATCTTCACAAGGTTCTTCAACCCTCTTGGCTGGAAAAACACTGGCTGGAATCCCTCATCAGTTTCCATCAGAGTAGCTGATGATGCTTCCACGTCAGGTTCATCCCCGATAGCTTTAAACTGATACAATGCGTGGTTCCCAAACTCTGACGCAGCAAACAGAAAACCTGATTTCAGTACACATATAGACGCACTCACAGGAATCGTATCAAAATACTTAATGTTCAACTCGTTAACCTTGTCGTTATTATGCTCCAGCGTCACTTTAAAAACGTCGCCATATTCTGTCTGCAACAGAAAGAAAAACATGGACTTCTGCTTATGGGTCGCTGCAGAAACAATCAAGACGCCACGCTCTGCAGGTAAATCAGCACGCCTTGGAATCACCGCCCGCACATCCGGGTGACCCTGATTCTTATATATCACAAAATTCTCTGCACAGACTAACACCCCACTCGGACCATCCACTCCTCCAGGCACCGTCACGAGTAAATTTGCACCATTATCAACATGCTCAGACCACTTTCTAGACACGTGATTAAGCCCCAGGTCTAGTTCGTAAAAAGTCAAATGTTTTTGAGCCTCGCTTGCAGCCAGCCCAGTAGAATCCTGGTCTGCTTCCGTGTAATCCAACTCAATTGCAGCAAAGGTTGGGTTGTCGAACCCACAATCAACTCCGCAAATAGAGTAAACAACTGTATGTGACTTATGTGCTTCCAACGGGGAAGATATGGTCAGCCTCGCAGCCGTATCTCTATTCAACACATACACCAATTTCTGCTTCTCACAAGCACCTATCATCACTGCCCTCCCTTTTGGGTCAATCGCCACAAATTGACCTGGAACAATCCGGCGGCATCCTGACTTGCCAAACGTTTCCTGGTGGATCTTATCGAACACATTCTTATCTTTGTTATATTCAAGAATTACAATCCGGCCCGAATCTGACCCTATGACAATGTAGTCTTTCTGAGACCCCGTAAGCCGGAACTGAGCCAATGAGCGCATAGTGCCGAATATTTCGACTGAGAGAAGCGTTTGGAGCTTGCCGTTCTCATCTGGGCGGAGGACATCGAGTACCTTTCCTCGAGCAACGACGATTTCTTGCGTCTTTCCCCCAGAGAAGTTGCCATTGATTGCCAAAACTACTCCTGTCGGTCGTTGCAGGGTCAGACTGTACAGGTACATGCTGGTTAGCTCGGGGTTTAGCAATACTTAGGGTTCGGTGAAGGATGAACATTTACTTGTTGTAATAGCGGCAGGCGATATTTTTGCTTCCCCATTTTCAAGGTTAGGCCGAAACTGCCGAAGGTTTTTTTGGAAAGATTTGAGTTTTGGACTTTTTTGGTACACAAAATATCACATATTTTAAAAAAAAAAACTATTATAAAATAGAATTACAATAGAGCGATATATATAGGATAAACAAGGGATATCTAATACATGAATACATTAATGTATATATAGATACGTCAATAAATATATACATTAACACACAAATAAATATACCAATGAATACGTATTTATCCATGCCAATTAGATCATCTCTAAGAGGCTAGCTAAACCTTCTCTTTTAGTTATTTTACATAGTCGATCCTTAAATTTTGTCTCAAAGAGTCTAGTTTTCACGCTAGCTATTTCCCATTGGCGCCACCTGACTAGCTATTTCCCATTGGCGCCACCTGACTAGCTATTTCCCATTGGCGCCACCTGACTAGCTATTTCTCATTGGCACCATTTGACTAGCTATTTATAGCTAGGGCAAAGTTGCTAGCTATTTTCATTTTATTTATTTTAAAAATATTTTCTCAAATTTATACTAACCATGTACACTAGACATTAAATAACCTAATAAATATTTTTTTTGCATAAATATGTATAGCACAAATTTTAAAATTTGTGCTATGCATATTTATCCTAACCATATTACAACTTTTGGTTCAAATTTTAAAATTTTTTATTTCATGATTGTTGTAAATAAGATCGTTATTAAAAAAATAAAAAATTAAAAGTTTGATGACGTGGCTTAATATTTTTCGTAAACAGAAATTTGAGTTTTCAATTCAGCTCAAATAATTTTATAGTTTTTTTTAAGTAAAAATGATGGATCTATCCTTAATTTAAATATTATACATCAGCAGTGTGTTTTTGTGTGTGTGTTGTGTCTTTATTATTTTGTGTGTTTGTGTGTGTGTTTGTGTGTGTGCTTGTATGTGTGAATTGTGTTTGTGTGTGTGTGATTGTGTGTGTGTGTGTGTGTGTGTGTGTGTGTGTGTTTGTGTGTGTGTGTGTGTGTGTGATTGTGTTAGTGTTGTAAATAATGGTACAAGTAATATAAATATGACCGTTATAAAAAGTAGTGTTTAAAATTTCAAATTTAAAAATTTTTGAATTTAATCAATATGGCATTATGGTGAAGATATGGTATTTTATATATTATTTTTAAATCTTTTTTTTAAGTTAGTTATAGTTAGTTGAAGTTATTAGCTAAAATAAATAGTATTGTTCGAGTTAACTTAAAATTTTGAGTAGCTAAAATAGATAATATAATATTATAATATTTTTTAAGTAGCTATTTTAGAGAGCATAGTTGGAAATGTTCTTAATACACATTAATCTATTAATATTAAGAGTCAAAAGAATATCGATTGTCAAGAGATTAATGAAAAGTTCATGGACATCTAAAATACTGCCTTATTAAAAACTTTACGAGGAAAACCCAATGGGACAAAACCATTGTGAAAAAAAAAAGTACTGAATAAAACATCATTTTAAATCTATAAATCTGCGTATTCCAATACTATGAACTAGCCTTTCAAACATTATAGTAGGTAGAGACTTGGTGAATAAATCTACTAGATTATTAGTTGGGCGGATTGATTGAACATCAATATCACCATTCTTTTGTAGATCATGAGTGAAAAAGAATTTTGGTAATATATGTTTTGTTCTATCCCCTTTAATATTCTCATTTTTTTTAATTGAACAATGCATGCAACATTATCTTTATACAATGTCGTCAGGACCTCCTTGCTAAAAGACAAACCACAAAACTCTCGAATATAATGTATTACAGATCTTAACCAAAAACATTCTCAACTAGCTTCATGAATTGCTAAAATCTCTACATGATTAGAAGATATGGCGGTAATTGATTGTTTCATAGAATGTCATGAAATAGTTATATCACCATATGTGAACAAATAGTCCATTTGTAATCATGCATTATGAGGATTAGACACATATCTCACATCTGCATAGCCAATTAATTCTAAATTTTTTGGTACAATGGGATAATATAGGCTCATATCCATCGTACCTCGAAGATATCTCTCTATATGTTTAACTCTATTCCAATGTCTTCTTGTTAAATAAGAATTATATCTTGCTAATAAATTTATAGAAAATGATATATCATGTCATGTATAACTTGCAAGATATATTAGTGCTCCAATAGCACTACGATATGGTACTTTAGGACCAAGAAGTTATTCATCATATATCCAAGGTCGGAAAAGATCTTTATTCATATCTAATGACCATACAACCATTAGAATGCTTAATGGATGGGCATTATCCATATAGAATCATTTCATCACCTTTAATATATAAGATGATTGATGAACAAAAATTTCATTCTCTAAGTGTTCAATCTGTAAATTACAGCAATGTTTTGTTTTTTTGAGATTTTTCATCTCAAATTCTTTCTTTAAGTTGCCTACTGCTTCTGAAAGCTCATTCGTAGTTCCATTAATATTCAGGTCATTAACATAAACTATAAATATAATGAACTCGGATCCAGATCTCTTAATAAATACACATGGCAAAGGGGATCATTCGTATAGCCTTTTCGCAATAAATATTTACTAAGAGGATTATGCCACATACGTTCATATTGTTACAACCCATATAGAGATCTGTATAATTTTATCGAGTAAAGTTTTCAATGACCTGAATTATGTGTTGTAGGCAATTTTAATCCTTCTAGGATTTTCATGTAAATGTCACTGTCAAGTGGTTCATATAAATAAACCATAACTATATTCATTAAACACAAATTAAGTTTTTCATGTATTATCATGCTAATTAAATATTGAAAAGTAGTTGCATCCACTATAGGGGAATACATCTCTTCATAATCAATACCAGGTCTTTGAGAGAATCCTTGTGCAACAAATCGTTACTTATACTTGACAACTTTATTTGTCGCATATCATTTTTACTCATTTATATCCTACAGGTTTGACACCATCAGATGTATATACAATAGGACCAAAAACAATGCGTTTTGAAAGAGAATAATTTCTACTTCAATTGCATCTTTTCATTTTGGTCAATCATATCTCTGTCTACATTCCTCGACATACTTTAGCTCAATGTCCTTATTATCATTAACAATGTTGAGTGCCATATTATAAGAAAATATTTTATTGACGTCGATATTATTCTGATTCCACCTTTGGCTAGTTGTGACATAATTTATCGAGATCTCTTGATTATCAGAAGTTTCAGGTACCTGAATTTCTTCTGGAATTACAATTGGGGACTCTTTTAGAGCCATCAATTACTCAACTTGATTATTCGATCTTTTTCTTTTCTAAGGATTTTTATATTTGGAACCAACTAGTTGACCACGTTTCCTTGATGTTTTATGTTCATTAGCTACAAATTGTCCTAAAGGGACATCAATTCTAACTAGAGCATTAGCAGCAGATATGTAAGATGTAGTTACTCTCTTTGAATTAGTAAATTGCATGTGGTAATTGATTGACTAAATTTTGCAAATAAATAATCTTTTGAACTTCCAGTTTACATTCCTTTGTGTGAGGATCAAGATGAGACAACAACAATTGATTCCAACTAATAACTTTTTCCAACTGTTTATGTTCTTTCTTTAAAATTGGAAAATCTAATTCATCAAAATGACAATCAACAAAATGAGCTGTAAATAAATCTCCAGTTGATGGCTCTAAATATATGTTTATTGACGGAGATTCAAATTCAACATGTATTCCCAATCTTTTTTCTGGGACTCATCTTAGTGTGTTGTGGTGGAGTAATCGGTACATATATAGCACACCTAAAAATCCTTAGATGGGAAATATTTGATTCTCGACCAAAAACTAATTATAAAGGAGAGAACTCATGATAATTTGTTGACCTAATACAAATCAGTGCTGCTGCATGCAAAATAGCATGGCACCAAGTAGAAATTGGGAGCTTCGTCCTCATTAATAATGACATTACAATCGATTGAATGTGTTAATAAATGATAATTGCAAGACCATTTTGTGTATGAACATATGCTAGAGGATGTTCAATAGGTATTCCAATAGACATACAATAATCATTAAAAGTTTAGAAAGTAAATTCTCTAGAATTGTTAAGACAGATTGACTTAATCAGATAATCTGAAAAATGAGCCTGTAGCCTAATTATTTGAGCAAGCAATCTAGCAAATGCTTGATTACATGTTGATAACAAACAAATATGTGACCATATCGTTAATACAACAATCAAAATCATAAAATATCGAAATAGTCCAAATGGTTGATAAATAGGTCCATATATATCACCTTGTATACGTTGCAAGAATATAAGAGGTTTTGTTTTTATTTTTGTTCGTGATTGTCTTATAATTAGCTTCCCTTGAGAATAAGCAACACATGAAAACCCATTGGACAGAAAAATCTTTTAATTTTTCAATGAATGCCCACTTGAATTTTTAATGATTATTCGCATCATTATAGAACCAAAATGTCTCAATCGATCATGCCAAACAATAAAATTATTTTCATCAATAAACTTATGGTTTACTATGGCACGTGCCTTAATTGTACTTATGTTTGTGTAGTACAAAACCAGAAAAATAAATATATATTTTTTCCAATATATTTTTCTTACCCGAGACAACGTTGGTAATATATAAATACTCAATTTTGTCTTCATTCATAGTCTCAATATTATATTTATTTCGTCGAATATCAATAAAACTCAATAAATTTCTTTGAGACTTTATAGAATATAATGCATTATCAATATGAATTTTTGTTTCTTAACGAAACAATATATTAGCTTGTCTTGAGCCCTCAATCAATTTTGCACTACTCAATATTATATTCACATATGATCTTTGTATTATTAAAAAGGAAAAAAAAAATTTATCATTAAGTATAATATGCGTTGATATACTATCTGTGAGACACATATCATTGAAATCGATTGAGCATCTCACCAGAAGAGTTTCCATATTCTTCATGAGAAACAAAATATATAATAAGAAAATCATAAAACAACACATAATAAAAATAACTTTCATTATTCAGCAGTACGATGACTATCATAAAAGTATAACCAAATACATAAATATAAATAGAAAATATTTTATTTTTGGAGATTTCATCACCAAACAAGTTTTCAATATTCGCTTTAGGTTGAATAAAGAAATTAGCAACATCCAGATGAGTCGTATCATAAAGGTCATGATCAACACTCTCATCCTTAGAAACAAAATTTATCTCTACCAATTTTTTTATCTTTATTTTTCAGCAATAATTTATAATTATTTTATAGAAGAATAAGATTGAAATACAGTTTTTATCAATAAAATTTATACTTCCCAAATAACATTAGGCATCATAAGAAATGATGATAACCACCAACCATAAAATATAGAAGAGTGTCTAAATAAAAATAATTGACTAAAATGAAAAGAAATTATGCACATAGAAGTAAACTCATTAATGAAACAAGATATTTTTGGACATGTAGTCCAAACACCTAAAGGTATAAAGCCTCGAGCACACATGAATATTTATACAAAAACACAATCATTTTGCTACTAGAGTTATAGTCCGCCAATCGAGAAATACTAAGAAAATCTTAGAATATTGTTATATGAAAACACACATTTAAGTTCTCCAATAGTTATCCATTCACTTAGTATGAAAAAGACTCATTTTATCCATGTGAAAAAGAATGCCAAATTACTTGGACCAGAAGTACTCTATCTTGTTAACATTCTCTTTTATAAAAGATGACTCGATAATATTATTTGAACATCATACTATATACATTGCACATATCAAATGAGGTTGTATTAAGATAGATAAAACTAAATATGTGGGTTTTATTAATTTAATATAATCCACGAAATCATTGTCAGCCTCAACATTCAAGAAGCTAATACATTATTTTAGAATACACAAACTTTAAGATATCAACGTGAGGGAGAACATGATTATGAGAAGATGTTTGTCAGTATATTGCACTTTTCTTCATTCACATAGTTTTATTACCTTAGATTTTACCTCTAGCAATGGATTAATAAAACATATTTTTAAAGATGATCTTTCACGTGCAATGTTAGAAATAAGATATCTATATAAGAGTGATGAAAGACCACATTCAAATTCATACATATTTTCATAACTTATAATTTTCATAACTTATAATTTTAATAACCCACAGAAAATACCTATACTTTCTACGTTGATAATCAAATAAGAAATTCATCTCTTTATCTCTATCTATATATTCTTCTTTTCAAATCTGCTTTTTTTATATACAAGGAAAAAATATATTTATTTCAATTTCATATTTTTTAATAATTATATAACAATTTAAAAATTAACTTTGACTAAAGTTAAAAACTTATCAGAATTGAAAGATTTAAATTTAGTTAAAACAAGATTTATAATAATTATATAACAATCAATGCTCATAGGCATGTTCCATGTAGAGCACATTTACACACGCGCACTCAAGCTCTCACAGACACGCACGCACATGCACACGCACATGCACACGCACAAATACAAGATTTCATATAGATTATACAAGAGCAACTATTATATGATTATCCTTTTGTGGTATTAACCATCACATTGATAACACACCTGAAATGGATGCCATGCACTGCCATTGTAACACCCAAAACTCAACTTTTTTTGGTCCCAAACATTCACAAGCACGCACGCGCGCGCACGCGCACACACAATTACAAGATATCATACATTATACAAGAGCAACTATTATATCACAATCCTCTGTGGCATTAACCACCACTTTGATAACATTGCTGTGTGCCTTGCATTTTCCTCCAGGATGGCAGGCAAAAGAGAGACTTACAGCTTCGTAGGAGACTGATACCAGCCCCAAGGTTCGTCTGATACATACTGTGTGACTTGCTTAACGTTCAAGTAATTTTCAATTCCCCTGAAATTTTTTTTTTTTTTTTTTGGCCGAAAAGATTAACAGCAGCATTATATTGACAATAGCTGAGTTAGCTTCTAAAATAAAGACCATACCATTCGCCCAATTCACGACCAAACCCACTGCGTTTGACGCCACCCCATGGAGCTTGACAGAAGCATGGCTGCGAGCAGTTTATCCACACAATACCTGCTTGAAATGCCTGCAGCACAGATCTGAACATGTGAAAAAGATGAAATATTGACCAGGCAAACAATGCTGCATTACTAGCAGAAGAGAGCTTATTGGCCTCACCCTGCTCACCCTATCACACCTTTCTGGATCTTTAGATAGGACAGCAGCCCCTAATCCATAACTGCATAGCCACCATGCAGCATCAGGCAAAGAGAGCAACAATTCTAGCGGTTAGGAATAGCAAGTATCAGCTCACTGGGTATCATTTGCAAGATCGACAGCTTCATCCTCTGTTTTAAAGGTTTTAAGGCAAATTACAGGGCCAAATACTTCCTCTCTCCAAATTTGCATGGAGGTCACCACATCAGCTATGATGGTTGGTTCAATGAAGAATCCCCTGTTTAGATGCTACAGCGCATCGCGGCAACCAACATAAGCAACAACAAAGCAGGGGAGGGTGAAGTGAAGGCTGTTTCTGCAAAGAAAGAATCGAAGGGCCGTGGAGACCTTTGGACGACTGCCGCCATACAATATTGTTGCGCCCTCTTTCCTTGCCGTTGAGATGAAGTTGAGTATTTTCTCGTACTGCAAAAAATGATCAGAAACTTGATACTCGACGCAGCCACCATTGGAGAAGAAAGGAACAATTTCAGAGAGTTCAGGCCCAGGACTGACCTGATTTGCACTGACAACTGGGCCCATCTTGCAGCCTGCATCCAGGGGATCTGCGATTTTTATGTTCTGGCACCATTTCACAAGCAGGTCTGCAAACTCTGTGGCGATTCTTTCCTGGAACAAATTCATGTATCAAATTCTGGTGGAAGAAGGGCAGCAATAATGGCAACTGTGAGTAGGTATAAACAACTTATTTTGCTTTGAGAGCATACATCAAATCTGTTTAATTTCTAATTTTCAACGCAGTGTTGCGTGTGCTGCATGCACTGTTGCATGTGAACTATTGTGCAACAGCTGATGGCGCACATGAACAGTGGAAGCACCCTCGCCCTTAGGGTTTGTAGCCCACTCTCACCCACTTATACATGCCTAGTAAAAATATGCCCTAGGCGTGTATGTAAGCAAACCAAGCCTGGCATAACTGGGTTGGGACGTGCCCAGCCCAAGACTGTATGTAAGCAAACCCAACCTGACCTAGTCCATGAAATGGGACCTGTGCTGGGTCTGCACCTCAGAAAAGAAATATATCTGGGCCGGTGAGTCCCTGAAATGGTATGACTTATGAGTCAAACCCTAGAATTGTGTCTTTTCTTTGTTTTTCTGTAGGAGTCGCGATGGCAAGATGATTTTGATAAATACCTGCATGGATAATATTTTAATTACACGAATGATGAGTTGGGAAAACATAATTTTTAGTCGAATGATCTTGAAAGACTCATATTTTCTTGATATAAAAATAATTTATTTTACAAGACATGTCATCTTATCACAAAAGAGATATGTATTTAATACTTTTACAGAGATTGATAGTTTGAGTTGTGCTTTAGTAGGTATTCTTATTGATCTAAATATTGACTTCACTTTTAATGTTACCTATCCAATTAAATATACTACTTATAAGAAAAGCATGTAAAAGATAAATAATTTGACTATAATTCAATCATATATAACATATATAATAAGTAATTTTTTTTTAGATTCTATATGACAGATTCAACTTGATGTAATTTTTTGTACATTGCGATATGTGAAAAAATCTCTAAATTTTATAATCTTTTTTTAAGATATTATACACATTTACAATTAATTGGATATTTAAATTCAAGTTAAAAATCAACATGAATTTAGAAAAAATCTAGAAAAATAAAAAATAATCAATTATTTAGAGATCCACTATAGATGTTACCCTAGAAGAGATGACTTATTCAACAAAATATGTCATCTTATCACAAAAAAGATATGTATTTGATATTCTTGCAGAGATTGATAGTTTGAGTTGTGCTTTAGTAGGTATTCTTATTGATTTAAATATTGACTTCACTTCTAATGTTATCCCTCCAATTAAATCTACTACTTATAAAAAAATCATGTGAAAGATTATGTTGAGCAATTGCGTTTCCACGATAGTAATATTAAGATACAGAAGACAATACGAATAATAAAAATAAGCAATATATATCCAATCCAATCACGGCAGAATCAAAAAAAAAATGAAAAATAAAACACACGAAATAACGTGGTTTACTAGTCGTTCAGTACGACTAGCTACATCCACCAGAAAATGCTTATGCATTACAGATTAAACCAACAAAACAGTCTTACAGTATGCAACGCAAAGAACAGTCACAATAAATCACGCAGAGAGAGAGAGAGAGAGAAGACGATGGACAGTTCCCCAGGTCCAAAAACAATAACCCAAAATTAAAATTAAAAAATATTTTATAATAAATCTCTCTTGGTTCATTTAACCGGAGCGGGTCTGATCATGGGAAGGGTCAGGCTCTGCTCCAAAAATTTCGCCCCACTGACCAGACTGAGGGACCTCCATTATTGTGTTCTGCTGTATCCCCGGCCTCTTAATATTTTCTTTCCTGCACTTATATAAAAATATTAAAACAGAAACATTTGGCTATACAAACCGATTATCAAAAAACAAATTACATATATAACAGATTAACTATCTGACTATGATTAGATCATATATAACATATACAATAAATATAAGTAATTATTTTTTAAAATATATATGACAAATTCATCGTGATGTAATTTTCGCACATAGCGGTATGTGAAGAAGTCTCTAAAATTTATAATCTTTTTTTAAGCTATCATACACATTTACAATTAATTGGATATTAAAATTCAATTTGGACATTAACATATACTAAGAGAAAATCTAGAAAAATAAAAGATAAATAATTATTTAGAAATTCATTGCAGATACAAAGTTTAAAGTGATATTGGCATTCGATAGTTACTTGTAAGATATATTAGATGGAGTATCTACTCGAGGAATTTGTATAAGTACTCTCTTCTCTCACTATCATTTACTGTGAAAGTCATACAGTGAGGCATATAATCTCTAATCTGATATTTCATGAACATACAACACACACAGATGTGACATATTTCTTACTCAGAAAAAATATTAAATATGAAACTATTAATATAATATATATTTAGATAGTGGAACAACTAGCAGACATCTTCATGAATACGTTAAAGATACTTCAGCCTACTTTTCTTTTCATTAAATTGGATTTTGATGATTTGTATGCACCATTTTGAAAGGTGATATTATGGTTTTACCTATTTATTGCATTCAGTTATATGTTTCTATACTTTTGATGAGAGCACCTTATATGTAAGTGGCCTCATTATACAAGGGTGTAGGTTGTACATTATTTGTTATCGAGTAGTATTTATTATATTTTGTACATTTTAATGTACAACAAATAATATACATATCAAATCTATGATTTTCACACCCTAGAGAGAAATGTTGTAGGTGCGTTGCGGTGTGTGGGCATGCTGCAGCACAATGTGTGCATGATGTGGGTGCAGACAGTGTGTGCTTGACAAGTAGTATGCGCATGTGATGATGGCCTTTGAAAGAGCGTCTGTGATAGTGGCTGACGTGGCATGTGATTGTATTTGATGTGGCACACAACAATGCTTTGTGGTGCTATGCTTACGATGGTGCAGTATGTTCGCAAAAGTGTGTGAAGTGAGGTGCAGCTATGTGTGCGACTGTGATGTATTCCGCCACTGTGTGTGAATGCGGCGAAAGATTGTATTTGTGGTACAATCTTTATATTCATTCAGGTCTACTTTATTAGTTGACAAAGCATCCTAGTTCATGGGAGCTGTGTTACACGGATACGGTTTGGAAGTGCCGTGTCCGCGTGTCGGACACCTGGACACGCGGACACGGGTCGGACACGCGTCGGATACGTGTCCGATACGCCACGTGGCGTATCGGACATAAATCCATATGAGATACGCCACGTGGCGTATCGGATACGCGTCGGAGACGTATCCGACGAGTTTTCCGGAAACAGTCATTTACCTCCCGACGCGTCTTTACCTACCAACGCGTTGAGGAGCACACCGCCGACAGTGAGGAGCACGCCGCCGAGCCACCGACTATACCTAAGGTAAGGATTTAAATCTGTATCAGGAGGGGGAGAGTTCGAAAATCAAAAATCAGGAGGTGGAGAGTTCGAAAATCAAAAATCGGGAGGGGGAGAGTTCGAAAATCGGGAGGGGGGGGGGGTTTCGGGAGGGGGGTTCGGTGGGGGGGGTTTCGGGAGGGAGGGGGGGAGGGGTTTTCGGGAGGGGGGGAAAGTTTCTGTACGGGGGAGGGGGAGGGAGAGGGGGAGGGTGTTAGAGGTTTAATTTTATTTTAAATTATTTTAAAAAACAGAATTTTAAATTATTTTAAAATACTGTATTTTAAATTATTTTAAAATACGGTATTTAAAATATATGTTAGAGTTAGAAGCTATAACGGGAGGGGGCAGAAGTTAGAGGGCTTAAATATATTTTTTTTATATTTTAATTATTATTGTTTGTTTAATATATATACAAAATATAATAAATAAATAATTTATTTTAATTTTAAATACATAATTTTAAGAATAATAATAAATATGCAATATTAAAATATGGAATATTTAAATATGAATACTCTTGTTAGTATGTATTATGTAATATTTAGTAATATATAATATGTAAGTATAATAGTTTTTGTTATATAATTTATTTTAAATAAATTATTATTTTATGAAAATAATAAAAATATAATGAAAAATGTAATAAATTATTGATGGAAAAAAAATGTGGCACACAACAAGCTTTGTGGTGCTATGCTTTACGTGGTGCAGTATGTTAGCAAAAGTTGGTGACGTGAGGTGCAAGCATGTGTGCGACTGTGATGTATTCCGCACTGTGTGTGATAGGCCGGAAAGATGTATTTGTGGTACAATTCTTATATTCATTCAGGTCTACTTAATTAGTTGACAAAGCATCCTAGTTCATGGGAGGACTAAAGGAGCTTAAAAAGCAGGAACATATTCCTACTTATTTTACTTGGTTCACAAAGTTAACTACCTAATTTTTAAAGACTTTCCTCCTTACGGTAAATACGGATGCTATAATGAGATGAAAAGAACATTGCCTTGACATGATGATACTTGTTACAATAAAATGCAGAAAATAAACATTACCACAGTTGAAATTCACAACACTATAATTAAAAATAATTAATTTAATAATTTGTAAGTCAATGTTCAAAGTCCTATCAAACGTCATGTGCACCTAATGTCATGTGCACCTCTACTGCCACCACCATACATGGCTGCTACTACCACCCCAAACACCTATGCTGCCGCGACCACATGCACCTCTACTACCACCTACGAAAAAAAAAAAAATCTGTTTTTTTTGTTATAACTTAACTCTGATACTATGTTTCAAGAATAAAACACTAAAAACATAAATATAAATATATTCTAAGAAATATAATACTCTTATATGATAGAAAAAGATAATTGGGGAAGTTCACACAACAGAGGCTTCAAGCAAAAATATAAAATATAAAAAATAATAAAAAAGAAAATTATAACACTTACTTTCAAAGAGTATTCTAAAATATATTTGCGAATGAAATAAAATTAACTACAATCTACTTTATCAATCGAATGCTTTATTTTATTCTTTCTCAATGTGTACCTTTCAGATCTTAAATCCTAAAAAAAAGAAAACGTAGCATGATTCATAAAAATTTTAAAAGCATTTATTTTGTTCTCAATCCTTTTCTAATACGAGATAAATTAGTATCCATGACCTTGAATTATGTATTTCTTGGATACTCCAGTATCCAAACAGGACACAAATATTTTTTATTAGAAATTAATATGATTTTAATAAATGTGAATGTTTTATCTTTTTGGCCAATACTCATTTTTTGATAAGCTAGGAAGAATGGAAATCTAGATGTCATACATAGATCCATTATTTTCTCTTTTAATTATTATTATATTTGGCCCACCAATAACTAGAGAGAAGTACTTATAAGTTATATTTGAGCATATTAGTACTCAGCATAAAGTTATTTCAATTGAATTATCATATCTACCAATAAATTCAAAATATATTACGTTTGGAGACAGTAAGATTTGGAGATATCCTTCATGTCTGAATGACATAATAATATAAGAGTCTTCACCAGTACAAACTTATATTTAATCGATAACTAAGAAATTTGACTACCAAAAACTTATAATATATATTAAGAAAGAGAGAGAGAGATAGAGAGAGAGAACGAGAAAAAAAAAGAGAGAGAGACATGTCCAACCTGATCACACCAAAGACAAGCCAAATAAGAAGCTGAATGATTTTATAGCCAGTCTATTTAATCTTGACCTCTAGATCACTCTCTGAAATGAACAAATGAAATACTAGGGAATATCAAATGAGTTGTGTCATGTCGGCATGACCTATTTTTGGGTGGTCTAGTTGTGTCATTGTGTTGTGTCAGACATGACACCGTATGGAACTCATGTCGTGCTGGCACGACACGACATCCATTTGACTAGGCCCAACACATTCCATTTGGCATGCAACCAAGCAAATCCATATCAGTATGTACAGGGGCAGGTCATGTCGTGTTGGTTTTAGGCAGGGCAACAGGCAGCCTGAATTAAATATGCACAATTAAAATATTTTGAAATTTTAATTTTATATTTATGCAAAAATCAAAAAATTATATTTACATATCAAAATAATATAATTAATGTAACAAAAGTATGTGTAATGTAAATTACATATTTATAATGCATTATAATATTAATTGAATTAAAATAAAATCAATAAATAAAAAATATATTTGTAATTCGATTCAACTCCAAAATAAAAATTACTTAAATAAAAAATAATAATTTATAAACATAATATTAATATGATACATAACATAACATAAAACATAGTCGACAAAAATCCAAAATTAAATAAAATATCATATTGTATAAAAAAAATTAATCTAAAATAACATGAGTCATCAATTTGTGTCTGTAAAATGGTTATACGGACATAAATTGTCATTTTCATATATGAGTCTGAAGGTATCACTTGTGGTAGATTCAATATCTTCTATTTAGATGTCCATAAGTCATCATCCGCCAGTAACTCTTTTGTTTTATCCTGAATACACACCTTGAATCTTCTCAATCATACATGCATGTAAATAGCTCTATAATACTTTGTTACAGTCTTGATCTCCAATCTAAAAAAATATTAACTATCACAAAAAAACAAACTTCAATATTATGTTAAACACCAAAATGGTCAGAAGATCACATATAATCTTAGATAGCATGAAATAAGTAAATTTATGAGATTTCTACCAATTCAAAATATTCAAAGTCTTCATATCTGAATGGATATCTAAGTACCGAAACAATTCGCTCATATTCGACAAATTATCTTATAATTTGATCTAGCTAACTAAATAAAAAAATTATCATCTGCAAATACAGTATCTATATCCGTATTCAAAGTCTCACTATAATAATCACACTTAGTGTCATACTTATGTAAACATATTACTTAATTTTTCATGAATAAAATCTTTAAATTCATCTGTTTGACTTATGCAAATGAATAAGTATCTTAATATGTTTTATACTCCTTTCAACTTAATACTAAGATCCATACAAACAATCAAGTAATATAGAGTTAAAATGAATGACTAATTTTCATCTCAACAGCCAAGCAAATCCAACAACTAAAGATTAAAAAAAAAAGAATCATTTTTAGGGGACACAAAAAGTGATTGACCACGCTTATCACTTTCCAAGTTGCTGGCCATTAAGTGAAATCATAACCAGCACGTCAGTCCAATAGACTATCAAATTATTTTTTATAAAAAATTGGGTTGGGACCCATTAGTCAATGACTCATAACCCATGATATGTGTCTGGTCATGGGTCATGCTCCTATGGATCATGCCAACAAATCATGCACATGGGTTGTACTTGGCCCGACTATCCATGACCCAACATGGCATGAGCCATCTTTCTAGCTTGCATGACTATGATCTAGGCACGTTTAATTTGGGTCGTGCCCCGTGCTATGCCATGCCAGGCATGAGAAATTTGGATTATGCATCGTGTCAAGCCTGAGCCACTCGACCAACGTGACACCTCTAAGATGAACTATATACTCTACACTTAGTTTAAGAGGTTTTAATATACTCTCATCTTAGTTATTCTTTTGTTTCTTTTATCTATTATCTTGACAATACTAAGATATATAAGTCATCTTTTGAGATATTATTTCATATAGAATAATGATGTTAGGTCATGATGAAAATAAATTATTCCTTCCACTCTGATAGGACTTCATATCTAGTATCATGATCTTCAATAAGATTTATTATTTAAAAATGAGTGTTCGCTGTGACGATATGTCCAAATAAAAAAGATAGATCACCTTAAAACGAGACAAGTAGTCAGGAGATTTACTCAACTATTTAATAAAAACTACTAGAACACTTACTTTCTAGTAACTAAGATGACCTAAGTATGAATATTTATTTCTTTTGTCACATGTCACAATTAGTATTTACACCAATTAGACATAAAAATAAAATTGTTCACATTATTGACCATGAGGAAAGAGTATTAATTTGCTACAATTAGCTATAGAGTAATCACTTGTGTTTCGAGCAACACAATTAGCTACAGTTTATAGAATATGAAATATATTAATTGCCAAAAATAGTCACCTAGAACTTAACTTGCAAAATTTTCATAGGTATTCACATCGTTTAGGTTACACAATTTCATTACTAATATTTTTTTTGGATGAGCCCTAATATTAGGATAATTTTATTGATTATTTAAATGAATGATATTCTGATTATGAAAACATAATGAATAAAAGATCACCTAAATCAATGAGTGTCTTCAATATTAAGATTAGCTCATACTTCGAAAGCTGCAACTTGTATGTGATACCGTAGCCTGAATTATAAAGTCACAACTTGAACGAAGCATTAATTTATTTTATATTATCACAAATATAAATCTTTATGCTTGATGTCGTGCCATGAATTATAAAGTCACAACTTGAATGAATCATAACGTATTTTGTATTGTTGTGATAATAAGTCTTAAAGATTTAATTCACAACTTTGCTCTTTGATAATATGACATAAATGTAGGAGAGTTCACCCTACCCTATGGATAGGAAATATAGTCTTCCACCTTCCTACCCGAAACTTTGTGAAAAAAATTTTTTTACTCTATCCTACTTAAAAAGAAGTAACATTCCTACCCAAAATCCTACCCAATTAATCAGGTAGGAAGTCGGGTAAACATTTATGTAGTTGTAGCTTTAAATTTTTTAAATATTTTAATAATTTAATTAAATAACATGAACTATAGTTGGAGAATAAAAATTTAAAAACAACCTAACAAAGTGCAACAATGACAAAAAACAACAACGAGGGGAGGCGACAGTCGGGCAGACGACGCATGCAGTGCAAGGTTCTGTCATACTAAGCAGAATCACTTCGAAATACAATCGGAACTCGGAACTCGGAACTCGATAGTTCACACTTCACAATGTTGTCGGTAGTCGGTAGTCGACAGTCGACAGTCGACAGTTCACACTTAGTTAACATGGCTGAGTCAAGTCGTACCTCAGGTCAGGCCTGGACGGCCCAGACCATTTAACACCTCTAGGTAGAATACAATCAAGATGATAGCACAACAAAAAAAATTAATTGAAATGTTAAACAAAATATTGATAAAAAGGAAGAGACACATGACAAGTTATGCAAGTTTAGAACTAAAGTTTTGGGTTGAAACAATTGTCACGACGTGCCAACTAAAAAATTGAACTCCTACATCAACAATGAAGAATTAGACACTATTTTAAGTATTGTATAGAAAGAAACCAAATATAACTCACCTTGGAGTATTTGAGTGTGATACTTGTGTCCATGTGCCAAAAGAAAAGAGACAAATTTAACTTAAAATTAGAAAACTGCGAGTTCATTGATTACAAGGAATGCATGAAAGATTATAATATTTGAAACCCAAATACAAGAACCATCACCTTCAGCAGCAATATCATGTTCAGGAAATACAATAGTGGAGAAATCATAGATAGTCATGACATGGGTGATCTTAATGAAAAATGTTAGTCTCGACATCTTCTAGTCATGAAATGTTAGTAGCGACATCTTCTAGTCGGATTATCATAAAACAGGTCACAAATCGATTCTATTGGTAGCACAAAAACTCTTGAATAAGAAACAATGCAGACGGGGATTAGAAATGCTATTAAGAAATAAGCAACCAAAACAATACTTGCATTGAGGATGTCTAAACAACTTAAAAACTTACTGGTAAGGTATGTTAATAGTGAAAACAATATACTTCATGTCACAGTAGATTAGCTAAATACTCTAATCGAACGTTAATAATAGGATGCAAGTGATTGTTCAAATATAAAATGAAAGTTCGTGAAAAGATATATGAGTACTGTAAGACTGGTTGCTAAATAGTACTCTCAGGTTGAAAATATTAACTAAGATGAGATCTTCTCACCAGTAACAAAGATGATCTCTATCCAGGTGGTGTTGGCTATTGCAGCTAAGTATGAAATAAAGATTGGACAACTAAATGTGAAGACTTGTCTTCATTGAGACTTAGAGGAAGAGATCTATATGCGGCAGTTAATGAGTTTCGAAGTAAAATAGAAGGAAAACTTTGTGTATACTAAAAAAATCAGTGTACGAGTGGAAGCAGTCTCAGAATATGTAGTAATAAATGTTTAATTTGTATGTCTTACAATTGAAATTCAATAAATGTGGGGCTGATCAACGTGTATACAAGACAGTTAGGTAATAACCATGTTATTATGACCTTATATGTTAATGATACTGTATCTTGGCCAAATCAGTGCAATAAAAGATCATACTGTATCTTGGCCAACACAAGTATGTTGAGCAAATACTTAAAATACAACACAATTAATTACAATCTAGAAGTAACTCATATAGCAACTAGGATGAAATTAACAACATAGCAATTCCCTACTAGTCAGTAGGAGAAAGAAGAGATAACTCTCATTCCATAGATTAGCATTATCAAGAGTTTAACATATGTTATGATACATATGAGACTCGATATTTCTCATGTTACAAGAGTATTAAGCAGAAACATGTCCAACATAAGAAAGGAACATTGGAATGCTATTAAATTGTTGATAATGTAATTTCATGGTACTATTCATTTTATATCGTAGTTTGGTGGTAACAATAATAATTAGGATAACTTTAAAGTCAGTAGAATTGTAGATGCTGACTACTGTGGAGATGTATATGTCAAAAGATTTATAAGTGAAAATATGTTCAACCTGTATTGTGGATCTGTAAACTAGAAAAGCAAGAGGCAAGTTATCATTGTCCTCTCATCCATTGAGTAGAATACATGGTGCTTATTCAAGCAAATAAAAAAGTTATCTGGATAAAAAAATGTGTGCAAAGTTATATTTCGAGCAAAAAAAATTGGAGCTTAAATGTCACAGTCAAAATATTATTCATTTAGCAAGAAATATATTATTTTATGCTCAAACAAAGCACATCAGCATCGAATACCACTTCTTTAGAAAATAAATCAATCGGAAGTTTATTTTATTGGAGGTCAACACGAAGAAGAATTGTGCGCATTACTTGACAAAAATAGAGGATGAGAAAATTTGCAATAGTGGAGATAGAGATATCAAACAGGCTGTGCTGGCCGGGCCGGTCAATTTTTTTGGGACCCTCGAGCTAGCGTGACGTGTCTAGCATGACATAATTTTTTGGAAGGCAGGTCAGACACGGCCCGTGGCCCAAAATAAAATTTCGGGTGGCATGCTACCGTGCCACCCTCGCCCATCGAGCATCACCTCTCCCTCCCCTCTATCGAGCATCGTAAGTCGTTCAATGCAAGTTCCTGTGTTGTGCCCACATGTCATGCATTCGTGTCGTGCCTGGCATGGCATTCGGGCCGAAAACCTTCGACACATCACAACACAACATGGGTCGTGCCATGGGTCTGCCCAGCACAACACTGTAGCATGCCCTGACGGGTCAAGCATGATTGAACCATACCAGGCTTCAAAGCGAGCCCGGGCAGCCTGGCCTATTTGACACCTATAAGTGGAGAACTACGACTAGAATAAAAAATAAGTATTCATCATGTAAAAGAATATTAAAATTAGCTTATACTTTTAAAACTATAATATATAATTAGTGTCACGACATGAATTGTAAAATCATAACTTAAACGAAATCACAAAATATTTTGTGCTGTTGTGATTAAAAATCTTAAGAATTCAAGTCGCAGCTTTATTCTTTGATATCATGACCTAGGTCTGAAGTTTCAAAAAAAATTTATTTTACTATATAAGAACTTTTACATGTAATGTAAAAGAAGAATTATAGATGAAATAAGATAATGAAATTTTTTCCTCTGTTTTGCCTTTTTTCTTCTTGTGCATTGTGTCTCATTTTTAAGATTTCCCTTTCCTCTTACAAAAATCCTAAATCACAATCATAATTTCTAACATTTGATATCGGAGGAATTATGTTAGATATCTTAAATTCATAACATTCATGCACATTTTTAAATAAAAGAGCTAGGATACTCAAATACTTTTTAGAAATAATAATGACTTATTCTATGAAAAATATCTTGTTATAGTGTAAATATATATTTGATACTCTTATATAAGTTAATCTTTTGGACTATTATCCAGAAAATATTCATATTAATACATGCCCCAACTTAACTTCTATTAAGACCCCTCTAGTTGACTCTACTATATATATAAAAAAAAATAATAAGAAATATTAAATATTTGATTACGACCAAAACAACTAGAGCTTACGTGATAAAAATATTCCTTTTTTGGTACCACAAGACCCTCCAATAGAAACCAAACATCTATTAAACTTGATGACACCTCGCGCAAGAATCTTTTAAAAGATGTTACATAATATTAGCCTTGTAAATAGGAACAACATCCCTTTCACTTGCATTTAGAAAAATTCAAAAAGTACCTTGTAAATAGGAACAATTAATTCTTCTTCTGCCATATGTATTATACTCTCCACTTGCATTAAGATTAACTAATTCATATTCTTTCAATCTTTATATTGCATTTATGGTATTTGAGGAATAATATCTCCAACAAGTTTTTTTTTTCATGGATACTAATTCTTCCACTATTATTGTAACTTTTGTCATCATTTCTTCATCACTCATCACAATCAATCATGCAACTCAACTTCTACTAAAACTCACTAAATTTAACTACTTCTCGTAGAAATCTCAATTCACTACCCTCTTCTTTGGTTTGGATTTTATTGGCAACCTTGATGATACATCTATTTATCTCGTCTCCACTATTCTCCAAAATGGTGTGCACCTTTCTAATCCAGCCTATATTCTTTGGCGTCATCAAGATCAACTCATCTTCCATACTATTTTCAATTTCTTAAGTGAATTTGTTGTTCCACTTGTCTCCATTGTAACCTCTAGCAATAATGCTTGAACTTTTTATCATATCTCATTGTCAAATGTTCAACTCAGCGCATCATTTATCTCAAAGATAAATTAACCATGATCACTCGAGGTGATCTCTCTGTCAATAACTTTGTTATTTCGATCAAACAAATTGCCTATGAACTCACTTTTCTTAGTTGTCCTCCTAGTGATGTTGACCTTCTTGACTATACTATTCATATCTTAGAACCGCCTACAAAGAACTTATTACTACTATCCACACTCGCAAATCATTAATGCTGTTCGAAGAATTATTTGATAAGATCATTGACCAAGACATATTCCTTCTTCATAATGATAAATTCAAATCTAATCATATTCCACCTACAGTCAATTTTACCAAGCATACAATTCTTTGCCTCATTTTTCCAAACATCAATCTTTCTCCCCCTCATATGGTCTACTTCCCACCCCATCCCAGCCAAAATCATCAATCATTACTATTGAAACCTTCCTTTCCTACATCTATCCCTCCTGACTTTGTTGTTTGTCAATATCATGACAACCATGATCACAATAGTAATCGTTGTTTCAAACTTTTCCCATAATTATGTCATCAACGTCCATTTTCTCATCATGCAACCATATCATCCTCTACTCTTCCTCCTTGAATCCTAGACTCGAGCATCTAGGTTTGAATATCACACATACCGAGTCTACTTCTCTCTCACATTTTATTTTATCTAAAGTTCTTTTTGTTCCCAAAATTAATCACAATCTCATTTATTTCTTAATTTTGTCATTCTAACAATTCATCTATTGAATTTTTTATTCGTATTTTATTGTCAGGTACTTACAAATTGAGACTCATTTACTTGGTGAAAAAAATCAACATGATCTTAATGAATAATAAGTAGTTGACTATGCAACCAAACATTCTTGTGATGTTTTTTCTACTAATATTCTACAAGCTGCTTCTTCAACTATCTGGCATGGTCGTCTTGGTCACCCTTCCTTTTAAATAATAAATAAAATTGTCAATCTTGGTATGACCCCACTATCTTCTTCATGCTCTAATTTTGATTGTGCTTCTTGTTTATTTAATAAAAATTACCATTTACTTTTTGGTAAATCTACTTTAAAAAGTCATGATCTTCTTGATTTAATTTATACTAATCTTTGGGGATCATCTCCAATTGAATCTATTACTGATCATATTTATTAAGTTATTTTTATTGATTATTTATCAAATATGTATGATTTTATCCTTTATGCTTAAAATCTGATGTCTTGATTATTTTTCGTCAATTCAAAGATGTCGTTGAAAAATTTTTTAATCAACTAATTATCTTTGTTTACTCTAATAGTTGTGATGAAAAAATTACACGTAAAGATTTTTTATGTAATCTAGAATTCAACATCCTAAAACTCTGTCACATACACCTCAACATACACTAATTTTGGAAGCAACATCCCCTCCACTGCATATCTTACCATTACTCACTTCTCTAACAATATCTTTTCATCTAATTCTTCTTCTCCCTCTAAAGATTTTATCTCTTATGCACCTCTTACCACTACGTCTGTTACTCCATTTGTATCCTTATCCCTATCACCCCCTCCTCACCATATGAACATTCGTTCCAAAAATAATATTTTTAAACTAAAGTATCTTTATCACACTACTACTAAATATCTTTTGCCTGAGTCCATTGAACTAGCTTGTGTATCTCAAGCTCTTAATCATGTTAAATAAAGACAAGCTATGTCTGATGAAATTATTACCCTTATTCGCAATGGTACATGGAAGCTAGTACCACCTAGCTCAACTCAAAATATTATTGAATGCAAGGTTGGTGTTCCATATCAAACACCATCCTAAATGTTCTATATCTAGGTATAAAGCAAACATTGTTGCAAAGAAATTTCATCAATGCTCTGTCACTGATTTTCATGACACATTTAGTCTCGTGCTAAACCTACAACTATCCGAGTTATTATTTCCCTTGCTTTATCATATGGTTGGTCCCCCAACCAATTAAATGTTAATAATACTTTCTTGCATGGTATATTATCCAAAAAAGTATTTATGCAATAACCCCCATGAATCACTGATACTACAAACCCAAGCTTTTTTGTGTCAACTTCATAAAGTTATTTATGATCTTAAACAAGCTTCTTGTGCATGATATGGAGAATTAAAAGGATTTTTATTATCTTATTGTTTTATCAATTATAAGAGTGACACATCCTTATTTACCTTAACTCTAATATAGCTATTTATTTCTTAGTGTATGTCGATGATCTCATCGTCAATGATAATGATATATGTTGCACGGACACGGATACGGACACGGGGATACGACACGGCAGGATACGGAGACACGACAAATTCCAAAAAACTAGGATACGGATACGGCTAGGACACGGCATGAAAAAAAAATTAAATATAAATATTATCTATTAACATAAATTTAGATAAATAAAAAAAATGCTAAGATATTTTGATAAATAAAAATTTAGAGGGCTTAAATAAAATTAAAATAAATTATTTGTTTATTATATTTTGTATATATATTAAACAAACAATAATAATTAAAATATAAAAAATATATATTTAAGCCCTCTAACCCCTGCGGCCCTGCCCCCTCCCGTTACAGCTTCTAACTCTCTCTAACATATATTTTAAATATAGTATTTTAAAATAATTTAAAATATAGTATTTTAAAATAATATAAGATACAGTATTTTAAAATAATTTAAAATTCTATTTTTTAAATTAATTTAAAAAAATTTAAACCTCTAACATCCTCTCCCCCCTCCCCCCTCCCCCCTCCCCGAAAATCCCTCCCGAACCTTTTTCCAGAACCTTTTTCCCCTCCAGAACCTTTTTCCCCGAAAATCCTCTCTCCAGAACCTTTTTCCCCCCTCCCGAAAATCCCTCCCGAAACCCCCCTCCACCCCCCTCCCGAAAATCACTCCCGAAACCCCCTCCCGAAACCCTCTCCCCCCCCCCCCTCCCCCTCCCCGAAACCCTCTAACGACGCGTCGGTAGGTAAACGACGCGTCTGGAGTTTTTCGGAAACGATTGTTTCCGAAAAACTCATCGGATACGTCTCCGACGCGTATCCGATACGCCACGTGGCGTATCGCATACGGATTTGTGTCCGATACGCCACGTGGCTGGTCGGACACGTATCCGACGCGTGTCGCCGTGTCCACGTGTCCGACACGTGGACACGGCACTCCCTAGCCGTATCCGTGCAACACAGATAATGATATATGCTTTCTTGACCAATTTCTTCATTCATTGGCTGCAAGATTTTTCATCAAAGATTTTGGTGACATTTTTTTCTTAGTATTGAAATTATGACTACTCATCTGGATTATTTCTCTCTCAGCATAAATATATCCATAGTCTTTTAGCCAAAACTAACATGACTGATGCTAAAGAGTATAATACGCCAATGTATTCTTCTCAATCTATGCAACTTCATGATGGCTCTGCATTTACAAATACTATACAGTATCATCAAGTTATTAGAGCTCTTCAATATTTATCCCTCACTTGGCTGAATGTGCCTTTCGTTGTTAACAAGTTGGCTCATTTCATGCATGCTCCCACTGACATGCATTGGTCTGCTGCTAAATGTGTGCTCCATTATCTCAAGATCACTTTGCAGCATGATCTCTTTCTTAAGTCGGTCAACCACTTAACCTTACTACATTCATCAATGCCGATTGGGCAAATAATCATGATGATTTCACATCTACTTTAGCTTACATAGTCTACCTTGGGTCAATGTTATTTTTAGTGTTCTCAAAAACAAAAAATAATTGCTAAATCCTCTACGGAGGTTGAGTATCACTCTCTTGCCTCATGTACTACTGAAGTTCTTTAGATTATAAACTTATTGCATAAGTTTATGTTCGATGTACTCCACAATTATTTTGTGACAATATCAGTGCTATATATCTCTTCGTCAATCTAATCTTTCATTCACGTATGAAACACATTGTGCTTGATTATCACTTTGTTCGTGATAATGTTGCTCAAGGCTCGCTCATCGTTTCGCATATCTCTTCTAAAAATCAACTTGCTGATGTTGTTACCAAACCACTTCCTGTTACGCCGCTCCAGCAATTACATTGCAAGCTTGATATCTCTAATGGAAGCTCAATCTTGCAGGGACATAATAAAGATGTTCCTTTTTTGGAACCACAAGACCCTATAATAGAAACCAATTATTAATTAAACTTGGTTGATACCTCACAGGATAATCATTCAAAATGTGTTACATAATATTAGCCTTGTAAATAGAAATAACATCCTCTCCACTTGTATTTAGAATAGTTCAAAATATGCCCTATAAATAGGAATAACAAATCCTTCTTATGCTCTATATAAAGTACTCTCCAATCTCCACTTGATTTAAGACCCCTCTAATTGACTCTACTATGTATAAAAGAATCATAAAAATATTAAATATATGACTACAACCAAAATAACTATTGCATACACTATCAATATAAAAATTCATTTTCAAAATTTTCATTGACATGATCACTTAACATAGCTTATCTCATATAGCTATTTATAAAAAAATCACCAAGACTTGCATTTCTTATAAGAATCATGAAGACTTCTAATTGGTTATATATTCAAATTTGAGTTGAATATCAACATGTACCAAAGGTATGCCTAAGATAAATTTTTATACTTTTCTCGAAATCAATCGTGTCTCCTAAAAAAGCAAGAAGTATATAATTATTCAACTATCTAGTATCGAGAGAAAGTTAAGAATAATGACTATAATTATTTATAAAATATTTTAGATGCATTATTTGCTAGAAACGATTGGGTATGCACACTATTCTCTCACTATCCCTTATTATCACAATTAAGCAGTGAGATATATAATCTTCAATTTAATATTTCACAAATAAACAAAACACATAAAATTGAATTACTCATTTTTAAAGAAGGATTCAAGATATAATAATTACACTAATATATATTCAGACAGCAAAATAATTAGTAGATATCTATACAAATATCTTGAAAAGACCTTAACTTATTTTTTTTTCTTTTTTGGAAATAATATGTTATCCAAGAGAGGAAATATCCCTCATGTTCATATGATAGAATTTCATGAATTTATCCTAGTTTAGGCTCATAATAAGTTTAAGTATTTGAATACATGTGACTTAGAATTTATGCTAGAAAAATAGGACAAATATAGTCTATTCATATTAGACACAAGTCTACCGAGGAACCAAATGATCATGCAACTAGCTCCATTAATCTTAATCTTCTAATCACCCTCCGAAATAAATATAAAAGTTGTAATCAGTACTTGATCTTACAGGTTTGTATTCCTTGTATTTTTTTTCTTTCTTTTAGCTCTTTTGTTACTTCTATTGGTAGTGTTAGGACAATCAAGTCTCCTCCTAAGGCATTATCTCACTTAGGATGAGAGCAAACCATATTGAAAGAGATAGTTATCTTCCACTCCTATGGAAATTAGGAATTAGGAATTAGTGACACAACATATAAGAAAATTTATCATTGATCATAGGTGAATATTCACTATGAAGACAAGTCTAAATGTGAAGGTGTATCATCTTAAGATGAAGAAGAGAGTCACTTAGATATTTAGTATTAATTACCAAAATATCCTCTCTAGTGGCCGGGATAACTTGTGCAAAGAATTATTTTTTTTTTGTGACATACCACCGATGGAGGATATAATATTTAGACTTAATATATTTATTCATGATAATTTACAAGAGGGAGGTGTATAGAAAAATCACTTATGCTTTGAGCAACAAAATCAAACATAATTTATAAACTATAAAAGATATCATATGACTTAAAATAATTAATAAGAGTTAGATGCATCAAATAGGTAGGGCAACTACAACACAACCCACCACAACTAGAACAATGCCTAAAATAGGCAAGGTTCGGCCCCTAGAACGAATTGGGCCGTGCCAACCAAGACTAGCTTGGACATGACCCAGCCTAATTTGTATGTCATCTATGCTAATCTAGAACAAACCAGGTGGGCCAAGAATGAACCCAAATCATTCTAGAATGAATCCATACTAGCCTAGGTTTGAGCCATGCCTAGTATGTGGCTGTGGTAAGTTTGGCATGGCCTACAACCTAACAAGAACCAGCATGACATACACTGCCTGGCATGACCCAATGAGTCATGTCAAGCTACCTTTTTTGGAGTCATACCAACATGGCATGGCTTATGCTACAAGCTGTGTCATGCTAAAAACTAGATGATGTCCTGGCTGAGCCTCAAAAAATAGGTCATGCCTTCCCATCACAAACCATGACACCTCTACCAAGAGCCTTATTTACAAAATTTTTATACGTAATCACTTCATTCAATTTACATAAATTTATTATGATTTTTTGTTATTTTTCAAAGCATCCTGATACATGATAATTTGATTTATTATTTACATTAGTGATATTCTAATTACGAAGAATGATGAGTCAAAAATTATTCCAACTCAAAGAGTATATTTAATCATGATTCCAAATAAAAGATCTTTTGAGCCTCAAATCCTTTGTTGGGAGAAGGTAAGTCTATTTCAGAAAAGAAATTAGTCATAAATGATATATCTGATTCATAATCTTATAAAGATTAATTTTTTGGAGTTATGCTTTAATAGATACTCCTATTAACTCACATAATGATATTTTCTCTGATGCGACTCATTCAGTTTATTCTACTATTTATAATAGAATCATAGGAAGAAATCTTATTAGACTAAATATAACTTTTATAATTAATATAATTTATTATTTCTCAGATTTTTAACGACAAGTCATCCAGACATAACTTTTTACATATAAAGGTATGAATGTCTTCAGGATCTCTTTTGGAGATCACAAACACTAATAGTAAGTCAAGCATTCAAAATCTAATTGGGCATCTTCTTGCACCAAAAGGAGGTTCACAACAATTTTTTTTTACTTTTTTAGGGACAAACTTATCGCTTGAAATAATAATAGACTAACAATTATTTCAAATTTTAGTATAAAAATAAAATTCTAGGCGATAGTAACAATCATCTACAAAATATTTTGAATTCAATAACTTTTTGAAAAGATATTTTATAATCAACAAACAAGGCATAAATCATCTAATCTAATTTTCACTAACAAAAGCACATAAAGGCTAAAGGTGGCACTGACCAATGAGTCTAAGACCCTAGCACTACTAGTGGAACGACCCATGAAAACATGGACCAGCATGGCCCACTATTATTTGAGGCACATGATATAATGAGATGCAAAAATCTTTAGGAATTTTGAAACAAAAAACACAATTAAGATGCTAACCTTTTTTGTTAGACTCCCTCTACCTAATATATATATAAATTATATTTTTTCATTAAATATTATCTATAATTTATATTTATTAATAAAATACAATCAAATAAAGAAAATAAAATATAAAAATTATATATTATTAGTTTTTCTCATCATCACAAACATACAAAATTCTAAGATATTAAATATATTGTCTAAAATTTCACCTCGCCTGAGAATGGTGCCTTAGGAGAGACAAGGTGAGAAAGACATTTTTCCTTGAGCCTAGTGAAGTATGGGGGGCAAGCATGCCTGAGACGTACCTTTAATAACTATGGCACGACCGACATGACCGACACGACCAAACTCATACTGAAAAAAGTGTGGGCCATGCCGGGCCGGAGGGATCAAGTTGCATGCCATAATAGTATGAAGCAATTAAAGCCCAAGTAGTCAGTCATTGCAATCTGAATTTGGAGCATGACAAAACATGT
Source organism: Sapria himalayana (assembly GCA_029783825.1). Taxonomy (NCBI): domain Eukaryota; kingdom Viridiplantae; phylum Streptophyta; class Magnoliopsida; order Malpighiales; family Rafflesiaceae; genus Sapria; species Sapria himalayana. The sequence continues at coordinate 1,263,905 of JAREIK010000816.1, read as the reverse complement.
TAGCATCATGCTCGAGTCATGCCTAGGGTCACAAAAATTTCAGTGTTTGAATATATTGTGTTGCTCCAACCGACTCAACTGTGTTATTTTACCAAATAGGAATTGCCTTGGATCACACTAAAACTAGCTTAGACTGCATCAGGGCTAATCTGGACCACACCAGGGCAAGCCTAGCACAAACCTAGGCTAGATTGGATTTGCTCCATGTTGGGCTAGGCATGGCTCATTCCTAGTGCCATGTCAAGCCAAATTTTCACATTGCCCAACCCTACCCAGCACAACCAGGCTGCCAAAGGACCACCGGGCTGTTGTTTTTAATAAGTGTGTCATCACAACATAACTCATTTGTCATCTCTAATAAAAATGAAATGCTTCTTTCTCGGGAAAAAAATTGAAATAAAAATCTTTTTATAATTTATAATCAATTGGAAAAAAATCAATTGGCAAACATTTTTACAAATGACTTTAAGAAATCTCAACTTATCTTATTTTCCTCTAAACTTGGTGTTGCAGCTTATAATTTATTTATGTTTTTTTTTTTTGATTATTGATGGAAGCATCAACATGTGCCGTACCTCACTCCATTGACACATTATATAAGGGCGCACTTTTATATTTCTTTTATGATTGAGTTCTGATATTTATTTTTCATTTTTAGCCTACATTTCAACACATGATTTCCATAGGAACCCAAAACCTGGCAATAAAGATACACAAATAGAGCGAAATAATCTATATAAATGGACTTGCAACCCTTTTATTTGTGACAGGGATACTTACATATTCTACTATCATGCATGCTTAAATCATCAAAAAGAGAGAAAGAAAACTGAACACTTGCATGAACAAGTAGACGTGATGTTGCACTGCATATCTGGCCATTTGTACAAAAGCAGCCAAAAAGAACCCATTCAGCAGCTGTTGATGAGATATAAGAAAATTAGTATGATGCCAAAACAATAAAAAACTTCTTCCTAAGACAGTGTGAGAAAAAAGTATTCCTCAAAAGATACTCCTATATCCCAATTCTCTGCTACAAGTATTTTTAAGACAAAAAAAATCAGGGCCTTCCTAATTAGTACATAGAGGAATACGAAGTAGCATCAAAATACTTAAAGAGGTGATAAAATTGTTATTGAACCCACCCGTGTGAAGATTGACATCGTCAAACACAATGATTGGGCTTTTCCCACCGAGCTCCATAGAAACGGGCTGATAAAACATAACATATTCAATGAGATAGGTGCACAACATTTGATGGAGAAAACGAAAGCCAAGCATTGACATACCTTAATAAATTGAGCAGCAGATGTCAGTATCTTACTTCCTGTAGCAGTGCTACCAGTAAAAGCTATCTGTCGCAAACATACTAGCCATCACCAAAAAGTTAATATCACACAAATTAAGATAAAATTCATATGGATCCACCTTTAGTTATCCACATATTTAGGTGTATAGAAAATTGTCCAGAACTTTCATCATTTTCATTGTTTGATAAGAGACACGAAGACACCTTTTAAATGAGAATCAGAGTTTGATAGGAACCACCCTATTTTAAGGCATAGCCAAGAAAGCACTTGTGGACCTTTCATGGTAACACGTGTTGAATAGCTATGTGAATTTGAACATAATTTTTATGGTAGGATTGTTAAGAATCATGAGATATTCTTATAATATCCTCTAGTTTATTTCATTCTTTTGTATATATATAGGTGTCTCTATAGGTGGTAAAAAAATCAATTCATTTTCACCAATTCATTCTCTTATATTTCTTCACATAGTATCAGAGCATTAGGGTTAGAATAGCTCAAAATAGAGCTTTTTTTTTGGATAAATTTTTTTTTACAATGTGCTGCTTGAAGCGGCTGCCAGATCTGCACGTGCCGGTCACCTTCCCGGGGCGTGACGGCACGTCGACGGTTGCAACACCTCCAGCTGACCACCACCTGAATCGTCTCTATCCCAGGAATCCAGATCTACCCTCCAATCTTCGATCCAACAACCCTAGCTTGGTATTTTGGTATTTCTTTAATTCGACCCCTTTGTCTCAACCATCGATGGTTTGTCGATTTTGGATTTTTGAGGTGTTTTGCGCAGTTTATTACATCCTATATCTCGTATATACCCCTTTACCTTGATCCAAGCACTAAAACTTGGATTTCTAGCCATTCATCAATTTTGGCCAAGGTGTTCTTTGTCGGGTATTCATTCGATAATTGCTTGCTCTCATCAATCTTGCCTTTAACCTGTTTTCAGATGCTTAATCATGACTGAATCTGCTTCTAAGATGTCTCTCGCCACTCTGACCGGGATTCATGTTCTTCCAAAAATTACGGAACATAAACTAAATAGTCAGAACTACATCGACTAGAGTAATACAGTTCGAATCTATTTCTAAAGTATGGAGATGGAGCACTATCTTACCTCTGACCCACCCACAGATGATTCCAGACACATCTGGTTATGGGATGATGCTCGTCTTTTCATTCAGGTCAGAAATTCAATTGAAAGTGACGTGATCGGAACCGTTATTCACTGTACGATGGTCAAACAGCTGATGGATCATCTTGCATTCCTATACTCTGATAAGAAAAATATCACCCGAGTGTTTGATGTTTGTAAAGCATTTTATCGGGCTGAGATGCAAGACAGGTCACTTTTGCAAGCATACATAGACCATAAAAAGACATGGGGAATTGAATATGATGCTGCCTTTAGCACCAATATTGCAATCCAACAGTAACAACGTGAACAAATGACTGATATGGGGTTCTTGGTCATACTACCACCTGCTTATGACTCTGCTCGAGCATAGATTCTTGCTAGTCCCACCATCACTTCATTAGAAGATGTATATAGTAGAGTTGAACGGGCAGGTATCTCTCATTCTGCAAGACTTCAGTCATCAGCCTCACTCACTCATACGCTTCTTGGTCAAGGTGGACCTGCGTCAAAACAACAGTATGCCCAGCCTTCAGGTGCATCGAAGGAGGGCCTATCCAAGATTATTTGTCATTACTGTAAGAAGTCAGGTTATATAATTCAGGAATATTAGAAATTAAAGAACAAAAATCAGCGAGATTCTTCTGTCACTCTTGCTCCCGCAACCAACATTGCTACCCCAACTACTCCAGTTACACAATTCTCTGCCGACGATCTTGCTCAGTTCCAAAAGTACCAGGTTTTTCTGAAGTCAACATAGTCCTCTCCGGCTGTCATGTCCAACCTTGCCCAGACAGGTAACTCAGTCGCTTGCGTTGTATCCTGCGCCGATGAATGGGTCATTGACTCAAGCACCTCTAACCACATGACAGGTAACCCTAGTTTACTTTCTTCCGTGCAACCCACCTCGTCCAAGTCCATCATCACCTTGGCGGATGGGTCCAAATCCCGTGCCCTTGGGTCAAGCATTGTCTCGCCTACCTCATGCCTTCCTTTATCATCGGTTTTGCATGTGTATAATCTGTCATTTTATTTACTATCTGTCAGCAAATTTGCTCATGATCTTAATTACTCAGTCTCATTCTTTCCTGACTATTGTCTTTTCCAGGACCTGATGACGAAGTGGACTATTGATAGAGGACGTGAGTCTAGCGGTCTCTATATACTTGATCAGTCTTCATCCAGCGCAGCCACTTGTCTTGCAGCATCGAGTCCTTTGAGTTGCATTGCCACTTAGGTCATCCTTCTCTTACTTTATTAAAAAGGTTATATCTCCAGTTCTTGTCATTGTCTACCTTACCTTGTGAGTCCTGTCAACTAGCGAAATATCATCACCTCAGTTCAAGTCCTCGAGTTAATAAACGAGCTAGTACTCCTTTTGAATTAGTCTACTCCGATGTTTGGGACCTGTGTCCTGTCACTCATTGGGTTCCGTTACTTTGTTATTTTTGTGGATGATTTTTCAAAAGTTACATGGTTATACTTAATGAAATCTCGGTTAGAAGTATTTTCTCATTTATGTGCCTTCTATGCAGAAATTCAAACTCATTTTCATATTTCAGTTCAAACATTACGTAGTGATAATGCTAAAGAGTATTTGTTTGAGCCTTTTCAAACATTCATGCATGATCGAGGCATCCTTCATCAAACCTCATGTGTCGATTCTCCCTCTCAGAATGATGTGGAGGAGAGGAAGAATAGTCATCTTTTGAAAACTGCTCGGGCTCTGCTTTTCCAAATGCATGTGCCTAAGCATTTCTGGGCCGACGCAGTTTCCACTGCTTATTTTTTGATTAACCGCATGCCCTCTTCTGTGCTTAACTAGGATACTCCCTTTCATATCATATACCCCACTACCCCTTTATTTCCCATTCCACCAGAATTTTTGGGTCTACATGTTTTGTCATGGATGTCAACAACAACTCTCCAAGCTTGATCATAAAGCCTTCAAGTGCATCTTCCTTGGCTATTCAAGAGTTCAGAAAGGGTATTAGTGTTACTGTTCTGATTTTAAACATTATCTAGTGTCTTATGATGTCACCTTTAATGAAAATACCCCCTTCTCTACCTCTCCTGGTCCTCCTAGTGAGGGGGAGGATGATGATATTCTGGTCTATCTTGTCTCTCCTGTGACCGGTTCTACTCCTGCTCCGCTGGATCGTCCTCCGATCACACAGGTATACTCCCGTCGGCCGTCTCCACCAGTCTCTGATCCTCCACCATCAGATCCCTCGCCATCAGCTCTTCTCCGGTGATGACCTTCCTATTGCTCTTCGTAAAGGTTCACGTAAGTGTGTTCATCCTATTTCCTCTTGTCTGTCTTATCATAACATTTCTCCTTCATCTCGTGCTTTCATTACTTTTTTGGATTCTACCTCTTTACCTGCCTCTATTCTTGAAGTCTTGTCTCATCCTGGCTAGCATCATGCTATGTGGGAAGAGATGGCATCATTGGAGACTAATGGTACTTGAAATTTAGTGAAGTTGCCTGCAGAAAAACGTGCTATTTGATGTGCTGGGTGTTTGCAGTAAAGGTTAATCCCGATGGCAGCCTTGCTCGTCTCAAAGCTCGACTTGTGGCCAAAGGCTATGCTCAGACCTATGGTATTGAGTATGTCAATACCTTCTCTCCCGTGGCCAAATTGACTTCGGTCGGACTGTTTATCTCTTTGGCTTCCCGGTACAGTTGGGATCTCCATCAGTTAGATATCAAAAATGTCTTTCTCCATGATAATCTTCAGGATGAGATCTATATGTAGCAACCTCCGGGATTTGTTGCTTAGGGGGAGACAGACAACTGAGTTTGCCGCCTTCACAAAGCCTTATATGGACTCAAACAGAGTCCACGTGCATGATTTAGAAAATTCAATCAGACAATTGAGAAATTTGGGATGCACAAGAGCAAGTCTGACCATTCAGTATTTTAGCAAAATTCAACCATCGGGATCATTCTGTTGATTGTTTATGTTGATGATATCACTATAACTGGCAGTGACATCATCGGTATTTTGTTACTGAAGTCCTTTCTTTAGCAACAATTTAATACAAAGGATTTAGATAGAGGTGTCAACCAGGCCGGCCGACCCGGCCCGGCACGAGGCACAGCACGATTCGGCCAAGCCGTGCCTGCCCGGCACGGGAAAATCCTGTGCCCGGGCCCATGCCGTTCCGTGCCTGACCCGTGTCGTACCTGACCCGGCATGGTTGGGCCCGTGGCACGGCACAACGACACGGGTTCGTCCCGTGTGGTATCCCGTGTCAGTGTCCCCCTTGCATCGGCCCTCTCGCAAAAAAGACCGCGGGTCGGGTCTAATTGGACCAGATCCGCAGTCCCCCGAAGTGACCCAATTCCCCCCCCCCCTCCAACGAGAAAAAAAAATAATAAAAAATTTAAATTTCAGCCGTTGGATCTCGCCTCCAACGGCTAGGGGGCAGAATCCAATGGCCCTCATGATTCTACCCCCTAAAAAATTAAAAAAAATTAAAAAAATTCAAAAAAATTACTTTTTTAAAAAAAAATATTTATTTAATCTATAAATTCCACCCCCCCTCTCTATAACATTTATGTTTTTCATAAATATTTTTTCTCTCAAATCTCTCATTTTCTCTCTCAAAAATCTTGCTGGTCTCTCTTGGGACTCGAGATTTCGGCAGTCGGCTTGGATTTTCGGGAATCTAAACTCAACTTGAGTTTTGAATTTTGAGCTTGACTGTGGTGTACCGTGCACGTGACTGACCTCACTATTTTTACCGAATAATTTATTTTTAGTTTTTTTACTTTCTCTCTCTCTCTAGTTTATCTCTCTAGACCAAAAATAGAAAATATTAAAATCAATCTTCTAGTCTCTAAATAACTATTCTGAATAATAAAAATCCTAAAAAATAATAAATACTAATGAAACATATTTAAATTTAGAAAATAAAAATATTACACATAGATCTGAAACTGTTGAAACTTTGATTTCTCTAGTTGTCTCAACCCAAACTTCTAAAATATTAAAAACTAGGACTTCTGTAGTTTGGACTCATTTTAATATAATAAAATAAAAAATATTAGGGTGATAAAGAAGAAATGACACAGTGCAAATATTGTATGAGACTTTTAACATGTAAGAGTTCGTTTGGGACTGGGCACCATAAGAGACATGCCGAATTATACACCAAAAAATATGGCTCATTAAATTCTAGGCAAACCCAACTTGGCACTATATTTTTTGAGACTGGATCAAGTTCAGCCTCAAAGTTTACTCCATTCATATACTCCAGCAAGTTGGGTAGGGACAGCATAGCCAGACTTATCACATTGATGGGTCTTCCGATCAGATTTTTGGAAGATCCATGGGTAGTGCGCATCATGCAAACATATTTTCAGCCTGCTTATCGTAGGATTCCTAGGTTCACATCTAGGAATGACATACTAAAGATATATAAGTTAGAAAAACAAAAAATAATTAATGAATTTATGGCATATAGTGGAGTAGTGTCCGTGACGTCCGATATCTGGACAAGTAACGATGAATCATCTTATGCATGTCTCACCAGCCACTATGTAGATTCTAACTGGACTATGAATAAAAAAATTTTAGGATTCTCTAAGATTCTTCATCATCATGATGACCCAGCCATTTTTGAGTGTATGATGAAAATCTTTAGGGAATATAAAATTCAAAATAAAATTTTGTGTCATATTTGATAACACATCTAATAATAGAGTAGTGATTAACATGTTTGTTAGGAATATTAGTGACGCACCATTAGGAGAGATCTTTCATGTTAGATACATGTGTCACGTGATTAACCTGATTGTTCAAGCGGGTATGAAGATGTGTTCCCTCACGTTGGATAATATACGTAATGTACTAAAATATATTCGTACTCCTCACAGACAACAAGAGTTTGATAGTCTATGTTTGTCTGTGAATCTTAAGAAGAAGAAATTCCAATCGAATGTAAGACATCGTTGAAATTACACGTACCTGATGTTGGAATCATGTGTTGGATAAGAACACATAATATCTGACTACGACAATAGTAAGAGTGACGAACTTATTATTGACGACACTGACTGGGCTTCAGGAATTTCATAAATGAAATTCCGGAAGATATTTTATGACACGACGAACATGTGTTCGTCAGTTTATACGCCCATCACTTGCATTGCACTCCGGTGCATATACAATATTAGTAGCATCTATGTTGCACGGACACGAATACGGACACGGAGATATGACACGACAGGATACGGTGACACGACAAATTCTAAAAAACTAAGATACGGATACGACTAGGATACGTCATGATAAAAAAATAAAATTAAAAATAAAAATTATTAATTATAAATATTAGGTATTTTAAAATAATTTAAAATTCTATAAAATAATGTAAAAAAATTTAAACCATCTAACACCCCTCCCCCCACCACCCTCCCTTTACAGTTTCGATTTTCGAACTCTCCCCGCTCCCGATACATATTCCAAAACCCCCCATTCCTTTTATAGAATTAGGATACCTTAGGTATTGTCGGCGCCTCGGCGGTCTGCTCCTCCCCTCCTTGTTTGACGCAATGACAATTGACAACTATTTCTCATAATAGGCTTGTCGGCAACTCACTGTCGGCGGTGAGCTCCTCAATTTGTTGGAGATGTAGGAGTAATAGTTAATATATAGTGTATTTCCGAGGCGTTAAAATCGTAAAAATGCGTCAGTTGGTAAACGACGCATCTGTTGTTAACGACGACTATTTCCGAATAACGCGTCGGATATGTCTCTGACGCGTATCCGATACGCCACATGGCGTATCGTACACGACGACACGGCAGTTCCTAGGTGTATCCGTGCAACATAGAGTAGCATGTTTAGAAAGTATCGAGCTGACCCGACGCTTAGCCATATTGTTGCAGAGATGAAGACCAAGTACTTGAAGTACTGGTCCACCGTTCCATCTCTTTATTGCCTCGCTACATGCATGGACCCTAGGGTTAAGGTGGAAGGGGTAGAAAACACCTGACTTTCATTTCCTCGTGCATGAACCTGAAAGAGCCACCTGAAGGGTTCATTCATGAGAAGTTGACTGACCTGTTCACATACTACGATACTAGGTATTGTGGTGGTAGTAGTGAGACTGTGATTACGGATATTGATACATTGTTCGGAGATGATTTTTCCATTCAGCTAGCGAGGGGGAAACGTAGGGGTAGACCATCACATAAGAGCGAGCTATCTCGGTACTTAGATATCGATTACTGTTCAATCCTATCACATTCTGATACTAAGAATCTTGATTTTTTATAGTGGTGGAAATCATATGAGTCCACCTTTCCCGTGCTATCTAGGATGGCACGGGATCTACTGACTTCTCCTGTGTCGAGCGTAGCATCGGAGTCTATTTTTTCTGTTGCAGTGAACGTGATTTTGGATAGGAGATCAAGATTACGACCAGATATTGTTGAGGTCTTGGTTTGTTTGAAGGATTGGGAGGATTCGAGGTTTAGCATCTATGATCACTTGCATTGTACTCCGGTGCATATACAAAATTAGTAGCATGTTTAGGAAGTATCGAGCTGACCCGACGCTTAGCCATATTGTTGCAGAGATGGAGACCAAGTACTTGAAGTACTGGTCCACCATTCCATCTCTCTATTACCTCGCTGCATGCATGGACCATAGGGTTAAGGTGGAAGGGGTAGAAAACACCCTGACTTACATTTCCTCATGCAAGAACCTGGAAGAGCCACCTGAATGGTTCGTTCACGAGAAGTTAATTGACATGTTCACATACTACGATATTAGGTATGGTGGTGGTGGTGGTGAAACTGTAATTAAGGACATTGATACCTTGTTCAAAGATGACGATTTTTTCATTCAGCTAGCGAGGGAGAAATATTGGGGTGGATCATCACATAGGAGCAAGCTTTCTCGGTACTTAGATACCGATTACTACTCAATCTTATAATATTCAGATACTAAGAATCTTGATATATTACAGTGATAGAAATCATATGAGTCCACATTTCCCGTGCTATCTAAGATGGCACGGGATCTACTGACTCCTCCGGTGTCTAGCATAGCATCAGAGTCTGCTTTTTCTGTTGCAGTGAACGTGATTTCGGATAGGAGATCAAGATTACGTCCAGATATTGTTGAGATCTTGACTTGTTTGAAGGATTGGGAGGATTCGAGGTTTAGCATCTATGATCGTGCTGGAGCTGTTACTAGGATAAGGACTGGTACTGGGACTGGGACTGCAGTCGCATCCACTGGGATAGTGGATGAGTTAATTGCTGATAATGATGATCTATATGATACTGATCTTGATGTTGCGGCCGATGATGCTCATGATATACCGATTGACGATTAATGATGATCTACTATTTTTTGATTTCGATATTTTGTTTTTTATTGATTGTACGCTTTATTTATACGTCACGTTGAAATTGTAATTTGTTTGGTTCGGATCATCGGTATCTAATGACTGATTGGTCATTTTTCATTTGATTTGCTTATTTTTTTTAATTTTTAATTTTTTTTAACATAATTTATTGATTTATTTATTTTTTGTTTTTATTTGTCATTTAAAAATTTATAACTATATTATATAATTCTAATAAATTTTAAACAAATTTTATATTACATTATTAAAAAAAATTTAACTTAGTAATTTTAATAAATTTTAACATTTTTCATATTATAAATATATAATATTATATAGTATCTATAATTTTATATATAATTTAATAATATATATAAATAAAATAAAAAGTAAAACAAAAACAAAAAATTTTATTGGCCTGTACGGCTAGGCCAGGCTTTTTAAAACTATGCCTGGCCCGGCACGAAAGCACGCCCGTGCTCAAAAAAAAAATGGGCCGGCCCATTTGATACCTCTAGACTTAGGTATGTTAAAGTATTTTTTGGGTGTAGAGATTATGAGAAATATCAAAGGGATTTTTATCTGTCAACGCAAGTATGTGTTAGAGTTATTATCCGAGACAGGTAAGTTAGTCGTTAAACCATATAATTCACCTATGACTCCGAACATGCAACTAGTCAATGAAGAAAAACCGTACAGTGATCCTGAGAGATATCGGATGTTAGTTGGAAAATTAAATTATTTTACAGTCATACGCCCTCATATTGCATATGCTGTTAGTATTGTGAGTCAGTTCATGTCTTCCCCCACTGTTGATCATTGGGCAATTGTGGAACACATTCTGGGTTACCTCAAAGCCAGTCCAGGACAAGGTATTCTCTATGGTAATCATGGGCATGAGAAGATTGAGTATTTCACAGATGCAAATTGGGCAGGCTCCAAGGATGATAGGCATTCTACTTCAGGCTATTGTGTCTTTGTGGGAAACAACCTAATGTCCTGGAAAAACAAGAAGCAAAGAGTGATATCTCGGTCTAGTGCAGAATCAGAATATTGGGTCATAGCATAGGCCACATGTGAGATAATGTGGATTCACCAGCTTTTGACAGAAGCAAATATCACACATCCTTTATCAGCCAAACTTTTGTGTGATAACCAGGCAGCAATTCACATTACCTCCAATCCAGTGTTCTATGAGCGGACCAAATACATTGAAATCGACTGTCACTTTGTTTGTGAGAAGATACAGCTTGGATTTATCTCCACGTGATATATGAATACTGGAGACCAATTAAGGAAGATCTTCACCAAAGCCTTGAGTGGTGATCGGGTTGCTTATTTGTGTAACAAGTTAGGCATAAAAAATATCTATGCTCCAACTTGAGAGAGAGTGTTATGGTAGGATTGTTAAAAATCAATGGGATATTCTTATAATATCCTCTGGTTTATTCCATTCTTTTGTATATATATAGGTGTCTCTATAAGTTGTAAAAAAATCAATTCATTTTCACTAATTTATTCTCTTATATTTCTTCACAATAATAAAGGAGATATCATGGTGAAGAAATGCAGATCTACCTTGCTAACAAGACAATGAGATGCCAAAGGAGCACCAACTTCTGGGCCCAATCCAGTTATAATGTTGAGAACACCGGGAGGAAGGCCTACCTCTCTGCAGATATCACCTAATTCTAAACAGGTCCTGAATTTGAAACCATTATAACAGTGACAGCGAGTAACTCATCAGAAAATTTAACAATGTATTTGAAACTGTCATTAAAAATAGAAAAGAACATACACAGATGCAAATTCAGATGGCTTCAATATAGCAGTACATCCTGCTGCTAGTGCCGGAGCAACTTTCCAAGTGGCCATCAACAATGGGTAATTCCTTAAACACAAATTTAAATTTTATTTTCCAGTGTTAAAATTAACTCAAGGCAGAACCAGTTATTATGTACTATGGGGATAGCCAACCTGTGACCATTTCAGATTCATCACAATTATTCTCACAGAAAAGAAACACTTGTGTATTCAACAAATGGAGACAATATTTCTCTCTCTCTCTCTCTCTCTAACACAATAATATCAAAGTACAACTTAAATTTTTATCTAATGGGCAAATGTGATAGGGGCAACCCATAAATTAGATATTTTTATCAAAGAATAAAAAATAATATAAAACAAGTAAAACTATAGCATCCCCCAATCTGATGCATAAAGGTCAGGGACATCATGCTTGGAAGAGAGAAAGATAGGCTGAGAAACCTCTTCAAGATATTCATGTAAATATTCGCTGACTACTCTGATATCTGAATACATAATGTAACAATAGTCGCATCTTGGATATACTCTCTAAATAAAAAGCATTTCAACCTTATATATTTCTCTACTCGTTAAATATCAAATTGAAAGTTATATATCATATTGTATAACTGTCAAAATAAAGAATTATCAGAAAAGAAAGTACATACCTCATTCTTCAAACATATATCATATTCAATGTATCTCAAAAATAATTATCAACATCAATCTAAGGTATACCTCTACAGTAAGTCTTAAAATAACTATTAATCTCTTATTTTTCTGAGAGATAATAATGTTAAATGTAAAATACAAAATTTTATTGTATACCTCAATTATGTGAATGCATTTGCACTAACTTTAGTTTGAATACTCAATTAACTATAAATATTCATAATTACTAAAAAAAATCTCAAATCTAGAAGAATTTTCATATACCTCATTATACAAAAAATTAAGTCAAAAAAATCTAAGAAATAATTAACTATAATAATTGAATATATTATATATGCATTGATCATAATCAAATAATTAATATTTTCTATAATTTCTCTAAAATTAATTGAATCAACTAAAGTGATTATATCAGAAGTGAGATCAATACTTAAATCAATATTAATATATATTAGAACACAATCCAAAAAAAATAAACTTTGTAAGAATATCAATCAAATATCCTTTTTTTGACAAGATGATATCCCATGTACAATAAGTCACATCTATAGTATCAGAGTATCTAAGTCTCCCATGATCTTTGATCAGAATTAGTACCCCAAGATACTCCTTGAGATAGATGATCCCAACTCATCATCTCATGTAATCATAGTATCATCCATATAAACAATCAACAAAATCATCATAGCACCAAAATTCATTTGAAAAAATAAAAAAAATCTAGAACACATGTGTAATCCAAATGAAATAACTACTGATGAAAATTATACCCAAACGAAATAACTACCGATGAAAATTATACTCAAAAAAAATAATATTTCCTAAAATCTATAAATTATATCTAATTGTGTTGCTCACAATTCATGTAATTGTTCCATATAAATCTTTTCATCAAAATCACTATAAAAAAAATATTCTTCATGTATAGTTGGAGTATCCTTCAAACTAGAGATGTCAAATGGGCCAGGCCGGGACAGCACGGCCCATTTTTTTCCAGACCCACCCGGGCTCACGTGTCATGCCTGACACTACACGGTTATTTGAAGGGCAAGCCCGGCACAGCCCATGGCCCAAAATTAGCATAGGTTCGGGCTAGATCAAATCTAATCAGGATTAATATAGGTTAAGTTAGATTTTTATAATTAGGATTTGAGAGCCGTGCTGCCGTCCATGCCAGGCCTGCTGAGCCATTATCCATCGGGGGGCACCGCGTCGTCCCCCATCGGGAATCATTTCATCGCCCATCGGGCATGTCGCCAGTGTCATGGCCAAGTGCCAGGCACCAGAGTCGTGCCCAGCAAGGTACACGGGCCGAATACCCTCAGCCCGGCATGGCACAAATCATGCCGTAAGCCGGCCCGCCAAGGGGCACGAGCATGGGTATGCACCGTGTCATGTCGGGCCAGGCACGACAGAGACAGACCGTGCCACGGACCAGTCCTGGTCTGCCCGGCCCATTTGACATCTATACTTCAAATATAAGATGCTACAATTGAAATAAAAATCTATACTAAAAATTATCTTAGCTATTTGGGAGAAAATATCATAGTAGTTCATACCTTGTGATAATTTATTTTCTCATCTAAAATTTTCTTCATATTAAATTATCATTTGCATCAAACGATAAATTTTTCTCAAGTTCATGGTACTAGTTTCTAAGTCATTCATATTAGAGTGGAAGATATGCATCTCTTCATTATTATCGAACACCATCCTATATAAAATAATATCTCAGAAATAAACTTGATTATTCTAGTATCATCAAAAATAATAATAAAATAATTAAAAAAATAATAATGCGAGACAACAACAAGACTATGTAATTAGGTGTTGAGTACAACTCATATATCCTTTTTTAGAAATCATTCATACGGTCAATATAGAAGAAGCCTTCTACGAAATCATTTTGCTCCTTAGTAGACTCGTCTCTAGTATGAGCATATATTATGAGCAGATATTATGAAAAGAATCGTGGACTAATGTGTCATATATAACTAAAAGAGATCTCTCTTCTCGAGAAATTTTATTTTCTCCAAAATCAATAATATTAGTAATCATCGGTAGATAGGATGACTCAAGATTAGTATCATACTGAGTACTAACAAATTTATATGCAATCAATGGATAATTTTCTCTATTGACTAGTAGACTAGATAAGACGACAAGTAATAAAGAAAAAAAATAGAACTAAGTACAACTTCAAAATTCATACTCTTCCTAGACTTGTTAAAGAAAGAAGAAATTATTTAAAAAGTTAATGTTTTTGCTCACTAAGATTCTATTAATCTTTTGTGAAAATACTTATATTCTCTTTAAGTATTAAAATATCATAGAAAGAATAGAAGTGTCAAGTGGTTCGGGCGGATCATGCACAAGATGAGGTACAACATGGCCTAATTCAGAACCATGCCTAGAGGCATTGTGGTCCATGACGAGCCAAAGATTTTGGCACAAAAAGCCAAGTTAAGCTGCCCATTTTCAGAGTCATTTCAATACGATGCGACCTATTTTACACCTCCAAAAAAACTATATCGCAAGATGCTAGATATCAACTTATCTCATCCTAAAAAATGATATAGAACAAAGCAAATCCACTCAAAAAACTATAAGAGAAACTAAATAATATATATCAAAGATGTATGATCTAAAAAAATATATACTAACAAATGATAAAAAATTGCAACATATTGTAAAGATATATTACGATTAAAATAATATCTCTTCAAAAATATTTCGAATTACTCTTTATAAGATAGAGTATCCAAGGTTTTACAATTAGATGTATATTCTTCCTTTTAACAATCACATTCTATTGACATATGTCAATGCTATAAATCTAATATATAATCTCTTAATCAATACAAAAAGTAATGAAATCTATCTGACATTTATTTTAATATATTGTCATTTCTTAATTTTTTAATATTTTTATCAAATTATTTTCTTATCATTTAATAAAATATTTTAAAATAAAAAAAAATATGTGATCTAACATGAAATAAATATATTCATATATAAATCTTGAGCATTAATCAACAAAAATGGTCAAATATTTAAAATCTTTTGTACTCACATTTCTATTAGATTCTGATATACTTAAATATATAAAATTGAACATATTCGTACTCAAATCAGATTGATGTGTAGAATAAGAAACTCTCATTAATTTCTTATTCTAAATTGGAGAAAATTTAATACTGAATTTGTGAATAAATTGGTTGTGCATAGTGTGTGGCACTAAAAATTAGGCATAGTCTAGTGGTTGCAATAGGTGTGCGTGGTGGTGTTAGTATAGGTGCACATGATAGTGGCAGTAGAGGCGCACACAGTAGTAGCAACATGCACACATAATGGTAGCAATATGTCACGCGTGATAGTAGAAATATGCTCGTACAGTGGTGGAAGATGAGGCACGTGTAGTGGTGGCAGAAGAGACGTGCGTGGTGGTGGAAGAAGGCACCGCAAGTTGGCAGAAACAGAGTCGCATGAGGTGGCGGCAACATGGTCGAGTGAGGTGGCGGTGACGGAGTCGCGTGAGGTGGGGGCGACGGAGTCGCGTGCGGTGGGGGCCACGGAGTCGCGTGCGGTGGGGGCCACGGAGTCGCGTGCGGTGGGGGCCACGGAGTCGCGTGCGGTGGGGGCCACGGAATCGCGTGCGGTGGGGGGCCACGGAGTCGCGTGCGGTGGGGGCCACGGAATCGCGTGCGGTGGGGGCCACGGAGTCGCGTGCGGTGGCGCGTGAGGTGGCGGCACGGTGGCGCGTGAGGTGGCAGCACGGAGGTGCGTGAGATGGTGACAACCCTATCTAAGGTTTCAGCATATTTATAAAAAACATAGAAATTATGTGGTGCAAAAAATCCTAATTAAGTATATTTCTTTATTTGAAGGAATCATAATTTTATGATATAGAATTGAGATAAATTATCACAAAATAGTTAAATGAAAAAAAAATATCAACTCATTATGCTTACAACAAGAGGACATATCATATCAGAGAAAACTATTTGATATTACATTAAAAAAAGAAGTGAACAGCTTTACACAATATTGAGAAAGATAAATTAACGGTCAAAATCATCAAGAAATCCTCATAAAGTCCATCCATCATGATGCTTACAAATATTGATTTAAATCATAAAAAATTACTATCTAAGGCATTAGCATATCATTTTCTTATTTCAGGTGTCACTAGTTATTTTACTCAAATACTCACTTCAGACAGTTAGATTATCAACATAAGAGAATTTTTATATTATCGATAATCATACATTATTCATTATATTATTTTTATGCATAAAAAATATTATTACAGCTAGTAACAAACTTTCAAAAGTTATGGAATATGATAATATCGAACGTAAGTATTTGATATTTCCTCATATTTTAGTAATACTCATTATCCTATTGATTTATTCTTTGTGAATTATTATTTTACATAATTAAACTTTAGCATTATTTTTACTTCTACTAATATTTTTTTTTACAATATCATAAGACTCTAAGAAAGACTCTAATTGATATTGAGCAAAGTAAATTGTGTATTCTCACTTCGAGAGAAAAAAACTCCTAAATATTTGAATGTGCTTGACTATATACTTGTGTATTCTTAGTTTGAACACTTAACATTAACCAAATTTAAAATTTTTACTATAGAATTAAGGATATTTCAATCCTAGAGTGTAACATATATAAGTTATGAGAACTACTAGAGTTTAATATCATTCACAACAATTTGGCTTGAGAAGTAACTCATTCGATCTAAAACATACGGACATATGAGAAATACTATAGGTGCGAATTTATAAAAATTTAGATATCTAATCATTTTTATTAATATCTGCTCAAGGTATACGTGGATATATCTATTTCAAGATAAATCACAAATTTTTTCTATTTTTAGATTTTTCATAAAATAATAAAAAATTCATTTGATAAATATATTAAAAATTAAAAAATAACAATATATTAGAATATATGTCAAACTAATTCAATTCTTGTTATATAAATCATGAGATTATATACTAGACTTATTGTGTTGACATACTCCCAATAAAATAAGACTGCTGGAAAAAAGAATAGATATTTAATTAAGATAACTCAAATTATTTTTTTTAAGATATTCCAAAATATTTTAAGAAAAATATAATTTTAACTACAATATATCTCATCAATTAGATATCTTCTTTTACAATTTCTCAATATATATCATTTCAAATCATATATCTTAGAGAAAAAATATTTAACTTAACTTCCATAATTTTTGAATGCAATTTTTGTCATCAATCACTTTTCAAGGCATGACAAGGTAATCTAAGGTTTTTAGATATATTTTTCTTAGATACTCCAGTATTCAAAGAGAGCATGAGTATTTTTCATTAAATATTAATATGATTTTAGTGAGCATTAATATTATTTTTTTTTTGTATCAAGATATTATATAATGAGCTTATGAAGAGTATGAAATCAAATATTGGATTTATATCATCAATACCCTTCCTACCTTACATGTAGCACTACCTTGACCACCAATTAATAGATATAATCAATCATAACCTATATTTGAACATGTTAAGGCATAATGTTATGTAACTCACATGAAATATTCATAGCTACCAAAAAATTCTAATCATAGTAAATCAGAAGTGAGCGAAATTACTCAAGTAGAAAGATGTCATTAAGTCCCTGATAACACAATAGTCCACAAAAATTCACCAGTACAAACAAATGTTGAGTCTACCACAAAGTCGGATGATCTTGCAACCATTCTTTCTGATATTGTCCTTCCAATTATATTACATGAGAGAGAGAGAGAGAGAAATTGCACTCAACATTCGATGTTATATGAATTTTTTGTACTATTATCTATTTTTTTTATTTCTTTTATTATTTCTATTAATAGTACTAAAACACACAAGTCTCTCTCTAAAATATTATTTTATACAGGATAATACTAGGGAATCCTGGAATAGATGTATGTCGTTTACTCAAATATGATTTGGGAACTAACATTATAATCTTGAAAAAAAATGTTATTGGTTGCAAATATATATTCATTGTGAAGACAAGTCTATATGAAAAGCTATATCACCTTCATGCATGACTTATAGCAACAAGATTCACCCAGACATTTAAGATGGACTACCTGGGCACTTAATCTCACATAACTAAGATATCAGTGCGAATTCTTATTTTTCTTATAATAATTGATAGTTAAATTATATATCAGTTAGACATAAAAAATATATTTTTTTCTGATAACCTTAATGAGAAATTATACATGAAACTGTTACTTAGGCTTCTAATAGAATAATCAAATATAATTTATAGATTACAAAAAATATTGTATGGCCTACAAAAGTCATCAAGAATCTAATTTGAAAAGTTTTCATTAGCAATCACTTAATTTGAGTTATACATATGTGTTATTGAAGAATCTTTATGATCAAATAATTTTACTAATTATCAATGTGAAATTCTAATTATGTGATAAGATAATTTGAGAATCACAAGACTCAACAAGTATCTTGAAGCACAACTTTAGAAGAAAGATGCTAAAATTTTTTTTAGTAATTTAATATTCATTTTCTTTTTTATTTTTAATAAAAAATCATTTAATTTGGATTATTTTTGTGCAAAAAATGAGCTATTACATTTAAAAATTAAAAATTAGCTTATAATGACTTAGAAATCACTAAAAATAAAATCCAAAAGAATGATGCTTGCCAAGTAATATATATATATATGTATGTATGTATGTATGTATGTATGCACATAGTTACACATTTATATTTATCAAAGTATATATATTTATATGCACATATATTTATATGTGTGTGTATATATATATAAGTGTTTATATCAATATATGTATGTGATTTTGAAATGGCCAATGAAAACTATGGGAAGTTATGAAGATGAGATTTATATTCAAAGATAAAGAGGCTCACAAGGAATGAAGAAAAAGGAAGCAAGATATATATACACAAGAGAAGCTTTTGGGAGAAAAAATGTTTTTAAAAGAAGCATAACAAAAATAAAAAATAGAAGCTAAAAAGAGAAGTATCACATAAACGAAGATATATAAAGGACAAGAAAAATACAAAAGTTTTTGAAAACTTAAGCTAGTTTTCAAAAACATACAGAATAAGCTAAGAAGGAACACAAAGATACCAAAAGGAATGAAGTTGTTTTCGAAAACAACTTCTGCAAGAGGAGTAAAAGTGCAAGGTCATATAATATTATCTAGAAAAAAAAGTACGCAAAGAAAAAAAATTATCTAGAGAAAAAACTTACATAAAGAAAAGATATTATCTAGAGAAAAAAAATTATGCAAAAAAGAAATATTATCTAGGGAAAAAACTTCAACAGAAAGCAACAAGCTGAATAACAAAAATATTTTTTGTTGTTCTAAAACACTTATAAGCATCTTTTCCCTTTGTATTCTATTTTTATGTTTTGTGTATTTCCATAGTTGTTTAACTCCTATGAACCATGTTATCAAAAAATATTATGATATATTTGTAATCAAAAAATATTATAATAATATGAATCTAAATATAGACTAAACTTTTAAAAAAAGAAAAGATTATAATTTAAGTATATAAACATATAAATATTAATTACCTGCTTACATAAATTTTTAAAATTAAAATATTTAATATTTTTGTTTGTTTTTATTTTTCCAAACGAGAACCCAATAACAGTTAAATTCTTGTCCAAAACCATCAGACAAAAATCCAATAGTTTACAATAAAACTAATCGTAAAAAAAAAATATTGTTTTTTTCTTATTCTAACAATGATAATGATGTCGAACGGCCCATCATTGTCATTGTAGCAGGTTGTTGCCAAGCTAAGTCCAACTGGCCTATGACTTTTTTTTAAATAGGACAAGTGAGCTTCACGCATCTATTTTTTTAATTAGAACATGAACTAGGGTGTGAAGTCCATGAGCTATGTTGGGTTCATGTAGCTTCTACCAATCGATAAAAGTCATGTTGTGCTTTAGCACACGGGCCAATTAAATAAGCCAAGCACATCAAGGCACAACATGTGGCATGGGTTAGCCAACACTCAATGACAGCTCAGCTCCAGCAATATCATGTTGTGCCAACAAGATTGTTTTGATCAATGTCGCCTATCGAACTCAGGCCACTCGCCATATTGGACACATCATATGTCAGCATAAGATGTTTAGTTAATTATCACATTTTCTACAAAAAAATAAAAAAATTAATAAGAAATATATTGAAAAATATTATAAATAAAGATACAGAAATAAAATAAACTTTCATTTGAAAAATATATAATATATATTCTTTTATAAAGTACAAAGATAATTAGAGAAGTCATAAACTTAAAGATCATGTACTCTTATCAAAAATACAAAAAAAAATTTGAATAAAAATCACAACGCTCCCATCAAAAATACAAAAAATTATATTGCTCTGAACCTAGATAGTTGTTTCATATATATCTCATCCTCAAGGCCACAAAAGAAAATACATTTTTAATATTTAACTCATGTATCCTCTAACTGTAGGATATTGTAGAAGAAGTGTCACTTGCAGATTGTAGAATAACTACCAAGATTTCGAGCAGTTAAAGGATACATTAGTTAAACGTGAAGAATATATTTTTTCACAATTGATCACATTAAAGTGAACTTGCAGATTTCGTTGTCCCTTCTGAAAAATAATCAGAAGGTCAAGATCTGAAAGACTGGCTACAAAATCATTTAGCTTCTCTATAGGCTCATCTCTAATCTGAGAATATTATGTATATTTCTCTCTCCTATTATAAACTATAAGTTGTGTATTTAAAACTCTTTATTGTCAATTCAATATGAATATATACTAGTAAAGATTCATGGACTATTGCATCATCTGATCTAGATGAGATCTCCCAACCTAATAAACCTCACTCTCTTCAGGTTCAACATGATCTGAAGTTATTGTTAGATATTATGACTTTATGGGAATAATATCATACTGAGTACTAATATGCTTATATATAGTCGATAGATAACTCTCTCTACTAACTAGTAGTACAAGCAGCACTACAGAAAATTGAGGAAAGATAATGAATTTAGATGCACCATCTAGATTAATATTCTTCTAAAACTCGTTAAAAAATAAGTCATAATAAAAAAAATATCTTTAGGTATCAAAATATTCAAGGAAATCACATCTCAAGGCCTTACATATTGGTTTGTCACATCCTAAAGAACAATAAAAAAATAAAACAAATGTATCCAAAAACTTAAAGAAACAAGCTAAATATCATTTTTTATTTCACCAAAATATAGAATCTAGAATGATATGTTAAGAAATAACTATTAAAATGGCATTTAATTGATGAGGTAAAATATGATTAAAACCATATTTTCCTAAAAATATTTTGGAACACCAATTTCATGTAAGAGTGTCCGAGCTGTTATAATCACAGATTTATTCTTCCTTTCAACCAGCTCATTATGTTGGAGTGTGTCAACGCAAGAATCCTAATATATAATCTCATGATTGATACAATAGATAATATATCAGCATGACATATATTCTAATATAATATTATTTGATATTTTTTTAATATTTTCATCAAATTTAATATTTATCATTTTATAAAAAATTTGAAAGATAAAAAAAACTTATGAACTATCACAAAAAATATTCATATATATCTCGAGTAGTTATCAACAAAATAATCAAATATCTAAATTCATCTCTAGTTATATCTCTAATAGGTTCTTATATATCTGAGTGCTTTCCTAATTGACATGATTCACACTCTAATAAAAATAGGATAAAATATTCTCAATTTAATTAATAATTAGTGACATACCTGAGAATGCACAAATAACATGTCTAAAATACTCAGACATATAAAAAGAGAACTTACTATTAAAGAGAAAATATATAATCTATCCTACTCATTCTCATATGGAGTATTTCTCGAAGTCTTAGATCTTGAAAATAAATGTCAATGTAAATAATGACATAATCAAAGATGAATTATCTAAAAAAATAACTCATAAAAAATAAATTAATTGGGCAATCAAAGTAACCATAACATGAGAAAATAAAAAAAAATTCAACTAAATAATATTATATCAAATGACTTTCAAACATTTGTCAATGGCTATAATAATATGTTTAGAATATAAAAAAATATGAAAAATAATATATGATTAACAGTGATCTAAATGTTTACTCGTGTTCATAATTCAAAAGTCGAATGTGAGAATATAAGAGAAATAACTAGTAATACCTTAAAAAAATAAGAATTTGTTTAGAAAGGAGTTTGTATACACCTATCCGGTAAGTATCCGAGTTAATAAACTCTATGAGAACTTCTAGATGACTCGAATAGTCAACTTGTCTCTCTTACTACTGCATAAAATTTTGATCTTCTCTACAAAAATAATATCCAACAAATATTTATGGTGTAGTCTATCATCCTTCAATTCAATGAGTACACTGAATTAAGACTCTTCCATGTATCTCTGTTGTGATAATCTATATTGATACCACCAAAAAATATAATTATATCTAAACCTAATTTATGTCAAACCAAATTAGGATCCCCCTCCATTTCTATCAAAAAGAAAAAAAACCCAATTAGGGTTTTTGCCCACACACAACCATGCACATCAAAACCTGCCACCACGTGCCTGCGCACTCACAAGTTACTGTGCACCCACAAACAAAATCATGCCCATATGCGTACTTGTGCACACCAAAGCACACTTATGTCCTCATTGCGCACACTTGCACATGTGCCTATGTCCTCACCTTGTGCAAGCTTGCACTATGTGTGCTTTTGTAAAACCTCATGTTTATCTTTTTTTTCAAATAGCACACATATACATGTACTATGCAAGTACAATACAAATATTTTCTCAAGGATTTTGAACCTTGCTCTGATACAATTTTACAATTAGAGATGGAAAAATAAAATAAACAACTCATTTGAAAAAATATACATTATATACTTTTATATAATAGACATAAATAATTGATGAAACCGACGAATAAAGTGATCTCATCAAAAATACAAAAAAATGAATAAAAATTACAGCAAATTTTCGTAAAGATTGCCAAAATTTGAGATTTTTCTTTAAAAACTAATAATCATATATATCTAATATAAGCATCTACAAAAATAATAAAATATTTCATTCTATCATGCATGGTTATCTTATAAGATACCCAAATATCTAAATAAATCAGAGAAAATAAAACTCTCCTAGTATTTTTCTGATGTGTCAAATAAGAAATTTTAGTAATTTTACTAACTGATACGTCTCACAAATAATAGATTTCATCTCATTGATGAATGACTCAAAAATTTTTAACTGATCCAAAATTAAAAATGTATTCTAAAAGTATACAACTAATAGATCAATGATAGTCAAACACCTAAATGAACTCATTTAAGTAGACAAAAATAAGTATAATATATCTCTCTCAATTCACATGGGAATCATCTGCCTACTTCATCAATTTCATATAAAAATATCATAAAATTAATAAAATATATATCACAATTCAGTTACTTAATAAAATAGCTAGTTGAAATAAATTATAATGAAACTCTATAATAAAAAAAAATTAATATCAAAGTAAAAGATTTAACATTGATATTATTTCCCCATGACCCATACAACAATGTCATTGAACATTAAGATATCAAAATCACTAGACTCAATAAAGAAAGTAAGAAAAATATGATATATATTGACTCTTAAAGTTTAGACAGAGTTGGTATAAAAAACAAACAAAATTATAACAACTAAAACTAACCATAATTATTTAAGACACACGATATACCAAGATACAAAAACTTTTTGCAATCTTGAGAAACATGACATAATTAAAGAGTAGCTTTTTTTTATGAGAGACACGCTGCATAAAAATACATAAAAATTATTTATTTCAGATTCACTAAACAATTATTTATAATTTTTATCTATTAATAAAATACAATCAAATAAATAATATCAAACATAAGAATCAAACATCATTAGTATTTCTTACTATTATAATCATTCAGAATTATAAAACAAGATAATTAAATTTTAACAATCCAATAAATAAAATTTAAAATTTAAACTTCAAATATATCACATTAAACATAAAAATAAAATATAATTAATATTTTCCTTCATAATAAAAATTTAATATTCAAATAGACACAAAATAAATACACATAAGTCTTCCTCAAACTCTAAATTAATAAAATATCATCACTATTATTTGTTTCATCATCACTCTTAAACTCTTTTTTTTATTTTTCTTTTATGATAAATAGGTTATCTTTTTATCTTCATCAATTAAAACAAGAGTAGTAATATATTTAAAATTTGATGATGTTGACTTTGGTATTAGTGTTTTTCTTGAACTTATTTTTACTCTTGTATAAACCTTTAACTCATCAACTCCATTAGCTCATGCAACATCAACCAATATTAAATCAGCATCCTCACTAAATAATCTTCTACATCATCTTCATCTTCTATTTTTATCATCAACCAATCATTACTATTATTTATATTTTTCAAATAAATAATATCAAAAGTATGTCACTCATTGAATCATTTCATAAAAGCTCAATTATACTTAATGTATACTAAAGCATTCAAGTAGTAATGTTCTAACATATTTTTCCTTTTGCTATGAATTTGAAAAAAAAAATCAAAATAATTAGATTATATATTATATTAAATAAAATAATAAGCATATTCAATACACATAATTATTGTAATAATTTATATTTTTAAAAATATTTTAATTCCTTTCACAATCAAATGCACAACATGTTAGGTTAGAACTTGCAATGCAAACTTATAGTACTATATTCAAATATACTCCATCATTCAGCTACAATTAATATAAATAAATTATCAATTAAATATTTCTTATATTTTAATTAAAAATATATAATAATTTAAATATTTAATCAACTAAATAAAATAACTAACTTGGTAATTTAGTCTTTATTGTTCTAATGTTAAACTCATTTCCAAAAAAATCTCTAACATGCATGTATAAGTCTAATTATGATATAATTGCATCATGTTTATTCTCACTTTCATCAATCTCAACATGTATTTACATGCATCTTCAAAGATTTTTAAATTTAAGTTCGCTACTAATCCTTTTGTATTATAATAGAACTCTAGGTTCAAAAAATATCCAACTAAATATAAAGTCCCGTGAAGATGAACCTCTCACATTATATCAATGATTTTCATGATTTCCTTATATTTTTATTCACTCACATTAAAATTTTTGATAATTATTTCTTTTTCTTTTTTCATAACAGCAAAAATGTAGTTCATAAGCTTCTTTTCACCATCCACCAAGCAAAGAATACGTACAAGAGAGTCCAACACCTTCAAACAAAATACTACAATAGTTTAAAAATGAGTCAATAAATTAGACTACATATTTTTCCTTTTGCTTTTTTGTCTATTTACTTTTTGTCCAATCAAAATTAGTAAACATCTTCCTCAAATTATTTTTTTATTCATTAATACAAGAAAATATGATAAAAACCATTACAAACCAAGTCTTTTCCTTTTGCTCTTTTGTCTTTTTACTTTTTTGTCCAACCAGAACTAGCAAATATTTTCATCAAATTATTTTTTATTCATATAACAAGATAATATAATAAAAACCATTACAAACCAAGTCTTTGTAAGCCTCAACAACTCATTTTGCTCGTTATATCATCTTATCATGTTGAACAATCACACTCTTATAAATGTAACCATTTTAGATATACCTCACTCTATTATATTCTTGATATGTGATAGTTTTTCTATATCTTTCAATAATAAGTCAAGATAATGTGCCAACATGGTATATAGGTAAATGTGACCTTTTTAATTCAAAAAATCTCTCTATATAAATTAAAGTTAAACATTAATATAAAAAAATTTATAATGTGTATCACTTAAATAAATAAATAAATTCAAACTAAATTATAAATACTCGTCAGCACATAATTTGAAGTATTATTTATTATATCTTGAATAAGATTATTTTCACCCAACTTATTTCATCCAACTACCAAGTAATTCAAACAACTCATCTCTTATCTTTATCATAGAAAAAAATCAATAAATTTCATGAATATGATTCCTATTAAAAAATTCATTGTGAAATTCACTAATATCTTTTCTTTCCTATTAATTCATTCATCCAACAAAATTGAACATTCATTTTACTTTTTTTTTGTAAAAAAATTCTTCATCAAATTCTTTATAAATTTCAATTCTTTTTTTTTTAAATTAGTAACTTTCACATAATATAAACTCAGTCTCTTATATCCCAAATAATATTTCCTAATTACCTCGAGCATTTATTGAAAACTAGCACAATTCACTATATTATATTTTAATTGTGACATCTTATATTCATCTACAAAATAAAATATTAGGATTCTCTTTGGCCTTTTCTAATAAGCATTGTTGAGAGTGAATTGGGTATTTTTACTATTTTGAATAATAGATCGCCCATCAATCGTTCCTTTTGCGCCTTAGCAACTGAGCATACCTCCCCCCAAGCAAGATGCTTTGGCAATGAAGTAATGATGCTTGTGCTTTAGGAACACTTTTAATAACAATACTAATAAGTATACATGTGGAGAGTCTAGCAGTCTATTGGAAAGCCTCCAAACTTTGAGACATCATCCATGAGTACACAAATATAGTCCAAGTCCTAAATTTTCTCGCATGTATCACAAGAATCAATCATTTTAAATATTTTTTGGATCAATCAACTAGCGTAAATACACTAATAACTATATATCAATCATTAATCACTCATTTGACTCGACTTGAGTTGGCTCATTCAATAGATATTCACATATCATTAGCTCAAGAACCAAAGTTATAACAACTTAGCCCACAAAGAATATATATATATATATATATATATATATATACACACACCTTTATTTCCACTAAATTATTCCTAAAAATCTCACACTAATTACAATCTTTTTTTTCCTTTGTATAACCAACACACAAACAATTTCATGAGGCAACACACAAACTCAACAATAGTCTCAACACTAGATGTGTCCATCGGGCCATGCCAAAATTTTTTAGGCCAAACAGAACCGCCAAGTCATTCCAGACATAGCACGGTACAACCACCCGGGACATGCCGTGATGGCACGGTGACATTAAAGTTGGGTCTAGCACGGCCCATTGGCCTTCATGGGAAAACCAAGTTTGTTGGGCCATGTTGAGTTAAGTTGGACCTGACTAACTCTCAGCATGACTGGGTCAGGCATGATTTAGTGCCTGGTCCAGCCAGCAGCTAGCCCAGGCTAACCTGGATAGATGCCTAGTGCTAGTGGCATGCCTTCGACTAGGCAAGGCCCTAGCCATTGGTCAGTGGCCTAGGCCAAGTGCCCAAGCCAGGCACTGCACTAGAATATGGATTGGCAACTGCCCATTCCAGATATCCATAATAGATTTAGAGCAGGCTGAAGGCTATTGCCTACTGGACTAGCAGTAGAAAGCAGCCAATGACCACAGTCAGTGTCCACTACCCAATCCAATGGACTAGCTAGGTTGTAGCCTGTATATGTAATGTGTATGCTGTTGATGTATTGAAAATTTATAATATTAATAATATGTAAAAATATTATATATATGTATGTATGTATGTATGTATATATATATGTATATATATACACATATATGTATATATATAAATTAATTTTTTAAAAAATCAATGTAACAACACAATTCATAAATACAATAAAAAAAATACATTCTAATTTTAATTGAAAATATAAATCTATCTATTTGGGTACAAAATTCGAAAATATAAAAAAATAAAAATAGCATCCATCAGTTATCACACATATCAATCACATAAACAAAAAATAAAAATACATTCACATAAACAAAATAAAAATATTATATATATGTATGTATGTATGTATGTATATATATAAATTAATTTTTTTAAAAATCAATGTAACAAAACAATTCATGAATACAATAAAAAAAATACCTTCTAATTTTAATTGAAAATATAAATCTATATCTATTTGGGTACAAAATTCAAAAATATAAAAAAATAAAAATAGCATCCGTCAGTTATCGCACATATCAATCACATAAAAAAAATTTCATTTATTATCACTCAATCTAGTTTGGATTATCACAACTCTAAGAATCAATATCATCATTTTCATATATATCATTATTCACTTATATGATATATCTCTTTCACTTTATTTGGAAAACTCATTCTTACGTCCTCATTCTTTTAAGCACAATAGAGTTTCAATAATATTTGAATGGTGTATACTCTTTTTATCTGTAATTACATTCATAGTCATAAAAAAATAAATTATGATATAATATTAAATACTCGAGATATCAGTAAATCACATATCATTTTAGATAGTACGTGAAAAATAAATTTATATAATTTCCATCAACTCAATATTTTAAAATTAATAATATAATTATGGGATAATATGAAGCAGTAATTGACATCTAGGTACCTCAATAACTCACTTTTATTTGATAGACATCCTTTTCATTTTCACCTAGCTAACTAGATTAAAAAAAGTATCATTAACCTCAAAGTCCAATCCATGTCCATGTGAGTATGAGTACCAAAAAAGTCAATTCAAAGTAGTTTATCAATCTCAATCCTTGCATTTCATGCAAGTCAATACAATAGCAATAAAGTCTCTTGCTTGTTTATAAATAGAAAGAAATTGATGAGTCAATCTAATAAGCTACCCCTCATTATTAGCAAACAATAAAAATATGAACTGTAAACAATAGTTTCTTGAATTAGATTATATTTAGTACTAGAGCATCCTAAAGATAAGCAAGAAAGTGTCCCAATCACTTGACCTAGCTTGACATTGAAGTATTTCTAGTAAACTACTTATCCATATTTATTCCAAGTATGAGACACACTAAGGTACAAAAGCTATTTGGTACCTTGAAGCACAAGACATAATTAAGCTTCAAGTTTTTTTTCGTGAGATGCAGTCTAACTTATATATATATATATATATATATGCATACACACACACACATATAATTATATATTTCAATAGATATTATTATAATTTTTATTTATTAATGAAATATAATCAAGTAAATGACATTAAAGATAAAAAACAATATTATTTTATGTGTGTGTATATAAAAATGAATTATATAATTGTGTGTGTGTGTACACACATATAAAATTATATATTTCATTAAATATTATTTATAATTTTTATTTATTAATAAAATAAAATCAAGTAAATGACATTAAATATAAAAATTAAATATCATTATTATCATCACAGCATTTAAAATTTTAAAATAACATAATAAAATTTCAACAATTTAATATATAAATTATATATAGTACGAGGGAAAGGGAGGGTCTTTGTGCATCTAAGCAACTTTACCTAGTGCACCTAGGCTTCGACAATATAGAATATGATGGCACCTAGTGACTAGTGCAACTTTCACAAATTCTGATGCCTCTCCCTAAAAGAGGTGATTTTTCCTGAGCAGCTAGGCATCATGTTGCTTGGGATTTAGGCGTGCCTAAGGCAAGCCTTTAATAACTATGTTCTTATCATCTTTCTTCTAGCTTACTTATACCTCCGAATACAATGTTCATCTCCATACTCAGAGACTTTCTATAACTACAAAACTTAATTCCATGATAATAAAATATGTTATATAATTATTTATAGATTGTATTATCTAATTATTATGATTGGTTTATATAAGTAGATATATATTTTATTATTTTTTATCTCATCGACCTTAACCCTACAATTTGTACAGACAGCCAAGTGATAAAAGATAAAATAAAAAATCAATATTTTATATATATAATTTCCATCTCATTTACTATGACACAAAAATATGAATATTCTTTATATCAATTAAATATATTATTCATGTTGCATATGCACCTAAGTGCAATGCATGTCATGAAGTATATACTAGAATATGTTTGTGTCATTTCTGAAAAAATTTTCAAAAATTTTAAAAATACAAATTATATCTCTAATTTGGCTCGTTAATTATTATTTTACCAATTTTATTACTTATGTATTTGGGTGTCACATATTGGTGACTAACATATGAATTCAACATCAAATATATATAATTCCAATAGAGATTGACATTAAATTGAAATTTCTTTTTTTATGCACAATGACAAACATAATATGTAAATGTCTTGTAGTTAGCTAGGTGTCCTCGTATATTTTAATATTTTACGTAATAATTCTAATGAGAAGAAAATAATTTTTAAGCCAACTTACACTTAGATTTATTATATAACACATATACTTAACGTGAAGATTTTCAACCAAAAGACTATTTAATAGTTCTCACAAAATTATTTATTGTCACAATATTATTTGAGATGTTATCAAATATTATATTAAATATTTTATTCTATATCTCAAATTTTCTGAAGATTCTTGACATATATTCATATATTGGAAGGCTATCATAAGGACGGAGAATTTCATTAAATCCTAATATCTTTTTTTATTTAAATTTCAGTCAGAATTAACAATGCAGGTAGTGACATATAAATATTTAATAATTTTGACTAGTCTAAATGTTGAACATCACAGAGATCATTTCACTGTGTATCTAAGAGGTTGAATATTATTTCAAAATTCATTACATAAATAGAATATAAAATTATAACATCAATTACTTATAAGTTTCAGTAGATTAATCACTTCTTGGAAAAGCTCTGCTTATCAATTTAAAGACCAATAAAATTTTACTGTAACAATATAGCACAATGATACTAACTCAATATTCTATTAGCAAACAAAACATATTAATGTCAATTGTCACTTCATACAAGAGAACATCTATGATGGTTTGATAACTATTATCTACGTATTTATCAATGAATAAATTGAAGATAAATTCACAAATGTTCTCAGAGGACCTCAATTTTTTTCTTTTGTCCAAATTATATATTTGTGACAATTACACACCAACATGAAAGAAGCATTGAGGTTAGTGACGTAACTTTATTTCTTATTGATGAAAAAAATGTAAGTACCACACACACAAAACCCAAGAAGTATTTAGAAATTAATTGTTAATTATGAGATATACAAGTAATGATGATGTCACGTTCTTGGACTAGTTCAAATTACAATAAAGATAATTTTCCATATTTTCCCAATTAGCATGTGATGCCTTGACATTTCTAATTTCAATGATTTCATTTGAATTAGCTTTTAGCTCAATAAATAAAATAAATGGCAATTAAAGAACCAAATTAATAGTAAAAATAAATGACATAATTATATATGTTGAAAAATAAGCCAAATAATAATATATATGAAAATCACACTCTCAGTCTCAATACAAATGTACAAACTAAGCTCCTATATAAGAGGCTGGTCATTTTAGGAATCTTATAGTTTTAATGCTCTCATACATAATATTGAAATAAAAAAAACAAAGCAATACATTATAAACTATAACACATTAAAATAAAATAATATATTATAAACCACAATACTCTCCTTCAAATTGGTACATTGAAATTTAGAATGATTATATATGATGTGATTATTAATACCTGAATAAATAACTCAATATTCTAAAATGAAAAGATAAATCATAAAAATTATAATATATACATGACATAATGTATTTGCTACCTGAGAAAAGAGTGATGTGTATTTTCTTCTGGTAATGGTCAAGGTAGAGAAACTCTATGAAAACTCTTGAATGGCTATGATAATCAACTTGAAGCCCTCGATAACCAGCATTACTCTCGGCCTCCTCTCTTGAAACAATTTCCAACATATCTTCATGATATGATCACTTCTTCTACAATGTGTGTACTATATTTAGGATCTTATGTCTTTATTTCTACTAGATTGGTACTCCCTCTAAGTCTAATATATGTTGTATGAGATATTTTTGTAGTTGATTTCTGTATATCTCACATATGATTAAATGTCTAATGATAGATCTCCAATCTGAGAAAAATAGGATCACTTAGAATATAAATGTAAAAATTTTATAAAATTATTGGGGATAGGTACAAAAATATTATATAAAAAATTTATTTTATATATCTCACTCTCTCAATCACATATAGCATTATTGGGAATACTGCCAAAGAATATGTAGCTAACAATGTGAAACACAACATAAATAAGGATTTGCTTTTGCTTTGTCTCTTCAAGTTTCAATTTCAAATTCTAAGAAATATTATGATATATCAGCATAATCGATGATAAGTACAATGATGCCGCTAGCTCACACATTATCTGACACATCACGCGTGATGAAAAATTGAGGACACATTTATTTTGATGGATTATCACATAACAATCAATTATTTTAAATCAATCTATAATGAATATTCATTTATTTTATCAACAGTAGGCTCTTTTGTTATGTTGTCATGTTTCCTATAACTAAAAAATCACGTATAAACTTCAGTAGCCAATTGCCAATTGCATGTATTTTTGTTGTATGAGACTCCACAAAATATAATTGGAATTTTAACTTCATTAGCAAATTAAAAAAAAAATAGTGACCACGCCACACCACACCTTATTTATACATGAGACCTGACACTATTTTTTATGACAGGCACCTCCACTATTGTTTTTATAAGCCGCACACCATGTTCCTGCTCACTGCACATCACCAGAGCCTCTTGCACACAAGTCCATCAATGCTACAGTAACATCAACTCACATAGCTCACTATGTCAGCACAATAGGCATCGATGATACACACATTATACATCATTACCAATACAACAGTAGGCTGGCGTCATAACTCCCTCTCCATAGGAATATAGTTGCACGGATGTTACTGTATGCTCCTTTTTCTAGTTCACCATCTGCTTTGATATCATGATAGAATAATACACTAACTAGACAAGAGAAAACCTAAAACTATAAATTGAAAAAAAAAAGTTTGGACCAGCTCACATTTGAGTGCTCCCATCAAAACAATGAAAACATAAAAAAGATGACAATAAAAAACCTCAACATAACTAATAAAACATGATATTCCATCATATATTTCCTCTTCAATTCTTCTATGCGAGGAATATCTAACCGATCATACACCATTATGTAGCATCACACTTGGGGCGAGCAAGCTTTACATGCATGCCTTTCATTGTAGTTCAGCCTTGGAGCGCCTTTAAGAACTATGTCAAGGTGTACAAGATTATTATATAACAGATGAGGAGTTTTAGTTATATTGAATGAATTTCTTATTATTCATGAATATATAATGAGTAGGTATAGATAAATAAGTATTCATATTGATAAGAATTCTCCACTCATGCTTTATGTTTATATATATTTTGACGTGTTTATATAATGCACAATATATGATTTAATTTTTTTTCTTACCACTTCCAATTTAATCATTCACTAGAAAATAAATCATGTTGAAATGAAAAATACATGAGATAGTTATGTATGTATGGTATTGACAAGATTTTTTATCAACTTATCATGTCTACTTAGATCCTATGAGTTTCGACATACTTGAATTTCTCACACACTTGATGCAAAAAACATTCGTGCACTCTATCTAGAAAGGAAGGAAATTATAATAATGTCCTATACTTTGCATATTTATAAAATTTGTTGTTTTTTATAGTGGAGTGGTCATAGAGAAAGGGGGTGTTTCTAGTACTAGTATTTTATTTTTTATATATGAGTTGTACCAACGGATGAATTAATAGAATAATATTTCCCAACTCTACATCTATCAATTATATACCACTATTTTTAAAATGGTATATCAATTGGAGGTGATCGGTCATACTTAGTACACAAGACTCATATTTTAACACGAGATCTAGGAGAGTTTAATATCTCAACTTTTTTATCACTAAAAATTAAAAAAGTTGCATCTGACATAGGTAAACCTGCTAGAGAAAGAATAGATACAGAAACTAAACTTCAAAAGGCTCAAAGGCAACAAAGACATAAATACTTTTGTATCTTTTCTCAACTAGACTACCTAAAAGACCCATCTTGTCATTCTCAAGGTATGTCTTATCTCATACAAGGGCATGAGCCTTGAAACCAATACCTACCACCCTTGAATAAATACACTTGTCATCCTACAAAGGCATGACCTCCAACAAGTGCATAAAATATAAAAAATTCTCAAATTATCAATCATTCTAGTATTATTCTTACTCAAATATTTTTAACTTTATTATTTTTATGAGATCTGATATATTAGTATTTGTGTAATCATATCAATTAAGATAAAAAAAGATGAGTGCATGTTATGTCAATAAAAAATATTTCCATTAAAATTGTCAACGATTGTTTGATTGCCACATTATGTGCCTTCTCAATTATTGTATAATCATTTTTATCTTATAAAAAAATATAAAATAAGTAGGGGAAAGCATTAAAAGTGGCAATTAATAAAGAAATAAATACCATGGAGTGATCAATGCAACAACCCCAATAGGCTCCTTGAAGACATGGGTCTTGAATGTTTTGATAGGCAGAGAAATTGGGCATCTTTGCTTGGCATCCAAACCTTCTGCAAGGTCAGCATAAAACTTGAAGCAATCAACAACATCATCCTGCACAATTTCACCAAGTAATCAGAACTTAACAAATGTTGCTCAACATAGTGGTCCAATAGTGTTGTTGTAGTACCATGTCCCACAAAGCTTCATCAAGTGGTTTTCCACAATCAGTTGCCTCAAGTTTAGCCAGCTCTGTTTTCCTCTCAGATATCTACAAACAAACCAGTTGACTAGAATATACAAAATTAATATGAAGAGGATAAGTTCTGACGGAAAAAAGTTATCAACAGCTTGAAAGGCATTCCTATATTTGATGCCAAAATTTGGATGAACCTATATTTGATGCAAATGAATCCCTTTCAAATATCATTTTTATTTGGAGGCTATCAAAAAGGATTCTCCCAATTGAAGGAACTGAAGAGTTGGGACAACAGCTAGCTTCAAAATCTTGTTGATGTACCAAGCCACGAAATGTAATATTGCAAAACTTGTTTCTAACCAGTGGTACGATGTTTTGTATCGGGAAGAATTTTGGAAACTTATTGGGCAAAATCTCCTCTTATTCATTGTATTTTATGCTCTCTTATTGGACTATGCCATTCCACAAATGACATATTCATTTATCACTCCATCAAGCTTGATTAGTTAGGTGCTTTGCAAACTGTTGGTATATTGTTTATGCATTATTATTATTATTATTATCATTATTATTATTATTATTACCTATTACAAGTCGAACCTCTTGGAGTTTTGGGAATGGACATGAAGAGAGAGGAGAAATAGGAAATGAAGAAAGAGGAAAAGAGAAAATTAAACTTATTTGCATTCATCAAAAACAAAAAAATAACTGTTGAAATTTGATTAATTATTTTATTTTTATTTGTTTTTGATGGAAGACTGCAACATTTGGGTTGTTTCAATCAATTTTGCCAATTTTACAAAAACATGCTTATATGATAACATGTATTGAACATTATTGTATTTTTTTTATTTTTCATATTAATTCATAACATTTATCAGAGGAATACTGAAGAGAAAAATAAATTATAGGGAGTATGTGGGCAAGGGATAGAAAACCTTAGATTACAATGTGCCAACAATAACTATTCCACAAATTTTTCATCCATCATTGGCACACATTCACAATGCGTGACAGAAAGCATGGCAGCAGTGGTGGCCACCGATGCCCACTGCATCCACGATAAAGAAATTCCATCACTGAAATTTTAGCTATTGAAAAATACAAGCATGTCTGACATGTGGTTTTAGGCATGACAAACACAAAATGAAAGGCAGCAGTCTGGTGACAATAAGGCAATGGTCAGGCAATTTTGGCAGCGCCGGTGGTGGTAAAAGTGATGGCAATTTCTTGTTTTTTTTAGCAAAAATCCTAATAAGGATTTTAGCAGTGTAATAATTTTAAAAAAAAAAAAAGTTAAACCCAAATTTAGCCGGACAAAAATTAAGAATTAGTGTAGTTTTTACTTTTAAAAAAATTAGGATAGAAAAATATTATCGCAGCAGAGATAAATAAATGAAAGACTCAGTTCGGTATGCAAACAAAAAGATGACAGATCACACCAAAGATAATTATCAAATATATTTCTAGAGAATAAACAAAAAACTTTATATAATATTAAAAAAGACAATGATTATTAGAGATATCCCGAAAATACTCACATAGTTTATTTATCATGACACTAAAGAATGATATATAAAACTCTTATTTAGTATAACAACAAATTATTTTCTTCTTTTAAAATGTTCCCACTTCAAACTCATACATCATCGACACATAAGCTACAATCATAAAGATAATCATATCTTATTTACTATATTTATTTCTATTTTTAAATGATCATTTAGCCACTACAAATATTCAAAAGTCCTTACATATGATTATATCAAACTTAAGTCTGTTACTTTCAATTGTCTTGTTTATTTTTAATTTATCTATTAGTTTAATTGATGTAAGTTATTTTTCCTAACAATTCAACTCTTACATTATCAATAACACAAAATATACTCCCTTTGAAATATGTCGGTAGGTTACTTATTGTCGTCGACTAGTGCACCTATGGTCGTCAATTAATCTCAGTGTGTCCAGTTTGTTTGGCTCTTGCGACATGTCCAAGAGCATCTGGGACTTGACAACTTCATTATATTCTTCGAAGATATTTCATTTATACAATGACATTACTTAGTTATTAACATGCATATAGATTGACCAAGACAAGAACTCATTATGCAACTTGTAATAGATGATTATTGATATAATACCTGTGTTGATAAACAAGGCTGCGTTGAAAAGATTTAGCGAGCAGATTTATAGTAATCTTTATATATATTTATTAAGGAAATGATATATTATTTTGCAGACAAATTCTTAGAGAGAAAAGTGTTTCACTTTTCTTATAGGTTTATTATGAGTGACTTGAGCATTTATGATTATACCTCGATCGAGTAGAGTTTGTATGAAAAACTATAAAATCGTAACATATATGTCACATAGTGATGGTAAAAAAGTTTGTTCTTTCTGTGGTAAAGACATGTTCTTTCTGTGGAAGGTTAAAATATACTATAAAAAATATTAGATATTAAACTTAGAGTAAAGACAGACTTTTTAAAATTAAGAGGCTATATGGCAGACTACAAGATCTTCTAAGTCTGGTACTTCTATGATCACGTCTATGGGTCTTGTCATACCAACACTCTCTTAGGAAAAGTACATTAAACTTTATACTTTGAGTGCTACTGGGTTAGATATTTCTATATCTACTGTATTTTTTGCTCACCATCTCACACTTGATTCCTAAGCAGTAGATCGGAAGTGAATACTCATATCATAGATAATTACATTATTTTTACTTCTTTGAAAGAATCTAAAACCTCAAATATTATTGTGTCCATTGACACCATTGTATGGCCCATAGGATATGGCGTTGTCATTGTTGATCTCTTTGTTTTGATACATATTTTATATAAACCAGAATTTTATTATAAGATGGTCACATCAAGCAGATGATTTCTTTGGAAATTGAACGAGATAGATAATACATGTTCTTCTTGATTCACATGAGCCCTTCAAAATAAAAAATTACTATTGATCTACTAGTAATTCACTCTTAATTGAGATATTTTATATTAAACATACTAAAACTTCTAGATTCGAGCTAATTTTCTTAATTGAGACATTTATTTAATAATTATGAGATATATTAGTAAGAGAAAAATTTTAGAATTTCTTATTTAAAACGTCAAGAGAATACAAATGACTCATTCTAACTAGAGATGACGAATGTCTGTATCCGTGGATTTCCGACCCGATCCGATCCGGTCAAACAGTAGAAAAATCCATTGACTGGATAATGGATATGGATAAAATCCAATTTTTTTGAATGGATATGGATTTAGGCATATCCGATCCGAAACCCGTATCCGATCTGACCCGAACGTGTGGATATCCGATCTGATCCAATTATATCTGATCTGTTCTACCCTGTGTTGCACGGATACGCCTAGGAACTGCCGTGTCCACGTGTCCGACACGTGGACATGGGTCAGAGACGTATCCGACGCGTTGTTCGAAAACAGTTGTCATTGCGTCAAACGGGGAGGGGAGGAGCACACCGCCGACAGCACCTAAAGTAACCTAATTCTATAAAAGAGGGGGGGGGTGAGGGGGGGAAAGGTTCAGGAGGGGGGAGGGTGTTAGAGGATTTAAATTTTGTTTACATTATTTTAAAATACAGAATTTTAAATTATTTTAAAATACAGTATTTTTAATTATTTTAAAATACCTAATATTTATAATTAATAATTTTTTATTTTAATTTTATTTTTTTTATCATGACGTATCCTAACCATATCTGTATCCTAGTTTTTTAGAATTTGCCATATCCCCGTATCTTGTCGTGTCGTATCCCCGTGTCCGTGCAACATAGGTTCTACCAGATATAATACACACACACACACAGACATATATATATATATATATATATATATATATATATAATATAGTCCATATATAATGAGAATTTTTAGATTCGTCATGCGTATTCTGAGACAATCTCGGATGAGGAAACAGATTTAGCCGTTAGATTCGTCTTGCGAAATCTAGTGACAGAAAAATTTCATTGATTTCTGAGACAATCAGAATATTTTACGAATTTTTAGGTGACAAGTATAGAGTAAAACCTGATAATGAGATTTTAGAAAAATCTCAAATTTTTCAAATATTTAAAGAATATCCATTTAAGATAAATGCAATTGAAACCAGAATAAAATGATGTGTTTTGAAGCTGAAATAGACTAAAATAGACAAATTGGGACACATGGGTCTCACATTGAAAAAAAATAAAAAAAATACAAATCAAGCAAGCAGTGGAGTATTTTTGATTTGTGATGTTTTATTAACATTAGACTTTGGTTTATATTCCTAAATTTATAAATCATGAAATTATAACTGATGTCATTGGTTAGCAAAATACATCTTAATATCGCATAGATAAATCCGATATCCGTGGAGAATATCCAAAATCCGATGGATAGGATATGGATTTAAATTTTTTTTATCCGTAGTATATGGATATGGATATGGATATATTATTTTTATTTAGGATCGGATATGGATTTTAAAAAATCCGATCCAAATCCGATCCGATGACATCCCTAATTCTAACTGATTCACTTAGATATTTAAAATCTTATTAGAATAATCACATATGATATCTTGAGATATTTTATTATTTTTTTTAATAATTATATTTTAAAATATATTTCTCATCAATTTTCTGATTTTTTGAGGAATACACGAAATAATTCACCAAACATCTTTTACTAGTAGTCTTACACAAAATAATATAATTGAGAAAAAAAACTAACATTAAGTTCAGATGATTAAAATAATCATATTTCATAGGAGAGTGTCTATATATTTTTGAGTAGTGTTAACAGTCAACTTCCTTATAAATTAAATGACATCTTCAATTCTCTAGGATCATATCTTATATTAGCTCATATATCTAGGAGAGAGATACTTTCACCTTCCACCTAAAATTTGAGTGTTCATTTTGTTTATGATTTCTTTCTAGGCAAAAATAAGATAGTTATATGTGCTATCAAGTATGACTTCATTAAGTTTTTTAGTATACAAAAAAAACTATAGGTGTTATTCATTAGAAACTAGGAGATCACTACAATATTGACCTTCGAAAACAAGTCCTTGTTTAGAATTCAATCCAAAAAAATATATCTTAGGAGTTCTAACACTAAAGTAATATGCTCATTTTCAAATCTAGTCGTTACTCTCTGTAGAGGAGTAACTATTGACCATGCTCATAAACTTATACATGATATGACTAACATTTTTAATTTTAAAAAAAGTAGTGACAGCTCACATTAAAGTCTAAGGAAGTGCACCAAAGAGCTAAGCCTAGTATGAAAGTATCTAATGAACACAAGATATGCATCTCCCCAAGAGAAAGAAAAGTTGATAGACATTATAATATCATTCTAAAGATAGATATTGGATGGGTAGTTCACAACCTTCCCTACATGAGTCTTTGTCGCATCAACTGATCCAACACAAAGTAATAATGACATGTTCGACTCAAAATTTTATACCTCGAGTATTCTTTTATTCTCATTTTGATATTATATATCATAGTTTATTATTTTTACAATAGTTGCAAGATCATAGACACCCTTTCCAAGGCAACTAGTTTATTATCTCATTCTAAAACTTATAAGTAAATCAGTAATAAGATATAAATAAGTGTACACGATGAGAAAAAACCAGGGGGGAAAGATTATTAACTCAAGGATAGGTTTGGAGTAAAATTTACAAAAATACTATTAAGTTGCTATTTTATATTGCAGTATCACATAAGTGAACTATTTATCAGCTACATGCAAAAAATATATTTTTTCATAGTGATCTAAAAAAAACATGTGTAGTAGCAACCACGATTCAATATTCCTAGATCATAAGTATGGGTTGCAAATTTCACAATGCCCTTCATAGCCTGAAGTAGTCTCATATAACATAGCTCGAATTTTCTTTGATACTTATTATCTTTGATCATAGAAAATATGAGTCAAAATATTCATTTTTTTTTTGATTTAGAATAAGGAGATAAGTATGTAATGTTAGTTGTATGCATAAATACTTTATTTACAAAAAATAATAAGTTGAATTTATCCCAACTAAAATCATTTCTACCAACTAAATTTTAGACAAAAGATTTGATATGTTTGAAATACTTTCTTGATATTGAGGTTAGATACTGAAAAAGTACAATATTTCTTTCTCTGATGACATATGCTTCGAATATTTTTTTCAAACCTCGAAATGTCGAGATGTTCACATGTTGACTCACCACTTGATCTAGAAAAAAACTTGTCTATAAATGTCAATTCATTATTTGATTCAACTAAATATATGAGGATGATAACAAAAAAAAAATTATCTGATAATAATCAAGTCATATATTTTGATTACATGAAATACTTAGTTTGATATATCCTAACTAAAATAATTTCAATAGAACAAGTTTGAAAAAATAGTTGTGGGATATTTGAGGTATTTTAATAATATTAAAGTTAAATACTCAAAAAATACAATATTCTTTCTCGGATTAAACATGCTTTAAATATCTTTTTCTAATCTCTATATATCAAGATGTATACTTGTTGACTCACCACCACTTGATTCATTTATAGCTTATCTACAAATACCAATCATCAATTAATTTAACTAGATATAATATAAAAAAATTAAATTATCTAACACTTACCAAACTATATATTAATTATGTTATCAACATACATTTTCTAAATTCTTCTATATATTAATTCTTCTAGATAAATTCAAGGATATCAGATTATATTTAGATATCATAAATATATCCAAATGAAAACATATTCAAATTCTATGACTCCTACGATTATTGAGAGGAGATCCATCATATTTTTTTGAATTTATTTTATCGATAACCTTGCCTCCTACAAAAATAAAAGACATAATTAATTCAAAATCCAATATAAATTTATGTTATATATTTATGATGTCAACTACTAATGAACTACAGTGGACTAATTGCTTCTTGGAGAAGCTTTGCTTACCAATTCACCAATTGATGATAATTTATTATGACTGCTAGTCACTAGATAGCCTAACATATTATTATTAACTCCATATTCTACTAGCAAACAAAACATATTGAGATTGCATGTGGTTTTATTCAAGAGAAAATCCAGGACTATTAAATTATTATAGTTTATATAACTACTAGTGAGCAAACTGCAGACATCTTTATAAAGGCTCTCATAAAACCAAGTGTTATTTTCTTCTCCTTCGCTAAATATTTGTGATATGTATGTCCTAGCTTAAAAGAGAGTATTAAGGTTTGATTTATTTTTTATTTATTTTGATTATTTTTTTATTTTTTATGAGCATCCAACATATACTCTACCCCAAACTATATATATATATGATTTATGTTATATTACAAAAATTATTTTTTCAAATTAATAAAATTCTTTTTTTCTTTACTTTCTCCTTCTCTCCTCTCTCCCTTCTCCTTCCCAAAATCTAACCTTAGCCAATCATAATAGCCAGCGCACATTAACATTTTAATATTACATCCATATTATATATTTACCATTAGATAAATTAAACAAAAATAAACAAAATTTAAGATCTTTATTTATAAATAATTAATCATATATATCAAGTACGATAATTAACAAACATAATAAAATATTTCTATGGTAATTTTTATTTATTTTTTTCCTTTTTGATGGGAACACTTGACATGTGAGCTGTCATGATCATATTTATTCATTATATAAATTAAGAGAATGAATTGAACATCATTTTTATTGAAAGTTATTATTTTCATTTTATATTTGGTAAGTTTAACATCATATAAGAGCTGAGCTAGAACAAAAAAAATAAAATTAATTTTTATTTTTTCAATAGCACTGATGCACAATGGTGATAGTACCCGATGCATAGTGATGCCAAAAAAAGGTGCTCATAGGTTGCAGATGGAGTGCATAATGGTTGTTAACATTATGCACATGGTGGTGGCTATAAAGACATGCGGTTAGCAGAAGTGAGCATGCATTGTTGGTAGAAGTGGGCACATGAGATTGGTAGCAGAGGTGTGCATGGTTGGCAGCAATAGACATGCACAATTGACAATTGTAAGTGCGCAAGAATATAGGGGATCGGTGGTGTAGAGTAGAGCATGGTGACATTTTTGAACTGCAAGCCTTAGATGGACACAATGGCACACAGTGGCAAATAGTTGTGCACGGTATCATTTTAGGCAAAACCCCTACCTAGGGTTGTATCAAATTTATAAAAAAAAAAACAAATTTATAAATAAAATTAAGTGCAATGATTATTTATTTTGGAGAAACCATAATTTTGTAGCACAATATAAAAAATAATTATTACAATTGAGTTAGTTGAAGAAGAACCACAATTCAATATACCCGTTACAAATGAATAAGTCACACTAAAAATAGTTGTTTGATTATATATCCAAAAAAAATACTGAGAATTTTATACAATATTGACAAACACATGCTGACTACTATAATTATATATGAGTTCTCATAGATTTCATCAGCCATGTTACTTATTAGAGAGAAATATACAAAATATATTTCTAAGACTGTTATAGATCCTACCCTTCTTTCAAATATCATTGATTGTCTTAGTAGGGCTCTCACTTAAGACTTCTAGAATATCAAAACGAAGCAAATATCTACATTACTAGTAATTCTATACTATTATCTATATTTTTTCTTATTCAAAAAATTTAATGTTGTTAATAGAAAATATTAAAATTTTATTGGACATGGTACGATTCAACTTGAATAGTTGTTTTTTTCCCATAATATGTTTATTTATTAACCTATTATTTAAAACAAAAAAAAGGAGAGTAATTTTATTAATCACAAAAAAAAAGTTATGCGACTAGGTTTACCTATTTGGGTAAACCCACTAAGTTCTTATTCACCACTTGATTCTAAACAAAAATATC
Source organism: Sapria himalayana (assembly GCA_029783825.1). Classification (NCBI taxonomy): domain Eukaryota; kingdom Viridiplantae; phylum Streptophyta; class Magnoliopsida; order Malpighiales; family Rafflesiaceae; genus Sapria; species Sapria himalayana. The sequence goes on along the minus strand of JAREIK010000816.1, from coordinate 1,219,987 downwards.
AATCTATGAATTGGCTTTTTAGCAAAAGAAATACAATAAACACTTGAAGCAATAAACTATTATGTAACTATGCACTTCTTCATGACCATTTGCTCCTTTACTTTTTTATTTTTACACATGAATGTGTTTGGAACAAGAGCAATATATGTATATAAAGGAAAAGGAAGTATCTTCAGATGAATATTTTATATGCTAATGACAATTAGCACAATTGAGCCATTTTTCAGTTACCTTATTTAGATACTTTTGTACTTGATGGATATATATATATATATATATATAACATAAAAACTATTATCCTTAGTAGTTAACTATTAATTCCTTGAATTTTAAAATCCCTAAATCATGGTAGAGGCTAATACAACTTGATCTTTGATTTGGGTGAATATGTAATATTGAAGATTATGATGTCAATTCTAAAAATTATGTTTTCTGAAGAAAAGCATTTTGTCCTAAACCTAGTATCATTGTTTTCTTTCTAAATCTTTTATATTATTAGAAGAATGATATATTTCTTTATCTACTAATATTCTATGGGAATCTATGTGTTTATTGGCTTGGCTAACTGGAATGCTTATTCTAACATATGTTTATGTATTTTAACATTAGTAAAATATTCCCGCTACACCAGCTTGGATCTCGAACAATGTATATATAAGTGAAGACGTGTCTCCTCGTTGCAACAATTATTGGAATTTAAAGACATTCTAATTTCATTATTTAAATATATCTTTAATTGAAATGTTGTTTAGCAATATCCAACTAAAGAATGATATTTTCTGAAAGATATTTCTATTCAATATTAGTGACTTATTTTTGCTTTTGATATCTATAATTCTAGCAACCTTCCAAGCAGACTTAAAGAAGAATGCTACTTTATTGGGCAGCCCCATTGGTAGGCCTTTGTTTATTCTAGCAATATTTATTATTTGTTCAACTAAAAAAGCGGGAACATTTACTTTTAATTTCTCTATATTCTATTCTTCATCAATTAGGAACTCTTTAACAAAGATCTTTGGTGGCCCTCCTAATGCTAGAGAGCCAATGGAATTATTTCCTAATCATTTATCATGTCAAAAAAAAATCTTTCTTTTTCATAATTTCCAAGCAATATATTATTCCGTTCAAATACTTTTTTTATTCTCTTCCACAGAGTGATATCAATAAATCTTTTTAAATTTCTAAGAATCTTGATTTGCAATACCAACTCCTCGAAAATTTATTGAGAAGAAAATCTTTAATGCGAAATTCCCACAAGAATTTCATATCAATTGCTTTCATGATGTCCCAAAAATTATGAAATCCCAATTTTCCCTCCTTTTTAGGTTTACAAAGAGTATTCTATTTAGTCCACCTCAAATATTTCAAATCTTTCCCATGACACCATAGTAATTTAGACATTAATCTTTCCATTGTTTTGATAATATTTAATTTTTGAACTTACCGCCTATACGAGATACAATAGAATTGCATATAAAACATATTTTATGAGAATCATATTTTATTTTTTTGATAGATATTTATTTAGTCATCCCTTGATTAACCTCTTAAATTTACTAAGAATATTATCAAAAAATTTACTTTTGTTATTCCACTTATATAGGGAATAGCCGAAGTAAGTAATTGGGAACTTTTATTTTTACATGCACAATAAGTTATGAATATTTGTCAATCTTTGTTTTGCAGTAAAAACTTCTTTTTTAGAAGTTTAAAATAGAGGTGTCAAATAGGCCGGGTCGGGCCGGGTCGGCCAGGCCAGTTTTTACATGCACAATAAGTTATGAATATTTGTCAATCTTTTATTTTTACATGCACAATAAGTTATGAATATTTGTCAATCTTTTATTTTTACATGCACAATAAGTTATGAATATAGACAATTATCTTTGTTTTGCAGTAAAAACTTCTTTTTTAGAAGTTTAAAATAGAGGTGTCAAACAGGCCGGGCCGGGCCGGGTCGGCCAGGCCAGTTTTTTTAGGGCACGTTCGTGCTACCGTGCCGGGTCGGGCACGGCACGGTTACTGTTCCATGCCGCACCCGGCCCGGCACGGTTTAAAAACAGTCAGGCCCGGCATGGCCCGTAGGCACGGCAGGCCGTGCCGGGCCCGCTCGGGCCAGGCCTGGCCATACAGGCCAGGGCAGAGGCTGACGGCTGACCCCAGACTATAGACCTAGAGGCAGAAAATTTTATTTTTTTTTAAAAAAAATTTTATATATTGTAATTCTTAAGTGTACAGTAATAAAATTAAATATAAATATTTTTAAAAATGTTAAAAATAAAAATTAAATAAAAAAATAAAGTTTAGAAATTTTTTTTTATCAAATTCTAATTAGTTTAACTTTTATTATATTTATTAATTATATATTAAAGTTATTAATTTTTAAAATAAAATTTAATCGTAAAAAAAATGAATCAATACGTTATGGTAGTAAAAATAAAAATTAAAAAAAAATTAAACAACACAAATAAAAAATTACCAATCATCCATTTGAAACCGAATGTCCAAACAAAACAAGTATCAGTTTCAACACAACGTACAAACAAAGCGTACAAATACAATCAATAAAAAAAAACATCGAAAACAAAAAACAGCAGATCATCATAAATCATCAATCGGCATATTATGAGAATCATCAGCCGCAACATCAAGATCAATATTATATTGATCATCATCATCGGCAATCAACTCCTCCGCCATCGTAGTGGATGTGAATGCGACTGCAGTGTCTGTCCCAGTCCCAGCTCCAGCACGATCAAGGATGTTAAACCTCGATTCCTCCCAATCCTTCAAACAAGCCAATGTCTTAACCATATCTGGACGTAATCTCGATCTCCTATCCGAAATCACGTTCACTGCAACAGAAAAAACAGACTCCGATGCTACGCTCGACACCGGAGAAGTCAGTAGATCCCGTGTCATCCTAGATAGCACGGAAAAGGTGGACTCATATGATTTTCACCACTATAATAGATCAAGATTCTTAGTATCAGAATGTGATAGGATTGAGCAGTAATCGGCTATGTTGCACGGACACGGATACGGACACAGAGATACGACACGGCAGGATACGGGGACACGGCAAATTCTAAAAAACTAGGATACGGATACGACTAGGATACGTCATGATAAAAAAAATAAAATTAAAAATAAAAATTATTAATTATAAATATTAGGTATTTTAAAATAATTTAAAATACTGTATTTTAAAATAATTTAAAATTCTGTATTTTAAAATAATGTAAAAAAAATTTAAACCCTCTAACACCCCCCCCCCTCCCCTCCCCCCCACCACCCTCCCTTTACAGTTTTGATTTTCGAACTCTCCCCCCTCCCGATACAGATTTCAAAACCCCCCCTCCCGATACAGATTTCAAAACCCCCCCTCCCGATACAGATTTCAAAACCCCCCCTTCCCTTTATAGAATTAGGTTACCTTAGGTATTGTCGGCGCCTCGGCGGGGTGCTCCTCCCCTCTCCGTTTGACGCAATGATAATTGATAACTATTTCTCGCAATCGGCTTGTCGGCAACTTACTGTCAGCGGTGTGCTCCTCAATTTGTTGGAGATGTAGGAGTAATAGTTAATATATAGTGTATTTCCGACGTGTTAGAATCATAAAAAAGCATCAGTTGGTAAACGACGTGTCTGTAGGTAAACGACGCGTCTGTTGTTAACGATGACTGTTTCCGAACAACGCATCGGATATGTCTCTAATGCGTATCCGATACCGCCACGTGGCATATCAGACACGTGTCCGACCCGTGTCGCCGTGTCCACATCTAGGACACGTGGACACGGCGACACGGGTCGGACACGGCGACACGACAGTTCCTAGGAGTATCCGTGCAACATAGGTAATCGGTATCTAAGTATCGAGACAGCTCGCTCTTATGTGATGGTCTACCCCTACGTTTCCCCCTCGCTAGCTGAATGGAAAAATCATCATCTCCGAACAAGGTATCAATGTCCGTAATCACAGTCTTACTACTACCACCACCATACCTAGTATCGTAGTATGTGAACATGTCAGTCAACTTCTCGTGAATGAACCCTTCAGGTGACTCTTTCAGGTTCATGCACGAGGAAATGAAAGTCAGGTGTTTTCTACCCCTTCCACCTTAACCCTAGGGTCCATGCATGCAGCGAGGCAATAAAGAGATGAAACGGTGGACCAGTACTTCAAGTACTTGGTCTCCATCTCTGCAACAATATAACTAAGTGTCGGGTCAGCTCGATACTTCCTAAACATGCTACTAATGTTGTATATGCACCGGAGTGCAATGCAAGTGATGGGCGTATAAACCGACGAACACATGTTCGTCGTGTCATAAAATATCTTTAGGAATTTCATAAATGAAATTCCTGAAGCCCAGTCAGTGTCGTCAATAATAAGTTCGTCACTCTTACTATTGACATAGTCGGATATCACGTGTTCGTATCCAACACATGATTCCAACATCAGGTACGTGTAATTCCAACGATGTCTCACAACCAATTGGAATTTCTTCTTCTTAAGATTCGCAGACAAACAGAGACTACCAAACTCTTGTTGTCTACGAGGAGTGCGAATATATTTTAGTGCATTGCGTATATTATCCAATGCGGGGGAACACACCTTCATACCCGCTTGAACAATCAGGTTAATCATGTGACACATGCATCTGACATGAAAGATCTCTCCTAATGGTACGTCTCTAATATTCCTAACAAACATATTGATCGCTACTCCATTATTAGATGTGTTATCGAATATGACACTAAAAATTTTATTTTGAATTTTATATTCCCTAAAGATTTTCATCATACACTCAAAAATGGCCGGGCCATCATGAGGATGAAGAATCTCAGTGAATCCTAAAATTTTTTTATTGATTGTCCAGTTAGAATCTACATAGTGACTCGTGAGACATGCATAAGAAGAATCATCATGACTTGTCCATATATCGGACGTCACGGACACAACTCCACTATATGTCATAAATTCCTTAATTATTTTTTATTTTTCTAACTTATATATCTTTAGTATGTCATTCCTATATGTGGACCTAGGAATCCTACAATAAAAAAGCTGAAAATAAGTCTGCATGATGCACACTACCCTTGGATATTCTGAAAATCTGATCGGAAGACTCATCAATGTGATGAGCTTGGCCATGCTGTCCCTACCCAACTCGCTGGAGTATATGAAGGGAGCAAACTTTGAGACTGAACTCGATCCAGTCTCAAAAAATGTAGTGCCAAGTTGAGTTTGCCTAGGATCTAAGGGTTCATGTTTTTTGGTGCATAATTTAACATGTCTCTTAAGGTGTCAGTCCCAAATAAACTCTTGCATGTTAATAGTCTCATTATATATTTGCACTGTGCCATTTTTTGTTCCTCACCCCTAACATTTTGTTGTGTTATGATTTTAAAATGAGTCCAAACTACATAAGTCCTCCTAGTTTTTTATTTTTTAGAACTTTGGGTTGAGACGACTGGAGAAACCAAAGTTTCAGCAGTCTCAGACCTCTGTGTAATATTTTCATTTTCCAAATTTAAATACGTGTCAAGTGTATTTGTTATTTTTTATGATTTTTATTTTTTCCTAATTTTTTTCAAGAGAAAAACTATAGAGAGAGAAAGTAAAAAAAAAAGCATAAAATAAATTATCCGGTAAAAGCAGTGAGGTCGGTCACGTGCACGGTGCACTGCAGCAAGGTCTAATGTTCAAAACTCAAGTCGAATTTCACGAAAATCCAAGCCGAAAGCAAAATCCTAAGGCCCGAAAGAGAGATGCACGATTTATGTGAGAGAAAAAAAATTTTGAGAGGATATATATTTTTGAAAAACATAAATGTTATAGTAAGAGGGATAAAATTTATAGATTATAGATATTAATTTTTTATAAAAAAAGATTTTTTTTATATTTTATTGAATTTTTAATAAATATTTAGGGGGCAGAATCACGAGGACCGTTGGATTCTGCCCTCCTAGCCGTTGGAGGCGAATCCAGCGGCTGAAATTAAAACTATTTGAAAAAAAAAATGTTTCCCGTTAGGATTGGGTCGGGAGTCGGGACCACGGGTCGGGATCAAATCAGACCCGACCCGGGGTCTTTTTTTTGGGAGGGGCCAGGTCACGCCCATGTGTGGCCATGTGAAACCGGCACGGGAAGAACCCGTGCTGGCGTGCCGTGCCACGGGCCGAGCTGTGCCGGGACAGGCACGGCACGGGCCCGGGCATGGTTTTTTAACGTGCCGGGCCGGCCCAACCCAGTTGACACCTCTAGTTTAAAATTTGTACAAAAATCTCTTCATATTTCCTTAAAACATCCATAACTTTTTTAATGAAACTGCTCATTCCATTCGTATATATTATGGTGTCATAAGCATAAGACAGATGACTAACAATCACTCAACTCTCTATCATATATCTTACCCATGAGCATTCCTCCCATGTTATCAAGACTCCTATCGAAAAGAACTTTGCCATGAAGATGAACAGCATTGGGGACAAAGGATCAGCTTGTCTCAACCCTCGGATTACATGAAAATATCTTGATGTCTTGCCATTTAGTATTATAAAGAATCAATTATAAAAGATGCATTATTCTATCATATTATTTCATTAGTCTGGGAACCCAAATTTTAATAGAATCCTGATTAGATAGAACTAATAAACCATATATACATTTTTTTATTTTTTTCATATCTAGTTTAATTATTAAATTACCACATCCAACACCTTTAGATACAAGTTGTGCAAGATCCTATGTCAAGAGTATATTATTAAACACATTTATATTCGACACAAAACTGACTTGATTCTTTGAGATAAATTTGTAGAGAACTCTTTTGACTTGACCTAACATAATCTTAGATAGGACCTTAGATAAGACATTGCACAAACTTATTATATTGTACTCTTATCACCTCATTAGATTTTCTTTTTTAGGATACAACCTTATCATTGTATGAGAGAATATGAATAACTTATGGAGGCTCTCACCGTTGAAAAAAAATACATCAATCTTTCTAAATATCTTCTTCACAATCTCCTAGCATATCTTATAAAAAAAATTAGAATTCATTTGTACCCAGCATAATATCCGAGTTGATGGAGAATAATGCTTCTTTGACCCCTCAAAAAGGCACTATTTGAATGGTTTGCGTTATGCATTCCATGTTATCATTCAATACTTTCTTTTTAGTTAATAATTTTTAAAAGTACTAAATATATGAATTTTTAATTTCTTCACTTTTTGATTGTGTCATCCATCCAAATTTTATATTTATGCAATTTTGTTCTTTCCTATCCGTGACCATTAAATGAAAAATTTTATATTTTTATTACATTCTAAGTCAATTTATTGCAATTTTTTGTTTACAATATACTTCTACAAAGAGAATATTCTCAAGTACTATTTTAATCTCTTGAGTTTTTTTTTATTTACTTTATTTCTCTTATCGTCTCGTTCTCGTTCCATCTTTGTTACAAGATCTTTTGTTTTGTTGCTATTTTAAAAAATATCTCCAATAACATTTTTATTCCAAGACCAATGATCTTTTTGTAGGTGGAATAGTTTATGAGCCCATTTTTTAAGGCCACTCCTCATTGTAGAATAATTCCAATTTGTTTTCACAAATTCATAAAAATTTGTGTTTAGCACATGTATTGAAACTTGAAGAAAATTTTCTTTCCTAGACTCTCATTATTTCATTTAATCAATAAGGGAGAATGATATGAGATAATCCTATTTAAGTGGCTAATTCTCAATTTAAAGAACCGTTGGTTCCAAGTGTAGTTAACTAGAGCCCTATCAAGTCTAACCCATATATTTTTTGTAATTCAGATATATATTTATCCTTCATTATCTACGTCACATAGTCAACAGTCTAGATTTAGAATGCAATTGTTGAAGCCCTCAATTACCCTGAGTTTCAAAGTTTCCTTAACTTTCTTATCACTTTTACTCGTCATATTGAAATCATCCATTAACAACCAAGGATTTATGACTCCTTGAGATAGTATTTTTAACTAAGTCCATAACTCTCTTCACTCCAACAAGTTACATTTGGCATACAAAGTTAGATTGAATTTATGTGTCCACAATTCATTACTTACTTCTAAATGTACAGCTTTTATTTTATTATCTTCTTCGTTAGTGTCAATTTGATCCTTTCTGAATAAATTTTAGTATTTGAGTTATTACAAGCTGAATCAAAGTTGAGTTATTTTTTTAACTCTTCTAACCTATTTTCTTTGAGAAATGGTTTCATTATAGCTAAAATCTCAATATTATATATTTTACACATGTATGTCAATTTGATCCTTCCAGAATAAATTTTATTATTTGGGTTGTTACAAAATGAATTTAAGTTGAGTTTTATTTTCAACTATTCTAACCTTTTTTTTCTGAGAAATGGTTTCATTATTACTAAAATCTCAATATTATATATTTTGCACATTTTTAACTCTTTTTATTGCATTTGATTTACCTAATCCTCTAATATTCCAAGATAAGACAGTCATATTTAGAAAATAAGCTATCAATCAAAATTAAAAGTCAATTTTTCCTCCTCTTCATAATTCTTTTTGATAAAATCTTGCATTTACTTCCATCCGAATATATTAGAGTAGAGGTGTCAAACGGGCCGGGCTGGCCCGTTTTTTAGGGCACGATCGTGCTTTCGTGCCCGGCCCGGCACGGCCCGCAGGCACGACGGGCCGTGCCGTGCCTTGCCTGGCCTGGCCCGCTCAGGCTTGCCTGTCCGAGCGGTTCGGGATACGGGAGACCGCTGGTCGGGTCGAATCAGACCCGACCCGCTATCTTTTTTTGCGGGAGGGGCATCGTGCCCGCGGGCCGGGCTCACGGGACACCCGGCACGGAATAAACCCGTGCCGGTCTGCCGTGCCGCCGGCCAAACCGTGCCGGGCCTGGCACGGCACGGCTCGTGCCAAACCCGGGCACGACACAGGCCCGGGCACGACACAGGCCGGGCTCGTGCTGAACCATGCCGTGCCTCGTGCCGGGCTGGCCCAGGCACGGCCCGGTTGACACCTCTATATTAGAGTCAAAAATAAATCATGCATCATCTTAGATAACACAAAATTAATGAATTTGTATGACTTCTACTAAAATAAAATATTTAAATTCTTTTTACCATCATATAATAAAATAGAACAATAATAAATATCTAAATATTGAGACAGCTCATTCTTATTCGATAGATTACCTCGTCATTTATCTTAACTAACTGAATAAAAAAATTAACTCTTCATATATAATATCTATGTTCATACTCAGAACTTGACTGCAACTACTATCATACTTAGTATTGTAATATATAAATAAATTAGTTACGTTTTCATGAATAAAAATTTTAGGCTGGTATTTCTAGTTAAAACAATTGAATATATATGTCAAAAAAAATTTTAACCCTTCCACCTTAATTCTAGGATTCATACAAGCTGTCAAATAATACAGAGTTATAATGAAAGACTAATAATTTAATTACTTGATTTTCACCATAACAATTAAAGCATTAAATACAAGATGACCTCTATACTTGCTAAACATAATATTAATATTGCATATGTGCCTAAATACAATGCAAATAGTATAAGTGTATTTAAATAAATATATATTTATTGTGTCATAAAAAATCTTCAAGAATTTCATAAAAAAAATATTGTATCACTATCTAAATCATCAACAATAAGTTCTTCATTCTTATTATTAATATAGTATGATATCACGTATTGGTAGCCAACACATGAATCTAATATAAGGTAAATAAAATTCCAATTATGTCTCATTATCAATTAATATTTTCTTTTTTGGACCTACAAACAAACATAAATTGTTAATCTCCTATTGTATGTAAGACATCCTATGATATTTTAATAAGTTTCTTATTTTTTCTAATACAAAAGAAATAACTTTTATCTCTGCTTATACTATCAGGCTAATAACATAATACATGCACCTAACATAAAAAATCTCACCTAACAAACTATCTCTAAAATTTCTACCAAATATATTAATAGATACTCTATTATTAAAAATATTAGCGAAAGTAATACTAAATATTTTATTCTAAATATTATATTTCTTAAAAATTCATATCATATCCTCAAGATATCCTAAATTTTTTTATTAAGTTTTTATTTTGAATCAACATAATAGGCAGTGAGATACATGAATAATACATCATCATGACTAATCCAAATAACGAATATTATAAACATCACTCTACTATTTTTCCTAAATTCATTAATTATTAATTATTTTTCTAACTTATAATATTTTATAATGTCATTACTACATATGAACCTTAAAATACTATAATAAATAATCTAAAAGTATGTTAATATATACCAATTATCCTTTAATTCTCCAAAAATCTAAACAAATAACTCATAATCATAATCAATTTGATCATAAATTCTCTCCTAAAATTATTGCAATAATGAAGGAGATCAATAAAGCTAAACTTAAACTATATTCAAATTGAAAAATCTCATCACTTAGTTATATTTTTCTGTGATATAATGTATCATAATTTTTGATGTATTAATTAACATACCTCTTAAAGTGATCAATGTTACATGCACGCCTACATATATATATCTTTTGATAATATATATATTATTTCAATTCTTCTTTTATATCAATATAATTTTTATTTTTTATTATTTTAAAATATGTTCATACTATTGAAGTTTATCTAATTTTTTATTTTTTAGATAGAAATAAATTTAGTTCAAGACCATTGAAAAAAACCTGATTCAGCCTCATACCTTTTTTTATTATTATTAATATTATCTACAGCTACGTCAATTTCAAAATTATTATTATTATTATATTCATTATTTATCATTTTTTAAAATATTTTTATTTATTAAAAAATTATAAAACTAATTTAAAATACAAATTCAAACAAAATATAAAAATAAATGTACCATTACCACTCTATTGTAAATATTATCCTTTACACTATATTGCATTACTTCTAACCTCGAGACTCAACTAAATTTCCAAACTCTAGTTGCACTTGTGGTTTGAAAATTATACAGTATATGTCGTAGCCCATATGCATAAGCATAAGTAGTAAAACAAATATTAAAATAATAAATACAAGTTACAAAACAAAAAAAATATCATATTTAGAAATTTTCAATTAAATCAATGAAGACCGGAGGAGAGAACAAAAAGAAAAAAAAGTTTGAGAATTGAGAAGAAATAATTAAAAATCTAAGTTTGCTAATTTTTATTTATAGAGATTTGAAAATAATTAAAAAAATATTTTTTTGTATTCTTTTTTTATTTATTTAGTCCTAAAATCAAACCATCAAATTTATGGCTTGTAGCCCATGGAAATAATTCAGAAATTATGAATTTTTGTTAAAGGCAACGAAAATGGCAGGTGCCCATTGCATGAAAGTGCAATGGACTTCGTCGGGGCAAAGTGGCCACTGGCCAATGGCCACGTAAGCAAAACCCAACTTGGGTGACCAGATTTTTATTTAAACCTGTCCCTTCGAGCGGTTACCCGAAAGGACATGACCCATGAACCAGGACTCACTCGTGCCCGATCATGGGTCACCTAAGAAGTACGGACACGAACACGAACACGGGGATACAACACGACATGATACGGGGATATGGCAAATTCTAAAAAACTAGGATACGGATACGGCTAGGATACGGCATGATAAAAAAAATAAAAATAAAAATTAAAATTATTAATTATAAATATTAGGTATTTTATTAGATTCATTAACTTAAATAAAATTAAATTAAAATATTTTATTATATAAAATAAATATATATTATTTATTTTATAAAATAAAAATATTTTATTTTATTTTATTTTATTAAAATATTTTTATTTATTTTATTAAAATATTTTATTTATGCACATCCTCACACAAATAACGGCCGCCCTCTTGCCTCCCCCTCAAACACGTAAAGCCCGCCCATATCTCTCACCCAATTCCGCAGCCGCCCCTGCCTCTCCCCTCAATTCGCGCCGCCCTGCCCTCTCCCCTCAATTCGCGCCGCCCCTCCTGCGCTCTCCCCTCACTTCGCGCCGCCCCTGCCTCTCACTCCATCAATGCGCGACGCCCCATAGGCCCTTCTCCATCAATTCGCGCCGGCCCCTGCTCTTCCCCTCAATTCGCGCCGCCCCTGCCTCTCCCCTCAATTCCGCGCCGCCCCTAGCCTCTCCCTCAATTCGCGCGCCCCTGCCTCTCCCCCGCAATTCGCTGCCGCCCCTTGCCTCTCCCTCAATTCGCGCCGCCCCTGGCCTCTCCCCTCAATTCGCGCCGCCCCTGCCTCTCCCCTCAATTCGCGCCGCCCCTACCTGCCTCGCCTCTCCCCTCAATTCGCGCCGCCACCTGCCTCTCCCCTCAATTCGCGCCGCCCCTGCCTCTCCCCTCAATTCGCGCCGCCCCTGCCTCTCCCCTCAATTCGCGCCGCCCTGCCTCTCCCCTCAATTCGCGCCGCCCCTGCCTCTCCCCTCAATTCGCGCCGCCCCTGCCTCTCCCCTCAATTCGCGCCGCCCCTGCCTCTCCCCTCAATTCGCGCCGCCCCTGCCTCTCCCCTCAATTCGCGCCGCCCTGCCTCTCCCCTCAATTCGCGCCGCCCCTGCCTCTCCCCTCAATTCGCGCCGCCCCTGCCTCTCCCCTCAATTCGCGCCGCCCCTGCCTCTCCCCTCAATTCGCGCCGCCCCTGCCTCTCCCCTCAATTCGCGCCGCCCCTGCCTCTCCCCTCAATTCGCGCCGCCCCTGCCTCTCCCCTCAATTCGCGCCGCCCCTGCCTCTCCCCTCAATTCGCGCCGCCCCTGCCTCTCCCCTCAATTCGCGCCGGCTCTGCCTCTTCCCTCAATTCGCGCCGCCCCTTCCTCTCCCCTCAAATTGCGCCCGCTCCTGCCTCTCCCTTAAATCGATTCTGCTCCCTGCCTCACCCTCAAATCGTGCACGTCCCCTGCCAGTGGCCAACGTCGCCCATGCGGCTACGTTGGCCACCCGACGTCATCGGACGTCGGGCACTATAGGCATGGATACGACTGCCGTCTGCCGACGCAACCATCCGATACACCACGTGGCATATCAGACACGTAACCGTGCCGTGTCCATGTCGTGTCCACGTGTCCAGGTGTCGGACACGCGGACACGGTTGTAGGGAGCCGTGTCCATGCTTCCTTGTGGGTCACCGGGCATGCGGACTATTCCACCCTGCAAGGCACGTGGATTATGCCTGGCCCGACATGAAGCATGGCCGGACCTAGCCCAACAAGGCATGGTCCAGGACCAGGCAAGTGCTGGACCATGCCGTGTTGGACTTGGCACGATCCAAGATCAGGTCGTGCCTCGTGCCTTGACCGGGCCGCCCGGCCACTACTTCTAAGACTTGTGATTTACTTCTCTATGGTCCTAGGTAACAGGAGTATTGTACACAGGGTACATATTTTCTTTTATGTGAAAGTACATATAACCTTCAAAAACAAGATTTACTATTCCACCTCACATTGGTCATGAACAGTGATATTTGTTCAAGAAAAACAAGCTATTGCACACAGACAGCAGCAGCTCAGTTTATATTACATGTATGTGGTCCCCTTTGGGGACAATAAGTCAAATTTTGGTTACACGTGCACGCCACACGTGTCTAAAAAGCTAACACACAGAATCGCAGATTTTTTCTGAGTCTTTATTTTGAGTTGAAAATGGCATAGATCCAAATGAATATACCTTGGTTGCAATATCTCGCAAATACTTAGCTCGGAATGCACTTGAGGCTGAGGCCCAATCTTTTCCCTTGTTCCCAACAAATGCTCTATGGGCTGTTTCGACGGCGATCTCCACATCTTCTGCAGTAGCTGCCGGTATGTCACCTAAACCAGGTTCGAGAAAATGCGCACCTCATATTTTTTTCGGTTCAGGTTTATTCTCTAATTTAAAGAACAATATAAAAGACAAGTAAAATATCAATGAAACGTGAACATCTGCTATGGAGCGAACCTTGGTTGGCAACAAAACATGAATTTGAAGCAGAACTTTGTAAACGAGTAAAAGAAGGATTACCGATAATTTGTTCATTAGAAGGATCGATGATAGGAAGGCGTTTCTTGAGAACTGGTTCTCTCCATTCACCATTTATAAATAGATTCCTATTTGGGATACGAATTACCATTTTTGTGATTTTGAGTTTGGACTTAGAATTTGTATCTCAAGCTTCAAAACCACTGCGCACGCAGGCTTATCTATTTGGGAATTGGGGTATTCAAGTTCTCAGTTTCCGGCTCCTTTTTTGCTATATTTAAAAAATAAATAAATTATATTCTAGCCTTGTTTAATACAGTTGAGTAATGTTGTTTAAACTTTAATTTAAATATAATTATTAGATTCAATAGGAATCTATTAAATCTAAAGAAAATTAAATAAACAGGCCCCAGGGCAAAATTATTTATATTTTTTCCTCAATTTTAAAAGTTTTAATAAAAATTATATAAAGACATAAATTATATATATTTTGATGATTTGATCTCATTCCATCTTTAAATCCAAAAAAACCTTTATTTTTAAATAAAATATAATATTTTCAAAAAATAATATGAACTTTCTTTTTGAAAATATTATTTGCGAAATATATATATCATAGCATATATATCATGTATACATATCATATATATATATATATATATATATATATATATGATATGTATACATGATATATATGTATATAAGCTACACATTAAAAATAATAGATACATATATAAAGTCTAAAACATTTATATATTTAACATCAAATGTATTTAAGTGAGTAGGTGAAATATTACTATCATAAGTTTTTTAGGTTTATTTTATTGCATAACTTCGGTATTAGAGATGTGGTCTTCAAATCTTCAATTTGTAAATATAAAAGGAATTTTATCCTATTATATAATTCATTCCCATCCCAAATCTCTTTTAATTTGTATTTTATTTATTACATTGTTTATTTTATTGTTTTGACATTATATTTTTTATTTAAAATTATTGATGTTGGTTTTATTTTTATAATTGTTGTATTAGAAGCAGAGTTTATGATAGTAACTTTTTATAACTAATACATGTCTAAAAAATTTTTTGTTTAAATGATAATATAAGCCTCGAGATCTATAGTTTTTAGAAAGTATTATATCCCTTCGCTTACATAAGAATTTTATTTGTATATTAACTATTAACACCAACATATACTATTATTCCCTTGTATTATTCATTGTAAATATAAAATAAATGACAATGAAATTTGAAATAGAAAAAGTTAATGTTAGTTATTTTAAATGAAAAATAAAAACCAAGACAATTTTGATGAGAGATAATTACTTAGATATAATTAGAAAAATGTTCACTAAGATTACCATAAATAAGTAGAATAAGGTTGATGATAATGCAATTATTGATTTGTGTTTAGCACTAGCTAATAGAATATTATCCAATGTTGTAAAAAAAATATGGAAAAAAAATTGGGATATTATCACAAGTATGTGGATGTAAAGTCACTTCACAATAAGATCTTCCTAAAGAGGAGACTCAATATTATTCGGATATTATAATTCATAATGATAATTAATCATATCAATGTTTTGAATACTCTATTTTCTCGACTAATCATATTGATTTGTAAAATAGAAGAAGTTGAACATGCTAAGATTCTAATTCAAAGTTTACATAATTCATATGAACACCTTATCATTAATTTGATGAATTATGTCTTTACGAACTATCTACTCTTCAATGATATTACATTTACTACCTTATAAGAAGAAGGTATTTATAAAAATAAGGAGAACAAGCATACAAATTCATAATAAACAAAATATTTGATGATGATATGAGAAAAATTAATAGAATGTGTCCCTAGTGAGAGAGAATAATATTAGATCAATATTAAGAAGTAAAAATAATAGTAAATGCTACAATTATGACAATAAAGGATACTTTAAAAGACATTGTTTGGATAAGAAGAAAAATGAGAATGATGAGTCATCAAATACTTAAGGAAATATAGCAACTATCAATAATGACAATAATATCCTATACAATAAAGTAATAATAAATGTTGAAAAATAAAAGTAGTTTGCTGATGTTTAGTTATTATACTCAAAATCATCATGGTACATGATTTCTCGAAGAGAATGGTCCCACAAATATGAACTAATCTCATGAGGTTTTATATACTTGAGTGATGATATTGCTTAAAAGATAATTAGTATTCATACTATCAAAATAAAGATATTTTATTACATAGCTTGTATCATTCTAGAAGAATAATATGTGAAGGACTTATAACAAAAATTTAACATCTTTAGAACAACTAGATATTCTTGGATACAAGACCCATGTTGAGAATGAAATGATAAGGATTGTGAGGGGCATACTCGTGGTTACAAAGGGAAAAAAGAGTATGACAAATCTATTCAGCCTTAAAGAAGAAATAATATAGAAAACTAATTTATTTGTAGGATCAATTAACAAACGAGGAAGGGTCAATGATGATGTAACATCTCAAAATAAGTCACATGTCAGAATAATGTTTACAGACTTTCTCTAATTAAAGTCACAAATTGGTAGATATTCCTTTTTATGAACATTATGTTTATAGTAAAAAGTATTTATTGGCATTCAGTAGATTAATTATCAGAAGTGCATTTTAGACTAGATTCACTCTGATATGTGAAAATCAACAATAATATTCCAAGGAGGAGCAAAATACTTTGGATCTTTCATTAATAATTACTCTAAGAAATGTTAGTTGTATCCAATCAAGAAGAAGTCAGATGCATTTCTAGTTTTTAAAGATTTCAAAGCATGGGTACAACTTAAATCCAATAAAAAGATCAAGTGCTCAAGGATATATAATAAAATAGAATAAATAGATGGTTAGACTCTTTCTATTTGTATGTAGGAAAATATCAAATGATAGTTAAAACTCACATGCACGCCCACAACAAAATGGAGTGACTGAATGGATTAATAGAACTCTTGTAGAATAGATGAAAGCTATGTTGAGGACAATAAGTCTACCCCCCAACTTTTTTTGAGCAAAAGCAGCTAATACCACATATTATGTGATAAATCAATCACCATTAGCTACAATTGATTTAAAGATACTAACATGGATTGGCAAGACACCATAGTTATCTACTTTATATTTCTTTAGATGTCTTACATATGTAATATATAATACCCAAAAATATATATAAAGTTCGATCCATAATCTAGAAAGTGTATATTATTAGGGCATGCTGAAAGATCAAAAAAAATTGCATGTGTGATCCCATTACCCACAAAATTATTACCAATAGAGATGTAATTTTTTTAGATAATCAACTATCAAGTATTGATAAAAATAGTAGCACATCAAAAGAAATTTTAGAAACTAAAATTGTCAAGTAGACAATAATCTAACACAAGAAACTCTAGTATTTATGGAGGAAGAACCTTAGCATGAGATATAAAAATAAGTCAAGTTTGAAGAATCAAACGTTAGTCGACCAACTCATGATAAAAGATCATCAACTTAGCACTTAGAGTATGTAATGAAGAGAAATATTGTATATTGTCTCTTAACAAAGGATAGAAAACCCTTAACATTTCATAAAACTATAAATAGCTCAAATGCATCTTTATGGATGATAGTAATACACAAAGAAACTAAAGCTCTATACAAAAATAAGACATATAAGCTACTATTATTACCACTTGGAAGAAAAGTCATTGACAACACACATGTCTACGAGATTAAGCGAGATAATAATGATTAAATAGAATGATATCATACAAGATTGGTGGTAAAGAGATATACTCAAAAAGAAGACATCAACATCAATGAGATTGTTTTTCTAATTATTCATCTTATAATAATTAGAGTGTATACTATATTTGATTTATATTTAAAGAAATTGGATGTCAAAATTATATTTCTTTATGAATAATTTAAAGAAGAAATATAAATGGTTTAACCAGGAGGTTTTGCTATAGTAAATCTTGATTTGTAAGTTGAATAAATCTATTTATAATCTCGAACAGGCACCGAGGTATTAGTATAAAAGATTTTATTTTTTTCATCATTAGTCTTAGGTATAACAAACTTAGTTTAGGCCATTGTAGATGCTGTATAACAAAATGTTTTTTTCTATTTTAATATTTTCATGTAAGTGCAATAAAGGAAATATTAAAAGGCTGGGGATGCTACAGTAACACAATAATAGAGGTCCCGCTCTGGTTAAATGAACCGAAATAATTTTTAATATAAAATGTTCTATAATTTTATTTTCGGGTGGCTGTTTTTGGACCCGTGGAACTGTTCATCGTTTCTCTCTTCTCTTTGTGTGATTTATCACGACTACTCTGTGTGTTGCATATTGTAAGACATTTATGTTTGGTTTTAATCTGTAACGCATAAGCGTTTTCTAGTGTATGCAGCTAATCGTACTGAGTAACTAGCAAACCACGTTATTTTTGGTGTTGATTTCTTATTTTTTTGATTCTGTCGTGGATGCTTGCTGGATTGGGATATATATTGCTTGTTTTCTGTGTTTCTGTTATTTCTGTATCATAATCTCACTACGGTGGAAGCGCAATTACCCAACAATAGATACTATAAAAGATTTGAGAATTAAAATTACTATCGCTCTATTATTATACATTGATGACATATTGGTAGCAAACTACAATATATGTTGGATCCAACAAATGAAAGTATTGTTGGTTAGAAAAGTTTGATATGAAGGACTTAGGACTATAAAATAAGATAATATGGATGCAAATTTATAAAGACATAAACAATATGAAGATTTGGCTCTTTCTAAAAACTATTTTAACATGATCTTATGATACTTCATCATACAAGATACTAAGTCAATTTCTATCTCACTTCCTATCAGTATCCCCAACAAATGCATTAGTAGTTGGATGTTTGATAATTGCAATAATTTGTATAAGACTATATATTGCACAAGCAGCGAAAGTCCTTAATAAATTTATGACAAATTCTAATAGAGTGCATTGGAATATTATAAAGATGATTCTCTGATATATTAATGGAACCTCAAATATAAGAGGTTCAGACTTATTATCATGGGTGATGTTGATATAGAAAGTGTCGGGGATATTGACAATAACAAGTCCACTATGGACTATATTTTTACTCTTGTTAAAAGAGTTGTAAGTTGGATTTCAAAGTTATAGTCTATTATATCTGTTATTATGATAATAACAAAGTTTATTGCATCTACACAAACTAATAACTATAGAGTAATGGGATATGAAAATAAAATATTGGAAGAGATTTGACACATATACACTAAAATTACTTTATTTTGTGAAAGTCAGAGTACTTTATACTTAGCAAATAATTTTATATTTTACTCAAAGACAAAATATATTAGAATCCAATATCACTTTGTATGATAAAAAATGTTGAGGAATGAAGTGTGAATATGCAAAAGTTTCACAATAATGAGAATCTAATAGATATTATGACCAAGCTGGTCAATGCTGATAAATTTGTATGGTGTAAAACTTTTTATAGTTCAGTAAGAACATAAAAAAGTATAAAGTTGATTAGTGAGGAAGGTAAATTTTAAGAGGTATAATGTAATATCAAAATTCAATTAATTGGGCAGGTGAAATATTATCTTGCCTGAATCCATTTAGGATTTCTAATTTTTGTTCTATGAAAGGAAGTTTCTTCTCTTATATAATTAATCTCATTCCTAATTTTTTTAGCTTGTATTTCATTTATTGTATAATTTATTTTATTACTTTGAGTTTGAATTTTCAATTTCAAATTATTTCATGTTTTATTTTTATCGTTATATATGTAATGATATTTTATGTTAGTATATATTATATATAAAAAACCATATATATACTTGTAACAAAATCTATTAAAAACAATAACTATATATGTAATTATATGTGTGTGTGTGTGTGTGTGTGTGTGTGTGTATATGTATGTATGTTTGTGTGTGTGTGTAAATATATAAACATCATATGTTATATACAAGTTGTTATATGTCGATATATTAACATATAATAGTATATATATATAACATATAAATAATGATATCAGTATATTTACATTGATAGACATAACTATATATGGAGATATAGTTTTTAATATATATATATATTATGTGAATAGTATATTTAGAAAACATTGTTCATTATATTTTTCAAAAATACTATTGACGCATGTCAACAATATTTGTCCCAAATGTTAATTTAAAACAAAATAATGTTGTTTTTGAATCTAAATATAAAACAGGACTACAACATAAATATTATATATTTTGAGATATTTATTATTAAAACTTAAAAAAAGAGGGGAACAAAACACAAATATTTTAGTTTAGCAACACATTTATATAATTTTTTGTAAAATCTAATTTATTGAATATAGACAATATCATGTTCGATAAACCTAACAATTATAAACTAATGTTTGGTTTCCAACTAATTTTAAATGTGTTGCATGGAAAAGAAGGGTTTGAGTTGAATTTACCCACAATATTTTTCATAAAGGTCCATATGGTAGTTAGGATTACCCTGCATATAGGACCCTTGCATCTAGATATTAATCTATCATCCATGTAGAGTTGTCAAGTGAGTCGAGCGACCTGACTCAACATGATTTAGCCATGCTTGGCCAGACATGACATAATATAGAACCATGCCTAAATTGAAGTCGTGCCAGACCATTGCATGGCTTATGCCATGTAGGATTAAGGCAACCTAGGCCTCGTATCATGCCAGGCATGGCCTATGTGCCTAAACATAAATTGTGGCATCGCCACTAGCCCACCCATTATTGACTACCATTGGGGCATGTGTACTACACTGGCCATTAGCCAGTGTCATGCCGATTTCAACCTAAATCGGCATGACTCAGCATTCTCGATCAAAGAAGCATGCTAACATGTCATGTCAGGCCATCCTTCCATGATGACATGTTGACATGCCATTGCCCAAGTACCAAATCCTTATCATATTTGGCATGACATGGTGGCTCGACTAGGCCATCAAAATCTGAGCAATACCATCCCAACACATCATTACCTAGGTACCCAACCAAATGCATATTCATGGTCCATAGGTGCAAATTCATGCGATCGGGCATGGGTCACATTGATTTGTGTTCCTAAGCACATATATAGGTGCCTAAGTCAAAAGGTCAGGCTAATCTACCATATTGAAACTCTAAGTCAACTTATATTTTCACCATGGCCCTCACACCCTTGCTCAAATTCCTAACTTATATTTTTTCCATAATAATAATGAGCCTATAAACTATTTTGGAATCACAAATTATATGTAATCTGAAATAAAATATTGTGATTATCTAAATTATGTAAATGTCAATAATTCGACACAATATAATTCATAATTAATATTATAGTTATTTTCTCACATTATATATTTTTTAAATATAAAGTATGAATTAGGCCATTCTTTTAAGGTTCAATCATATTATTTCAATATTTCTTAATGTCAAAGTAAATGGACAAAACTTTTGATATCAATAACTCTTATTAAATTATTTTGTATGGTCATATATTTTTCCTATAGTCTTGCTTATCATGGGACCTAGAGATATCTTTCTAAGAATGAGAGGAACAAATTTATTATTGATGAGTCAAATCTCTCTGCATGATTTATTATATATTTAATTATGATATATATTAGTATCATGTAACAAATAATATTATGGTGTATTAAAATATTTAGTTCCTCATATATGAATCAATCGAGACTTTCAATATGGGGATAAAAAATATCATCGTAATGAAAAATACTTATGATATTTAATATATGTATTATTCTTATAGTGAGTTAATTCAATATAATATTCTTCAACATGTACCTAGAAATTGAATTAATATCATATTTTCATGATTAATAAATCATATTTACCAGTCCAACTACATATTTATCTTAA
Source organism: Sapria himalayana (assembly GCA_029783825.1). Lineage (NCBI taxonomy): Eukaryota > Viridiplantae > Streptophyta > Magnoliopsida > Malpighiales > Rafflesiaceae > Sapria > Sapria himalayana. Next base: position 1,198,011 of record JAREIK010000816.1, on the reverse strand, counting down.
TTCATTATCATTCTTACCAATAATGAATAATTATTAACAATTTAAAATAATATTCTATTTAATTTTAGGGTTTTACAATCAAGTCACATATTAATGATTCATGTATGTATTCATATTAATTAACTAGCAAAATATTGTATCACAATCAATAATTTTTGGAAAATATTTTTATTGAATTTTTATTATTTTTAAATAGATAGCCATTAAGAAGAAGTAAAATCATTTACTATTTAAGGAAATGTAAAATGAAATCAAAAACCACCATCTTTATGATATTGAAAGTTTTACTATATGTATTTGTAAATTCTTTAATATATTATACATTTATCTTAGATATGCATTACTTTTTTTTAGAGGAAAATTAAATATGGGTATCACAAGGCTCAAACCGAAAAATAATTACATTTGGGAGACCAACTTTTTTTTACATATAAGTATGTTGAAATACATTAGTGCAAGAATAACCCACTCATTCATGTCATCATCAAAAAAATACAAATCACAATTTCAAATATAAAAAAAAAGGAACAAAAATGAAACAATAACTTTTTCTAATATACATACATACATACATATATATATATATATATGAAAACTTTATATATATAAGCAGTATAGTGCATATATACACAATATATATTGAATACATATCCTATGTATATTGTGCATGCATGCATATATGTGAATATATATAATGCATATATATGTATATATATTGATTATATATCTAGTATATAAATATTCAAAATATTTAGTACATATATATATATATATAAGATAGCAAGTCTATTAAAAAAAATACATCCATCACATTTGCATATATATATTTTGTGTATATAAAAAAATATTTTATATCTCTACATTGTGTAAGTATACACATAATTATACTATATATGTGTTAAGTATGCTAGAGTTGAGTAGACCAAGTTTATTTAGTTGTATTAATAGTTTAAATTATTTAATAATATTAAATAATTATTATTTTAAAACTTGTTTTTTTTTATTTCGGCGTCATTTTTTTTTTGATTTAAGGTTAAAAGCACAGTAAATCAAAAAAGTATTTGAATTTGAAAAAAAAGAGAGTTGCAATTTAGTAAATCAAAAAAAATTATTTGAAAAAATGAATCTAACTTTTTCATAGTCAAAAAAATACATCAAACTCAAAATTAATTAAGTTTTGATGTACTAAAATTTATCAACCAAATTTTACCTTCGAAATAAAAAAAATCTCATTTTACAAATTTGAAAACCACCATTCTAAATTTTAATTATGAACCACTGTTTAGAATTCAAGAACTACCATTCTGAATTCAAAAACCATCGTTTCAAATTCAGAAATCACCTTTCCTATAGAGATGGTTTATAAAATTCTAATAAATAATACAAGGGGAGCAATTGGAATTCAAAATCATGACCTCCACAAGACAAAAACAAACACTACCAACCCATCATGTTCATCAAGTCAAATAGTGAGCAATACACACACAAGCACACATACATATATGAATATAACTATACATATATATATATATATATGGATATGTATGTATATATATATATATATACATATTTTTTTATTTGGTTTTTTGCCTCAATTTTTTAAGTTATTACTGACCATTTTGTGACTATTTACCGACCTAGTGCTTTTGATCAGAAAATAGTTTGAATATAGTCAGAAATCATTTGTTGGTAAATAGTCTGTAAATTATTAGTAATTACCGCCCATTTGGAGACTATTTACTGACCTAAAGTTTTTGGTCGGAAAATGGTCAGAATATCATCGGATATTGGTTGTCGGTAATTGGCTTCAAAATGGTCTGTAATTGCCGACCATTTTGAAACCATAAAACGACTAAGTACTTTTGGTCAGAAAATAGTTGAAATTCAGTTGATAATTATTTGTCGGTAAATGATCTGTAAATGGTCGTTAATTACCGATCATATAAAGACTATGTACTAACCTAATTAATTTGGTCCGAAAATTATCAAAATATAGTGTAAATGTTTGTCGGCAAAGGATCGGTAAATGGTTGGTAATTTACCAACCAACTACTTTTTCGTCGATAAATAATTTAGAGACGAGCAAAATTATGACCAATGATTTTTGTCGGTAAATGGTTTCTATTTGGTTTACTGACCAATGATTTTAGTAGTGTTTCTTATTCTATTTCTTTTACTTTTAATTTTAATTCTTTTTCTTTTTTTTTTGTTCTTTATCTTATTATTGTTCTTCTTGTTGTTGTTCTTTTTATTATACTTCTTATTTTATTTCTCATTTTTTCTTCTTATTCTTATTCTTCCTATTCTTATTCTTATTATTATTATTTTTTCTCTTTTTTTCTTTTTCTTCCTTTTTTTTTCTTCTTCAACTTCTTATTTTTTTTATTCTTCTTCTTGTTCTTTTTATTCTTTATTCTCCTCCTCAACTTCTTCTTCATCAATCTTTTCTTCTTCTTCTTGTTCCATTTCATCCCTCTCCTCTCTTCTTGTTATTCTACTACTACTACTACAACTTCTTGTTATTCTTGTTGTTATTCCTCTTATTCCTCTTGTTCTTCTTATTCTACTACTACTTTTACTTCTTCTTATTCCTCTTTCTCTTTCTTTCTTTCTTTCTTCTTCTTCTTCTTCTTCTTTCTTCTTCTTATTCTTCTTCTACTTTTTCTTCTTTCTTCATATTATTATTCTTCTACTTATTATTCATCCTCCTCCTCCACCACCTCCTCCTCTTCTTCTTTCTATTATTATTCTTCTTTATCCTTCCTCTTCCTCTTCTTCTACATTCTTCCTCATCATCCTCCTCCTCCTCATCCTCCTCCTCATCTTCATCATCATCATCTTCCTCCTCCCCCTCCTCATATGCTCCTCCCTTCTTATCATTTTCTTCTTACTCATCCTCTTCTTCTTTTCTTTATCTTCTTCTTCCTTATTCTCCTCCTATTATTATTATTATTATTATTCTTCTTCTTATTCTTCTTTCTTCTCATCCAATTCTTCTTCCCCCTCCTCATGTTCCTCATCCTCTTTTTCTTTTTTTCTACTAATTATTATTCTATTTCTTCACTTACATCATCTTCTTTTTCAACTTGTTCTTCTTCTTATTTTTTCTTCATATTCCTAATCATCATCATCTTATTATTCTACTTTTCCTTCTATCTCTACCTTTTCTACTTTTTTTTATTTTATTCTTTTCGTTCTGTGTCATCTTATTGTTGTTCTTATTTATGTTCTTCTTTTACTTTATCTTCTTTTTTTCATTGGGTTATTTCTTATTATTATTTTTCTTATTATTCTTTTTGTTCTTCTTCCTTTTCATTTTTTTTCTCATCATCTTATTTTTTTTATGTTATTCCTCCTCTTGTTCCTCATTTTCATTATCCTCCTCTTGTTCCTCATTTTCATTATCCTCCTCTTTTTTTTTCTTCTTCTCCCTCCTCCTATTCCTCCTCTTCTTTTTTTTTTCACTACTTTTTTCTCCCTCCTCCTATTCATCCATCTCCTCATCATCATAATCTTTTTTCTGATTATCATCCTCATCCTCCTCCTCCTCCTCCTACTACTACTACAACTTCTACTTATTCTTATTCTTCTTATTCCTCCTATTCTTTTACTTCGTATTTTTATTTTTCTTCTTCTTTTTCTTCTTCCCTATCCTCTTCATCATCATCTTTTTCTTCTACCACATCTTTCTTCTTCGTTTGAATCTTTTTTTTCCTCATCATCCTCTTCTTTTTCTTCTTTTTCTTTTTTTATTATTATTCTTGTTATTTTTTTTATTCATCTTCATATTCTTTTTTTTTCTTTTTTTCTTTTTTTTTCTTATTTCCCCTCCTCCTCTTCTTATTCTACTATTTCTTCTTCTAGTTTCTATTCTTATTCTTCTTTATCCTCCTTCTATTCCTCCTATTCCTCTTTCTCATATTCCTCTACTTCTTTTTTTTCTTTTTCTCTTTCTTTTTCTTTTCTTTCTACTGCATCTTCTTCTTCTATTTATTATTATTATTATTATTATTATTATTATTATTCTTCATCTTCTTTCTCCTCCTCCTCAACCTTCTCATCCTCCCTTTTTATTTCTTTTTTTTTCTTCTTCATCTTTTACTTATTCTTTTTATTCTTCTTTCTCATCTTATTGTTCATCATCATCTTCTTGTTCTTCATCCTTATCCTCCACATATTGTTTCACTTCTTCATATTCACCCTCTTCTTCTCCTTCTCTTCCCATTTTTTCGTGTTTTTCTTCTTTTTCTTTTTCTTTTTGTTGAGGTTCCGGTATATTTCATATCAGAATTTTCTAGAGGACAAGGAATCCACCAATGATCCAAGTGAATACAATTAAACACTGGACAAGAATGTTACCTATTATAGTACAAAATTAAACTTTTGATTCCGAATGGTTCAGTCAAATCCTAACATAATCAAGTATCTGTGCCTCTAGTGGTATCCACACAAATATATCTTCGTTATGTCATGTTTTCATTTTTTATCTTACTTATTTTATATAATATTTTGGTTTTTCACACTTTTCTAAAAGGATGTGCCATTAACTAAAAGGATGTGTCAATATTGAAACCTTTTAGTTTTTTATACTTTTCTAAAAGGATGTATCATTAATAAAACCTTTTAGTTTTGTACTCACATTTTTAAAAGGATATGTCATTAATAAAAATGATGTATCATTAATGAAAAAGATATGTCATTAATGAAAAGGATGTGTCATTAATGAAAAGGATGTCTCATTAATGAAAAGAATGTGTCATTAATGAAAAAAATGTGTCATTAATGACACACCTTTCTTAAGAGAGAAATGCATTCTTTAAGTTTGGGCCCATTTTTAAGGACCAAACATCTACTAATTGGACCAACCTAATTTCATGACATATATTATTGTATGATTTAGTCCATTTGTTCGCGATATCTAGATTGATTTATGAGGCATGGATCATGTCATCCTCACATATATCTATATGTTTCTTGATCTTTGAGTAATTAACTTTAACAAATAAGCTCAATATCTCATATTTACTTATATGAGCATGGTCAAGCATTTTAGTAGTTCTACTCAATCTAGGTGCCAACTTATATCACTTATATTATATAGAAGGGACAAATTTCATATACCTCAATCTTATCCCTCTGCATAATCTATAGTATACCTATTAAATAACTTTATAACCATCCACGTTACATGTAGCATTTACTGAATCTAAAGTATACAACTCATTATGTAGGGTACCATAATGATTTCAAGTCAAAGGATAATTCATACTATTAGTTACTATGAAAATGTGTATGACACTTATATTACAATCCATGCAACATTTTCATAGCAGGTCAGTTTAGTATATGTTCTCCAACATATACTATGTGTTAACTTAATATCTCATATTAGTTAACCAACATGCTAGTCTCAATGTATTAATATTGCTCTTGAATATTAATACTTGACTAGAGACGATATAGAGCAGTATTCCATAGAATATAACACTCTGTGGTATTATAATATTCATCTAATTTTTGCACATATCTCAATAAATATAATAATCATAAAATGATACCTTTATATATAAAAGATATGATACAAAAGTCCCAAAGAATTATCTAATGATTGACTTTTAAGGCATACTCTAATAATCTCCCACTATCACTAAAGCCAATCACTAAATTATCTAATACCTAGTGACCTAGTGTGACCATCATTCTTCATCTATGCTAAATCTTTGGTCAGTGGGTTTGCTATGTTTTCATCTGTATGTACTATGCATATCTATATATCTCCTCTATATATAATCTTTCGAATGAGATGGAATCATCGAAGTATATATTTGAATCATTGATGAGATCTAGGTTCCTTGGCCTATGGAATAGCTCCATTGTTGTCACAAAAAAGATATATTGGATTAGTTATGCTAAAAACTACATCAAGTTCTATGATGAACTTTTTGATCCAAACGGCTTCTTTTGTCGTATTAGAAGGAGCAATATACTCAGCTTATGTAATAGAATGTGTAACCTAACTGTGATCATGAATCATCCATGTCAGTTTGGAAGCTTGCATCACCGTAACTCTTTACAACGAGCTCCTCATCATCTCCAAATAATAAAGAAATAATCCTGAGTCATTCTTAAGTACTTGAGGATATTCTTGACTGTTATCTAGTGACTCTCACATGGATCGGACTAGTATTTGCTCGTCATACTTAATACATACAAGACATCAAGACGAGTACAAATCATGACATACATGATATACCCAATAGCATATGCATATAGAATCTTATCTATGTGCCTCCTTTCCTCTTTAGTAGAGAGACATAGAGCATTAGAAATACTCATTCCATTTGACATTAGCAAAAATCCTTTCTTAGAATTTTGTATGACCAATGATTAAGCAATTTATCAATATTTGTACCCTGACTCCGGCCAAATAATCTCTTAGATCTATCTCTATAGATCTTTATGCCTAATATATAAGTAGCTTCACCTAAGTCTTTCATTGAAAAAAAATTTTCAAGATAATCCTTTATAGATTATAATATATTTATATCATTTACAATAAAAAGTATGTCATCTACTTACAAAATAAGAAAGATGACTCTGCTCCCACTAATCCTTTTGCAGACACAAGGTTCATATTCATTCTTAATAAAATGAAACTCTTTTATTACAACATCAATTCGAAGATTCTAGTTTCTCGAAGCTTACTTTAATCTATAAATAGATTTTTACAACTTACATATATTTGTAGCATAATTTGGATCAACAAAACCTTCATGTTGGCTCTGAAAGAAGGAATGAGCCATCTACATCAAACTAGTCCTTGCCCTGGTCCACCCTAGTTTATATGATTACAATGATGGGCTATGGCCCATGAGATGGTACTGGTTGTTATGACTTAAATATTTTTTAGAGATTTATATTTTGGTACATCAAAATCAAAGTAATTAAAGAAATATAATTTTTCAAAAAAAAAACACCAAATTTGAAAATAATTAAGTTTTCTTATACTAAAGTACATCAATCAAATTTTACCCCTTGAATATTTAAAAAAAAGAAATTTTGATTTTCAAATTTGAAAATTGCCATTTAATATATAGAAATTAGTTTTCTAATTTAAAACTCATTTATTTTATATGATATTTTTTAAAACATGCTTGAAGTACATGTTTTGAATTCAAAACCCAGATCAATTCATCACATAAAATATCTTTTGACAATCAGATCTCATGCAATAAATCATTTACTTTGGCTAACTAAATAAATATAAAAAGTAATATACTTTAGTATAATTATAAATAAACATATATGGACATATAAACACACATATAAAAATCTACTAAAACATATATAAATACACACACGCTCACCCCCCCCCACACACCACACACACACACACATATATATTTAAATATCTGAGAAACAAAATTGGATTGATATATTCTAGTATAATAAAACTTAATTAATTATATATATATGTATGTATAATATAAATAAATAAATAAATAAATATGTTTATATAAATGATATATAAAGATATATTTAAACATAGATATGTAAACATATAAATATAAATATAAATATAAATAAATAAATAAATACACACACACACTCACACTCACACTCACACACTCACATATATATTTTAAAACATTTGAGGGGAAAAATTGGATTTTAGTACATTAAAATTTTATTATGTTCGAAGTTGATGTTTTTTTTTTATTTTGGAAAATAAAATAATATTTTTAAGTACTTTGATTTTAGCAATTCTATAATGTTATAACCGCAGAACTGCATAAGTCTGGTGGTTTTAGGGGTTCATTGGTCACGTGGAATTGTCGGTACAACTGTTTGTTTTGGGAATTGTGATGCGTGGAACCCTATCACCGCACTGGAATCTGTCGCGTCGCGCCTGTCATCCATGGTCTATTTCAAAAGGGGCACTAGGTAAACATTCGTGATGTTTGCTTACGAAGTTTTGTTTGTCATATGCTTATCCTGTTTTGGATATTTCAAATTTATTGCATTGTAACCTTCTGTGCTTTATTCTGCGTGGTAATCTGCTGGTAGAATTACTTGTTGCATCCGCAGATTATGAAAAGACGTTAGTTGGATTGTTCTAGCAACGCTCCGAGTTCGTTCTGTTATCTAATCACGAGAAATATTTTGATCTCATGGCTGTGTTCCGTTTTGTTTTGAATATCAAAGACGGGAAAACTACTTTACCTTACTTGAAGTGGCAGGTGAAATAGTTAATACATCAGCCAAATTAAAATATTATTAGTTTAAAGGGCAGTCGTGTGTGTCATGAAGTGAATCTGGTTCATGTAGGTTTGTTTAATATATACCACAGCACATGATTGCAAATCAAATTTTATCCAGGCAGGTGAAGGTGCCATTCGTCTGCATGAAGTCTCCTCAATGAGAAGATTTAAACTTTAATTATTAAGGAAGTAATATAATGAAATTTAAATTGTATTCAAATTGAAGTTCCTTAAAATCTAATTAGAGTGTAATTCAGGCACAATTTTTGGGTGCTAACATCATAAGTGGAATATCACATTCATGGTGCAGATATGTCTGTAGGCAAAGCTTTGTTGTTGAGTAACCTGTATGTGATCTATGACGCTTCCTTAAGCTTTTAATGAACTAAGTACTTAGTTGTTCAAGTCAAACAGAAATACAATTAGGTTGGATATAATTCTTTAATTTCTTTGATTTGATAAATTATTTGAAACTGATCAATTCATTGTTTGTTACTTCACGTTCATCTGTGAACTCTTTTACACTCGATCCCATCAAAAACATGAACCTTAATGTCACAAAGCATAAAACATTGCCTAATTTCTTCTCAAATTATCTATGCATGTTTTGAATCTTATATGTTAGAAAATAGAAAATGCAAGAGTCATAATTTATAATACTCTATCAATAATAAATGTACACAAGAGAATCATGATCAACATGAATAAAGTTTTATCATAAATGTGTACAAGACTCATAAATGCAACAAGAAATCATAATCTTGATACTTTCATCTCAATTACTTAGATTTATATGTAAGAATTTTATTTTTCAATTAATTATAATAAAAATTTTATTTACTATAATTTTTTATAGGCTTTTTCTAGTTCATTTTTTCCAGCACAAATAGGCATATATTTTTTTTCCGGTGTATAAGGAGGTCTATGATGAGTGTGATTAAATTATCTTAGATAATTTTTTTGTATATTATCATCTAATATAGTTGTTTTTTATTTATTTATAATTTTATTATTTTTATTTTAACCACAATTTATCTTTACTATTCTTATCTTTATTTTTCTTATTCTTTGAATATGTTATTTTTTGGTTGTTCAATATTTATTTATTAAAATATAGTTGATTTTATAGTTATTTATATGATATTTCTTATTTAATTTATATGATATTCATTTGTGATAAAGAATTATTGATGCATTATTTTATCTGATTTATTTAATCTTAATTCTTTGAAATATATTCTCATTTATATCTATCTTTAATTAATAAAGTTTAAATATTTAAATTTATTACTATTTGATACTTCTTCAAAGGTGTCCAATGTGTCATGCTGGGTTTACATGAACCAAATTTTTTAAGACCAAATGAGATATTATTTCGTGTTTGACACGACATGGTTTGTCCCCTTGAGTTGTGTTGTGTAAGATGACATGATGGCATGTCTGTGCCTAAATAATAGGTCGTGCTAACATGACAAGTAAAGGAGGCATGACATGAATTGTTGTTTAATGGGGAAAGGTGTGCTAGGGACATGCTAGGTTGGTTTGAACATGAGTCACTTTACCATTATTGGCCTAGTCATTAGTGGTAAACTTAGTGCTCTATGGTACACCTTCACTCTTAGAAAGTTTCTCTCTTTATTTAAAAGTGTCAAGCTGGACCGGCTTGAGGCACGACATGATTTGGTTGTGCCTGGCCCGACACTATACAGGAATGATTCATGCTTGTGCTCGTGCTGGGCTTATTCACGACATGACTCGTGCTGTGCTGTGTTGAGGCTAACCGGGTCGTGCCAAGCAAGGCATGACCTGATACCATGGCTTGTGCGCATGATATCTTGGCATGAGCTGAGATATGCGTCAAGCCTGACCCATCGAGCTTGATGCCCTGACTTGAACCCAACTATGTGTGACACAATCTTGATGGATACAAAAGTTTCGTTGGGCTCGAACCTGGCTCGTGATCTTTTTTGACTTGAGTCTGAGACTTGATTTCATATTTCATTTTCATTATAGAAGTCGAAGCTTTTGGAATGAGAATTGTTTGGGTTGGTTTGATCCTCGAATTGATATTAAAAAAAAAATTAATTTAAGTTGTTGGATATTGTCTCCAACGGTTATGAGTCAGAATTTGGCGGTCAAAATGATTTTGTTCATTTTTTAATTTTTAAAAATTAAAAAAATCAAAAAAAAAATTTTATTAAAAATTCTTTGATTAATCTATAAAATTTCTCACTCTAATTCTAAAATTTATGTTTTTTAAAAATATAAATCTTTTGAATCTTACTTTTCTATCTATCTCTCTCTCTAATTTTCTCTTTTGAAATTTTGGTATTTTATATTTTGGTCTTTGGGACTCAACTTTGGCCTTTGGTGTGTATTGTGATACATGTGCGAAGCAGATATAAAAAGATAAAGTTTACACATTTTGGTTTACAAGTATTTTTTTTTATTAATTAGTTATTTAATTTTAAAGTTTTAAATTAAAAAAGTATTCTTTCTAGTCTAGAAATAAAAAATAAATAAAAAAATAAATAAAAAAATTAAAATTAAAATTAAAATTAAAAATTTAAAAAATTTAAAAAAAATTAAAAATTAAAAAATAAAAAATAAAAATTTAAATAAAAAATTGAAATGAATTTTAATTTAGAAAATAAAAATTTTACTAAAAGGCTTGAGGCTGTTGAAACTTTGTTTTTTTGGTTGTCTTGACTCAAATATTTAAAAAATAAAAAATAAGAAGGATTATAGTAGTCTGAATTTACTTTAATATAATAAAACAAAAAAAATATTAGAGTTGTTGAAGATGAATCAACATAGTATAAATATTATAAGAAAATTTTAAGCTGTAATGGTTTGTGTGGGATTGAGCTTCTCAATAGGCATACCGAATTATGCACCAAAAAATATGATGTATTAGATATTAGGCAAACTCAATTTAGTTATATGTTTTTTGAGGCTGGATTTATTTCATTCTCAAAGATTATTTCTTTCATATACTACAATGAGTTGTGAAAGGAATATATGGTCAAACTGATCATCGTGAAAAGTCTTTAGATTAGATTTTCGGAGGATCTAAGGGTAGTTAGTATCATGTAGATATATTTTTAACTTGCATATCATAAGATTTCTAGGTTTACATCTAGGAATGACATACTAAAATATTATAAATTAGAAAAAAAATAATAATTATTGAATTTTGGGAATATAGTAGAGTGATATCCGTGATGTCTGATATCTGGAATAATCACGAAGATGTATCTTATACATGTCTCACTCTCTATTATATAGATTCTAAATGGATACTAAATAAATAAAATTCTAGTATTCTGTGAGATTATCCATCCTAATAATGATCCGGTTATTTTTGATGCATGATGAAAATTTTTGGAAAATATAAAATATAAAATATAAAATATAAAATATAATTTTTAGTATCACATTTGATAATCCATCTAATAATGAAATAATGATTAATATGTTTGTTAGAAATATTAGGGATGTATATAGATTATTATGAGAGATTTTTCATGTTAGATACATGTGTCATGTGATTAACTTGATTGTACAAACAGAGATGAAAGTGTGTGTCCCTACTTTAAAAAATATACGTAACTCACTAAAATATATTTGCACATTTCGTAAATAACATGAGTTCGATAGTCTCTGTTTGTTTGTGAATCTTAAGAAAAAATTTCAATCGGATGTGAGATATTGCTAAAATTATATTTACATTATATTGGAGTTATATATTAGATAAGAATACGTGATATCAAACTATGTTAATATGAGTAACAAATTTATTATTGACGGTATTGACTGAGTTATTTAAATTTTATTTATGAAATTTTTTAAAAATTTTTAATGACAAGACAAAAATATGTTCAGTAGTTTATAAACCCATGATTTACATTACACTCAGGCACATATGTAATATTAGTATCATGTTTAGGAAATATCTAGATAACCCGATACTTAGCGATATGGTTTTAGAGATGGAAATCAAGTAGTTAAATTGCTAGTCTATCATTTTATTTTTTTATTGTTTGGATATTTGCATGGGCCCCATAGCTTAGGTGGAAGGGATAAAGAATATTTTAATTTATATTTTATTGTGTATGAACCTGGAAGATTGACTTTAATATTTTATTCACAAGAAGTTGATTGAGCTCTTTATATATTATGATACTAGATATTGTGGTAATAGTAATGTGTCTCTGAGTACGAACATGAATATTATATTCAAAGATTATGACCCCTCCATTTAGTTAGCGAGAGAAAAATAATGGGGTGGACTATCTAATAGGAGTGAGTTATCTCGGTACTAAGATATTGATTATTGCTCATTCTTATTTTATTCTATTCTAAAAATAATAATGTCGAGTGTAGTATCTGAGTCTATTTTTTTTGTTATAGTGAATTTGATATCGGATAGGAGATTGATATTATGTCTAAATATTGTTGAAGTTTTAGCATGTATGAAGGATTTGGAGAAATTGAGCTTGGGCATTTAGGATCATGCGGAACTGTAGTAAAAGTGGAGGTGTTGATTGCTGATAATAATTAATATAATATTAATATTGAGAATGATATGACGATTGATGACGCTGATGGTTGATGATTGTTGGATTATAATACTTATGTTTGATATTTGATTTTGATTTACTCATTTATATTATATTTGTGTTTTTTTTAATTTTTTATTGGTGGTATTATTTTTAGTCTTGACTTTTGCTTTTGTGGATTGATCATTTGATGTTTGAAACTTGAATATTAATTTTTTTGTGAATTTTTATTTGTATTTATTTTTAATTTTTTTTCATATTTAAATTTTAATATTTTATTAATTCATACACTTATATTGATAGATATTTAATTTTGAAATTTATGTTATTTATCTTTATTATAATAAATAAACTTAATATTTTATTAAATTTAATAAAATAAAAATTTAAAATTTAATTTTTTATTTATAGTTAATAATTAACATTAACTAATTACTAAAAATAATAAAAAAACATTTAAACTATAAAAAATTTATAAACATAAATTAAATACTAATCTGAAAAAAAATTATTAAAAATTAAAAACCAGCCAGCACGGACATGTTCCGACATGGTTTCTTAACTTGCTGGGCCGATGGACCGTGCCAGGTCTTGCCTGAAGAAAACGTGCTATGCTAGGAATGGTACGGTTACTCAGTTAGGCCACCTAAAACCAAGCCAGGCTGGTCCGACACTACTCGACCCATATGACACTTCTACCTTTGTTAGAAGAATGCGGAAAGTTTTAGAAGATTTCGGAGAAGTTCACACTTGTGTGAAAGAATATAAAAGGAAGGAGATTATCCTAAATTTTTCTAGCAATCTCTTGTAAATATCTATTTATAGAAGGTTCTACATACTTCCATATATGTATATATAAGGAGGAAGTGGTCTCATTTGCAAACCATCAATTTTTAAAGCTTCTCAAGTCTTATATAGAGCTTTTTTTTCAATTAAGAATTTTATTTCTTTTAAATATTCTTTCAAGTTATTTTTGTTTTCAAGTTGTGGGTAGATGCTGAGCTTAGCAAGTAAAGCAAGTACGAGGTTGACTTAGCAACGACTAAGGGGTGAGTTGTTTAAGTGCCGTATGAGAGCTTAGTAGGAAGCTTAAGTCCATGATAGTTGGTATCAAAGGCGAGATTGCTATGTGTGAGAGTAACTTGAAGGATATGATGATGAACTCTCGAGTAGAAGTTGTCGAACAAATTTGAGGAAGAGACCTTGACCCTCCCGCTAAGGGAAGGGGAAAGAATGACAAGTCCCATGATTATTTCATGAACTTGGATGGTCGGGTGACTCGGTTTGAGGTTGCTATGGCGGACACCAAGGAGGGGATGAATCTCTTGGAACAAAGCATGGAGGTCTTGGAGGATCTCAAGGTGTAGATCCATAATCTTCAAGAGTGGATGCAAGGCTCGTCGGTCTCGGTGGTGTTTCAGAGGAGTGGTTGTGATGTGTGAGAATACTTGGAGGATATGATGGCTAGCTCTCAAGTAAAGGAAATTCTCAAGAAAGTTTAAAGAAGAGACCTAGACACTCCCGCTAAGGGAAAGGAAAAGGACATGTCTCATGATCTTTTCACAAGCTTGGATGGTTGGGTGACCTAGTTAGAGGTTGCTATGGTGAATACTAAGGAGGGATGGATTTCATGGAGCAAAGCATGAAGAAAGTCATAAAAGATCTCAAGGTGCATATTTAAGATCTTCAAAAGGGGATGAAATGCTTGTCAGTCCTGGTAGTGTTGTTCGTGAAGTATGTGAGGGTCATATTTAAGATCTTCATTGCCCCTGTCATGCCCACTTGCTAGGCACCCAAGTCGTGCTTGACACGACATGCGGGCCGAAGACCCTCGGCATTGCATGACAAGAATAATGTCGAGGGTTTGCCTGACATGGGCCCGTATTATTCTGGACCATGTAGTGTCGTGCCATGCATGCCTGAACTGTGTTGAACTTCAGGCTGGGCCTAGGCCGCCTGACTCGTTTGACATCTCTACATATGTTGTGCCGGCCTTGTTCCAAAATAAGCATGATGGGTCACTATGGATATCCATCGACTAATGGACACTCAACAAGATGATGGTCAAGAATAAATATCTCATTTCTCTTATTGTCGACTTATTTGATTAACTTAGTAGAGCAATATATTTTATTAAGCTATAATTGTGATTGGGATACTGCCAAGTGAGAATAGTCGAAAGAGATGAGCTGAATACTACTTGTGTGACAAAGTATGATTTCTATAAGTTCCTAATAATATCTTTTGATTATACTAATGAACTTGTTATATTTTATCTTTTGATAAATAAGATATTTTATAATTTCTTAGATAAGTTTGTGGTTGTATATCTAAATGTTATTGTTATATATATCAACTTCTTGGAAGAATATGTCAAACACCTAAGAAAGTTGTTCCAGTTATTAAGACAATGAGTTATATGTAAAAAAGGAGAAATACTATTTTGCTCTAGGAGAAGTGTGTTTCATATGGCTTCAAATCAAGGATGACAAGCTTATGTTAGATGAAAGTAAGATCAATGCTATTTTTTTCTACTAAGGTATCACAACTAAGGTCTTTTTTGGGCTTAGTTAACAACTATCGGTAATTCATCAAGGGATACTTAGCAAGGATAGTATCATTGACAGATCTTTTCATGAAGAGTAAAGTATGAACGTATGATGAAAAATACTTTCAAGCCTTTGAAGACTTGAAGAAGACCACGATGGAGGAGCCAGTGTTGGTGCTACCTGACCATATTAGAGTATATGAGATACATATTGATGCATTTGACTTTGCTATTAGAAGAGTTTTTATGCAGGAGAGATGTTTTATAGCTTTTGAATGCTGCAAGCTCAATGACACAGAGAGTGGTACATTGTTCAAGAGAAAGAGATAACAACAATTATCCATTACTTTCGGACATGAAGTTACTATATGCCGGGGTTATACTTCATAGTGAAGATAGATAATGTTGTTAATAGCTACTTCCAGACCTAGAAGATACAAAACCATGAGTAGGCATGATTATGAGACTTCTTTGTTGACTTTGATTACATGTTGGAATACAAATCAGACACAGTTATCATGTGGCCGATACTTTAAGTCGTACGGTGAAGCTAGTATCTATAACTAGTCAGCCCTAATGAGAGATGATAGATTTCATAAAGGAGGGTTGCAACATAATCTAGTGGCCGAGAGTCTCATCATATTGGCTCATAGGAGAAAGACGAGGTGGTTTTGGGTAGAAGATTGTTTACTATACACATATGAGAAGTGACTTTATGTGTCTAAGTGAGAAAATATTAGAAAAAATCTCATTAATAAGTATCACGACTCCAATTGGGCTGGACATCTAGGGCAACAACGTACGAGAGTACTACCAAAGTTTGTCTATTACTAGCCACATATATAGGATGATGTGAAGATTAACGTAAAGACTTATTTTATATGCCAACAAGACAAATATAGCAACATCATTTAGTGGGGTTATTGAAGCCACTATCCATAGTAAAGCATTCTTGGGAGTGTCACTATGGACTTTGTCATTCGTCTACCCAAGTCTGAAGTATATAGATTTATTATAGTGGTGGTAGATTAGTGTTCTAAGTATGTTACTTTTATAGCATCTCCTAAGGATTGCACAATAGAGAAGACGACTAAGTTATTCCTCAATAATGTGGTAAAATATTGGGGGCTATTAAAGTTCATCATCAATGATCTTGACTCATACTTCACTAAAAAATTTTTAAATGAAGCTCTTAAAGCTCATGGACATTGAGCTTCACTTCTCTATTAGTTTTCACCCTCAGACAAATGGACAGACAAAATGAGAGAATACACTATTGAAGTTATATTTGAGGCATTTTGTGAGTGCTAATTAGATTGATTGAACTAAATTTCTAGATGTGTTTTAGTTCTTTTACTATCTACAAAGGAGTCATGCAATCAAGAGGAGTCTGTTTGGGATAGTCACGGGGCAACAATTGATGACTCAAATCTTAGCCAAGGGAAAATGCTACTACGTAGAAAATGGCTAAGAGTCGGCATGGGTAGACCGACACAACATGCTCATACTTAGAAAATGCTACTAAGAAAATGTAGAAGTGAGTTAACAAAAAGAGGAGACATGCAAAATTCTAGTTTGGAGATTTGATACTCATCAGGCTTATACTATAATAATTCAAGTCCTTTTGAAAGGTGCACAAATAATTTGTGAGGAAGTATGAATGTTCTTTTCTTATATTAGGATGAGTTGGTAAGATGTCCTATAAAGTCGAGCTACCACTAAGGATAATGATTCATCATGTATTCAATGTCAGCAATCTAAAGCCCTATCATGATGTTTAATAAAAATTCAGGTCGAGGAATTTTTACAATGGCACTGACAACAATGATGACATCTTACGATAAATATGTAGACTATCATGGAAGATCGTGTCTTGAGAAAGAATAACTTTTAATTCTACATGAAATGCTTAGTGAATTTGAAGGTATTACTAGAGAGTGAAGTCAATTGAGAGCCAACAAATACTTTATAATAGTTTTAGAAATAGATCTTCTAGTTTCATGCAAGAGGATCAACGATGACGTTTGTGACTTTGGTGGGGGAGAATGACACACTCTCACTCATTGAAAGGCTATACTTGTGTGTAAGAATATAGATGAGAGGAGATTATCCTAGATTCTTTTAGAAATATTTTATAACTATGTGTACATAGTAGAATATTCTTAAATTTTCTAGGGTTGTTGAGAATCTTTAAATATTCTACACACTTTCATATATGTATAAATAAGGAGGAGGTGACCTCATTTGCAAACTACAAAGTTGACAGTTTCTCAAAGTTTTGTAAAGAGTTTTTCTTCATTTTAGAGTTTTTTTTCTTTCAAGTTATCTTTGTTTTTAAGTCATGGGTAGAAGTTAAGCTTAGCAGGCAAAACAAGTGAGAGGTTGACTTACTAACAACTGAGGGGTAAGTTGTGTCAGTGCCGTATGAGAGCTTAGAAGGAAGCCTAAGCCCATGACACCTAGCTTATAGCCTTCTCTAGCCTAGTCAACAGCTTTTTGCCATTGTCCCCTCCCATAGTGCTTAGGATAGGCTAGGGGCTTAATGGTAGGGCCTCGGTCATACATATATATATAAATTGTCAAAATTAAATTATTTGTAAAATTAAAACTATAAATGTAATGTGTATGAATATTAATGTAAATAAATACAATAAAAAACATTCAAGTCTAAATTGAAAATGTAAATTTGTATGTGTAAAAAATACAAAAAAATATTAAAATAAAATAAATGCTAGTGCAGCGACAATAATAATAATATAAATATAATATCATTCTGTTTAGTTTTATTTGTCATATCTCAAAGTTTTGTTGTTGTCATTTTCTTGCATCTCGTTATTTATTTGAAATCTTTTGGCTTTATCTTTAAGATTTATTCATATATTTTCTCAATCTTTTAAGTATTATAAAGCTTTAATTTTCTATGGTTATAGTGTAATATTTTTTTCTAAAATTATATTTGTAGTTATAGAAAAAATAGACTATGATACTATGCTAGATAATAGAGATATCAGTAGATTATATGATATTTTAGATAGTACAAAAAATATAAATTAATATGATTTTTACTAACTTAATATGTAAAATTTTTTATATAAATATGAGATAAAATAATAATTAATATCTAAATATCTTACTAGCTCATTTATATTTGATATATCTCCTATCATTTGCCATAACTAATTGAATAAAATAATTATTATCTTTGAATATGATATAGATATTTATACTCAGATGCTCACAAAAATTATTAAATTTATTTGTTTAATATTTAAATAAATTATCTAATTATTTATAATTTTTATTTTTTTAGTTATTGTGGTTGGTTAACACATTTGACTAATAATTTGATAATATTTTTCATCTCTTTCATTATAATCTTAGTATCCTTAACAACAATAAAGCAATAATTAAATAAAATGAATGATTAATATTTTAAATATTTTTTATTTATTTCAATATGTTTGTCATTAAAATATAAGATATTTTTTATATTGGTTAAAAATGCAACTCATGTTGCACATGTATTTAATTGCAATGTAAATCATAATAATATATATCAAGAAACACATGTTTGAAGTATCATAAAAGATTTTGATTAATTTTATAAATAAAAATTATATATTTTAGTCTAATTTATTATTAATTATTTTATTAATTTTATTATTAATTTAGTTAGATATCATATATTCGTATTCAATACATGAATTTAATATTAGAAGTGTAGAATGAAAATAATGTGACATCTAATTAAAATTTTTTTAGGCCTACTGACTTACATAACTATTTTAATACATATTATATGTTTATTCTAATAAGGAAGAAATAATTTATAAGTTAGTTTGTATAATTAGTTTTATTATGTGACACATACACCAAATATAAAAAATCTCATATAATGGATTATTTATAATTGTTGTTAAAAAATATTTTACAATATTATTAATTGAATTGTTATCTAATATTATATTAAATATTTTATTTTATATTTTATATTTTTTATAGTTACTTGACAGATACTTATATATATGTCAAAATAATCATGAAAATAAGGGATTTCATAAAATTTCAATTTTATTTATTTATTTATTAGTAAGAATCAACAAAATGAATTATAAACGTGTAAATACTGTCTTTATGATTAGTCTAAATATTAGACATTATTGAGATTACTTTATTTTGTATTTTAAGTTTGTTATTGATTAATTATTATTTTATTTTATATTTTTTATTATATCATTTTTGCGTATTGTTTTAGATATCATTTGCAATGAACCAAATCATCATATTTTTCCTTACAAACTCATGATAGTAAATAATGAAGGTAATAAAATTTGAAGTTGATTTAAATTCAATGATTCTATTACTTAGTTGAGTTTGTTTGAGATTTGATATATCATATTTTTTGTTTATTATTTAACAAGTCTTCAAAGATGTCTATTTTCATCAATATTCTAATAAGTATATATTATTTATAATATATATATTATGTAATTTTTTTTGATGTTTCTAAAATTTTATTTTTAATTATTTTAAAGTGAGTTAATATTAAAGATGTTTATTTATTCTTACATTTTCTAGGTGTCCTGGGTGAGAATAACTTATGATTAAGAGATAACTCAATTTTAGATATTTTGGTTAGTTGTCATTACTTAAATTAATGTTCATATCTTTTTTTATAATATTTAATGAATTTTTAATTTTTCAAATTTTAGTTAGAATTTTTTGAGTAGGCTAGAGATTAATTTTATTTTTAAATATTTGCAATAAAAAAATAACTTAAAAAAATTGTTGTCTGGAGTCTGGCATTGCTATGGTGGGTTGTCCATGGTTAGATTTGGGAAGTGTCGCTTTAGGGTGGAAGACTAGGCTAATAAAAAAATAATAAAATATTTAATTTTTCTTTAAAATAAATATAATATCATAATAAAAAAAATTATATTGTAGATTACATTGTAAATTTAAATGAATAAAATTAATAATTTTAAAAACATTTTTTTTGGCTTACAATATCATCTAATAAATTATGATACAATCAAAATGATAAACTTTAAAGAAGAATTCAAAAATATAAATAAGATTTCATGACTTATAAACATAAATATAATATATAAGTAGAAATAGAACTAAAAAAAATGTGTTGTATTTTCCACATGCATCTTCTAATAGCCTCAGTCAGTCTATATCTCTAGTAATAATATGGTTCAAATGTAGATTATGATTGCCATGTATGATTTTGAAATTAGGACTAGAGTGAATCTCAACATCCTTTATATTTTATGAGTTACCTTTTACCAATATTTTTTTTATTTTATCTTAAATATTTAATTTTGAATCTTCTCAATCTTTAAAGCAAGAATTTGCTTATTCTATATTTGGTTGCAGTGTATATCTTTTATCAAAAATAATATATATAACATATAAAAAGTAAATTCTGATGTTATGCTAGATATCAGAGTGATCAATAGATCACGTATTATCTTAGATAATAAGAGATAAGTAGGTTTATATAATTTTTATTAATTCAAAATATTTAAATTCTTATTATTATTATATAATATGGTGAATTAATAATTGGTATCTAATTTGATCTTTGTCTGTCAAGAAAGGAACCACACCTCTGTAATATTCTTTTTTTTTGGGTTTTTTTCTTTCAAAACTACTATTATAACACATTATAGTTTGCACCCACACATTGCCACAATATGCGCACCCACATCGTACTTCATACACTGCTACATGTTGCTCAATATCATACACACACACACATAAATGTGCCATTGTGCACTAGCACACACACTATTGCATTACTTTCTCACATCAATATGTTGATGCCAATAGTAGGTTGGCATTTTTGCACATGTGATTCACATGTGTGTTTGTGTTTTTACAGCCACACACTTGGGGTTTGTGCACCCTTACATTTTACCATGTAGAAAACATATAATGCAAAACTCAAAAATTATAATATATTATAAAACATAAATGTATACAATGGAATACTATAAATAAATTTTATTTTAGATTGAGACAGCTCATATTTTCGTATTCTCATCCATAAAGTAAAAGACTAAAAAATAAAATAATTAATGAACTATATGTTTTGATATATTAATGTATCCAAGGTTAAAACATTGTTAAATATTTCATCTCAAAGGATACATTATCTATTGATTCTATATACAAATGATTTTTATAGAGAAATTTTTATTAATTTTTTGTCAGATAAAATATAAGCAGCTTTTATATAATTTATTTAGTCATGAAAATTATATTAGAAATTACATAAATATTTAATTTAGTCACAAATAAGCCTTATCGGTAACAAATAGGAATATCAACTTTTCAAAATAATTATGAAGTTTTGCAATTTTATCACACATACAAGGATCATGAGAATGTATGTATGTTAAAAAATATAATATCAACTTACTTAAATTTATATAGAAAAATTATGAAGATATTTATTCATAATAAAATAAAAGATATTTGAGCAAATATTTATTAAGATACACATACACACAAACATTCATCACAATGTTGATAAACATATATATATATATATATATATGTTATAAATTTTATAATTTAATCATGGTAGCGTATAATACTATTTATTAGACTAACCACCACCATTAGTGTCTAACAATTACCATAGATGGTCGTTGTAGTTGTCATTGATCACCACTCTTGCTTGTGGCTACTAGTAACGACAATCACAATAGTAGCTTTTATATTATTCATTATATAATTTATTCTATCATAAAAATATTTTTATATCTAAACACTTCTCATTTATTATTATTTTTATGTAATTTTTTTTTGATTTTTTGATAGTCATACGCACAATCATTTGTTCCATGATTCATTTAGGACACTAAGTTGTTATTAAAAATATTTTATTTTGAAGATATTATTTACTCTTATATATGTTTTATTAGATGGATTTATTATAAAATATACATAAAAAAGAATTTTTTTCATTTTCATTTATTGGATGAATATATTTTTTGAGGAGTCTCTATTTATACTTTGATTACCTCCCACTTTGAGTTATTCCCTCCTAATTTATTGGTGCAAAAATAAATATAATTATATCAGCATCTTTTTTCTTTCTTTGAAATATTTAATAATAAACAATAAGATCAGGAGGAGTAATTTCCAATAATAATGTTTATTTTTTTTTATCTTATCGATGTATTAGGAGGTCTATATTGGACTTGACTAAATCATCTCATGCAATAATTATATAATCTTATCATTTAATGAAGTATTCTTATTTTTTTTTTCAAATAATTTTTTAATTCTATCACTATTAGTCTTATCACAGATCAATCTTATCAATCTCATATATGCTATTGACATAATTTGTATATGTTATTTCTTGATTGCCTAATATTTATTTTCATAAAAAATAATTGATCTTATATAATTATTTTATAAAAAGTTTTCTCCAATTAATTTGATACTCATTTTTTATTAAATTTTTTTCAAGTAACTATTTATTTGGTCTATCTAATCTTAATCATATAGGGTATATCTTTGTTAACATTCTCATTTTTACTTAATATAGAGATTAGGTAATAAAATTGGTTGACATTTGATATTTTTTTATTTCTCATTTTGATTAACACATCATCACTTTTAACATGATTAAATTAATATTTTAAGTATTTTATTTTATTATGAATCTTTTTCAACTCAAGTGCTAAACTCTAAATTCTTTAGTTTCTTGTCTTGTTCTTTTTAAGTCTTATCAATTAATACAATGTCATCAACAAATAACTCATACTTAGGAATTTTTTATTAAATATTTTTTGTCAATTCATTTATAATTTATATTAAAATATATGGATTAAATGATGAATTTAGGTAAAATCGTATCATTATTGAAAACTCATTAGTAATATTATTAACCAACCTAACTTTAGACAATACTTTCTCAAACTTGTATTTGATTTGCTTAATATATATGTTTGAGCTAATCCATGATATATAAACAAATAAAAGAAATAAACAATTGTGGTAAACCATAATTTTTTTTCTCAATTTGGTCAATACTTTCTCTTACTTTTATTTGTAGTTTTTGTCTTGTAGTATTAGTTATCAATAATAAGTTTGTTATTTTTTATTATTAATATAGTCAAATATCATATGTTGATAGTTAATACATGATTGTCTGCTAGTTATTGTAATATATTTTAATATATTTTTTAATCTTGAAAAGATAATATTAATTTTTGTTTATATTATTAGGTTAATTATATGATACATATATCAAACATGAGAAATTTTAATGAATACTTTATCTCTAATGATTTTGACAAATATATTAATGACGACATCATTATTTAAAATATTATCAAATGTAATATTACAATTTTATTGTGTCAGTTATCAAATTTTTTATGTTTTTTTATGTTTTTTAATTTGATTGCTATCTAAATTCTGCCAATGAGCTGTTGGAAATAATTTGAATGCTCAAAATTCTATTTTCCGATAGGATAGAGATAGACATTGTCTTATCAAAACCAATGTCGAGTCATCGGGCACTTTTATAGCCAAAAAAATGGCTTGCTAATGGAGCAAACATGTTGTGCCAACGTGCCAAGCACGAGGTATGCTGGGTGATGACATATCACGACATGAGTTGTGCCAAGGATTGACATGATCACAATATAGTCATAGTTCTTGATCATGTCGTGCCTGGACTATCATTTCAACTTGACATCTCTATATGATAATAAATAGACAAAAGTCAATATGTAATCAAACATCTTTTGTCTCTTTGTTGGAGGTTTATTTGGTTAGGTAATTCATCAATTCTTAACCAAAGGATCACTTCTGAACTCGTATAGTTCATTGTGCATAATTTTTATGCTCATGTCTCCATAAAATAATTATTAGGCCTTTATTTTGTTCTTGTGAGTCACACCACACAAATCATAGTAGACACCTGAATATTTTTGCATACCAATTTTTTTGCACATCTCACACACTTCCTATACACATGTAATGTTCTCACCTGTATTGTTCACAATTTTAGAACGCACCCGTGCACTCCTTCTTGTCGACGCAATGAGCTCAAACATAGTGCACACTAACACTTTAAAATGCACATGTTGACTCAATACTTGATGTGTGACACATGTCTACTATCTCACATTTGTCTTTGTGCCTTTGATTTTACAAACATACATCTCATGCCAAAAGCCTTCCCTTACTGTTTGACTCTTATGCTAGAATTTTTTTCCAAAGTTTTGAAAATTAAGTTTTTCAATTTTACATAATGATATACCCTTCTTGATACCAAGTGTACCTCTAATATCAAATGATAGGACTAGACTTGCCTTCAATACCAAATATAGGGTCTAATACTGAATGTAAGATTTCTCAACAGTCAGAGATATATGTTTTAGGGTCTCATGAAAGCTAAAGAGAATTCTTAAAGATAAAACAAACAATACATAAGAGAAACAAGTGGGGAGAGAAGAAAGAACACACACAATTGAAAGATAAAAATTTTTACTAAAATTTTATCTGCTTAACGCTTTTACATTTATAAATACTTGAATAGTGGAACAATTTTTTTTTAAAAAAAAAATTTAAGATATAAGTCATGATATCATGTTCCAATGTTGCAATTTCATTCATGTTGTGATACTTTAAAACAAGGTCGCGACTTAAATTTTTAATTTATCTAGTCACAAAAATATAAGATAGGTTTAGACTTTCTTTAAGTTGCAACTTCATAATCAAGGTTGCTACTTCACAATTTAGGTCATGATTTTGTTCGTGTTGCGATTTCACAATTTAGGCATCACACCTGACACAGACTTTTAGTTGCAATAACTCAAAATAGGTTGTGACTCCACCTATGTCGTGACTTCATAATTTATCATACGATACCAAATACATGTTGCAATTTTAGATGTATGAGTCAATTCTAACACATTGACTTTGATTTAGTGAAGCTTGAGTTTGGTGGAGTTTGAGTTTTATGCATGTCTTTAATAACAATGGATTATGTATCATATTTTTTATGCTAATATATTCTTATAGAATGTAATTATAGAAAATAAATAAATAAATAAATAAATATATATATATATATAATTGAGACAATTAAGATATTCTTTTATGGCATAATTGTTTCTAAGCATCATTGAGAGATGTGACCAACAAACTAGTCAAAGAATCAATATGAGTGAGTCTAGTAATTTATTATATAGTATTTGATACTAAAACAATTTGTCATAACATAGGTTGCAACACCTAATACTTTTTTTGAGTACGTCTTAGTCTCTCACAAAAAAGAGCTGGTTACTACTACTTTGACTTTCTAAGTATCTCTTTTAGATTTTGTAGCTCTCAATTTGTTATGGGGTATTCCTAAAAGTTACATATTAGTTCCATTGATTTTTTTTATCTCACAACATAGATTAATTTAATGCAAATATCAATCAAAAATATCTATTATCACTCTAAAAAATAAACAACATATAATAATAATAAGTCCTGATAGTAAAATTCATACATATATTTCTTATATAGTGAGAAAATTTAATTGGCGCAGCTCACATATTGATTGCTCTCAACAACATATTATAGAAATGAAAAAAAAAATACTATAATGCTAAAAAGAAACTGCACTAACTCTTATCAAGTTGGCGCATATAAATTTAGAATATTAAGTTTTGAGAAAAAAAAAGTAAATTGAATTCTTTTTAAGATTTTGCTAAAATTATTTTTTGGTTACTTTATTGTTTGAAAACAATGTAATAGTAATGATTTTATCATATAATTACTCAAGGAAGAAATACTTAATGTTAATGTATTCATTCGTTCTTGAAATATTGGATTTGAGGTTGTATTGTATTGTGTCTGACTATTATTGTTTTATATAATGAGAAAAGAAAATGAATATCCAATTTTCTTGAGTATATATCATATTTAAAATTTCTCATAAATAATAGTTACAATTATTCTAAGCTCTATCTTTATACAAATGCCTTTTAATTTTTTGTCTCTTATTTTTTTAGAAAACAAGTGTCTACGAGAAAAATATAAATTTTATCATAAAATTTTGTATAATCGTAAGTTTATGCCCAACTCGAATTTGAATAGTTGTTAAACTGTAAGTGCTTGTGATTATTGCAAGAAATCTTAAATCCTAAATATCTTTTCACATGCTTCAATATGCGAAGAGCTGTTTTTAGGTGAACATGTCAAAAAAATTTTAAGAAATGATTAATTATATTGATTGTATATATTATATCTAGTTGAATAAAAGTGAGATAATTATTCTTTCTTATAATTTTTTCGTAAGTAGTAGAGCTCTATATTGGTCATATTAGAAGTAAAATTAATACCTAGATGAATATAAGTATTTGTTGGAGTATAATCTAAAAGTTAAATTATTATAAAAGTCTCGAGCACATACCTCCTATATGATAATATAATATTTTTGTTGGAGTAAGATGCTTCTATACTAATTACTTAGGATTCTTTTTAAATAATCATACTTATTACTTAGGATTCTTTTTAAATAATCATACTTATTACTTAGGATTGTTTAAATATGCAATATGTAAATAATTCTAAGTATGATTGTTTTATAATTTTGAACGAATGAATATAATATATAAATCATATGTAATTAGTCTAATTGTATGGTTAGACAAAAAAATTAGATTGATTGGGTTTTAAAATAATTTAGATTTATTTAAATGCTTAATTTTTTTTCATTCAGAATTATATAATGAGTAGTAATTCTGAACCTTCAAGTAATCATTAGAATAATCAATATGACAATGCTTCATTATAATATTTTTGAGTCGTAATAAATTATGATCACGACTCAACCACTTGATCATAATAAATTTTTATGTTACAACACATTCTTCATGGTTGTGATATTATTTCTGAGTCGTGATCACATTTGCGTTTTGCTCTAGGATATTTTTTTGTCACGACATTATATTCACATTGTGATAGCCAAAATATTGAAATTCAATTGTGACATTAAAATGAAGTTGTGACGATACTTGAATGATAATATGAAGTCGTGATAAAATTTTAGGTTGTAACTTTATTATTACATTATTAAAATTATAATATTTCAAGATTGCGAAATTAATTTTGGGAATGATTTTTTTTTCATGTCTTGACATGATTTAACTCAATCATTTTCTATGACATCCCAATACATAATGTTACATAGATGATTTAACTCAATCATTTGTAGTGATGTCAATTTAACTTCATGACATGAAGCTTATTTAAGATGTTATGGTGCACTATAATGAATTTTTATTATCAATGGGTCTCAATGATATACAAGTTAGACTCAATGAAATAGACTCTTGAGGAAATTGGGGAGAGAAAGCCAAAGAACATGAGATGCAACAATGCTGCCCTAAGTAGGAAACACAATCAGAAGTCGAATGTGAAATAAATTGAATTAGGAATTGAAATTAAAATTTATATTCTAAATACATTTTGTCCTTAGTGATACATGATTTTGATGAGATAATTTCTAAATTATTTTATTTGTATCCCTCTCTAATATCGAGCTAGTTTAGGAATTTAGGGTTGATTTATGTAATTGTGTATGATCAATATGATTTGTAATAAATAATTTGTGGTTTTGTGATGTATTAAATGTTGATAGATATGATTTTGCCTTAGAATATCTAATCTATGGTTGAATAGGTAGGTTGATATATGTTAATTGATTTGAGTATGACACTATCAAAGTTAAAATCACAAATGATATTATGATTATATTATTATGTGTTCTCTAAAAATATTGATTGGAGGATAGAGCTATGCACAGTTATATTTGTCAAATGGGCCGTTCCGTGCTGGCAAGGCCCATATTTTCAAGGAATGCCCTTGTCATCGTTTCGTGCCATGCAAGGCATGGTGGTACGGTCCACTAAGTCCAACATGACATGGTTGGCATGACCAAGTACTTGGGTGTGCTTGATTGTGTCGAACGGTCAAAGGTAGCATGATCGTGCTCGATTATGCCGAATTGTCATGCCTGACCGTGCCGAACTGCAAATGATGGCATAATCACGGGTGCATGGTTGATGGTTGACTGGTATACAGGCCTCCCAACCACAATCAGTCACGTGAATGATTATTTTTAAAAAATGGATTGTCTCATGATGTGGTGATTTATTTTCTTTTTAAATTCGATTTATGATGGCGTTGGTGGTTTGGTCATACTCATGGGTTATGCTTGGCTCGACATAAGGCACGGATCGAATTGGGCTAGACACTATTGAATCTGGTTGGATTGTGGGCTTTGCCCGGGCCACATGTTCTATTTGACATCTATATGCACAATTGAAGCAATCATCAAGGAGAATTAATGAATTTCCTAAAACTAGTAACAAATCATAGTTGATTAACTCTTGAAGGCTAATAAGATAATTAGAAATCACATATCTTATTATTCTTAATCCAATAAAATGTATTGGATTATTACACAAGAAATTAAACTAATTCTTTAGTCTAAGTATTTTTTTGAGATTTAGTTTTATTTTATCAACTTAAATCAATTAAGTCAAATCATTGAAATTTGATCCAAAACTAATACTAATCTCTATGAGATTAATATACACTTATATGTATTTTATTACTCATATGATTCTTATACTTGTGGAATATAATTGACACGCATATAATATGCCTAATCAACTTTTGGTGTTGTTGAGAACAATCAAGTTTTTTGCATCGTCAATAAAGTCATTGTAAATTTTTAGTATAGTTGTTGGTAATTGATTTTATTTGATTGATTAACATAGATTTGACCCAATTAATTTGAAGATTATTAGTTCATGTTTTTAGTTGATTTTATAATTATTTTGTTTTTTTTTTGTTTTGCATCTTCAAAATTATATAAATAAAAGACATGATATTGAGTCAATATATTTGAACTTAGAAATAAAAATGATTAGGAAATACTTATCGAGACAAAGTGATGAGAGAGTAACTATAGAGGAAAATGATACTAATAAATACAACTAAGGAAATATCAAATAAACTATCTAAAACTTATTCTTCAACAAAAAACTTTGAAGAATATTGAATGTCAATATTGATAGATAAATACTATGAGATTCAGATGTAATATATTCTAGCAAATCAATTTGAATTGAAACTAACAATCATAATTATAGTGTAATAGTATTAGTATGAAAGATACTTCTCAAAAAATTCAAATAATCATATTGCTGTATTTTAGAGTTGTGCTATATGGTGAAAATGAATCCAAGTTATCAAATATGTAATAAAATTGAGATTATTTTTATTTTCTTTGTGGGACAAACTAAGAATCTTGTTTCAATGATTATCATAGAGATTAATTGAGAGTTGAGATGACTTGATTTAAGCTTTTTTAATCAAATTCTTTCCATTTTAAATCATATTAAAATTGAGGGCAAAGATAAGTTAGTTCAGGCAAGAACATAAGATTTTATATGATGTCTGAGATTGATTTAAAAATTTATTGAGGAGGTGCCCACAACACTTATTTGAGCTATGATTTAATTTCCAAATATTATACAATGGATTGAATTATATGATGAGATACACAGTGGTTGCAATATTTGGTGGTTCGATAATGAACAAAAAACTTCCAAATTTTTAATGAACAAGCAAATAGATAGATTTTTAACTACTAAGGCCAATATGTATGCATTCTGCAATTAATTTTCAGTGCAACACAATAAAATATGAGAGAAATTGCAGCTTTGCAATTGTAGGAAATGAGTACTTTTGGCTTAATTTATCAAATGGATGAAGTGAATTTGCTTCAGAATAGAGGGTATGTTTTCAGATCCAACATCCTCACACATAATCATTCGAACATGAGAATTTATCATGTGAGAACCAAATAAATCTATAGTAGAATTATAATCCATATCACTAGAATAGTTAAAGTAACTCGCCGGCATACCAAATTCCAAGAGTATTTTACTTTAATTACTGATACTTTCACGAATGCTTGATGAGAATCTCGGATCATATTTATTCAAGTTTGATATTAGAGGTATATACATCAGTTTGAGGGGGTGTATTCCATTATATTTGAGGTGTATATTTTTTGATAGTAGAGTGCTCATAGTGTATAAAAGAGTTATTCATGCATGTTTACCTTTTTACTTATTCATGTCATGTTCACTTGTAAATTTAGGATTTTGAGGTTTTTTAAACATTTATAATATCATTAAGATTTCTTTAATTTAATTTTATACACGTACATGTATATATCGTCGTATTATTTTATCTCAAAAATGAAAATTGTCTTCTTCACTAATTTTTTTACTCATAAATAATCTACATGCATGTTTATTGTGCTCCATAGTTTATCTTATTATCGTGTTCTCATTGTTGTGCCCGTGATGTTTTTATGTCTAACCTTGTGCTCAATTTTGTTAATTGCAAATTCTTGCAAAAGTGTGATGCAAGTTGAGCACTGAAATCACGAGATGCTTTGTCTTCCATTATGTCAATCATACATATGCCAGTGATCATGTTTTGTCTTTCATTGATGTATCTGTACAGAGGATTTCAAGTGGGTAATAATAACTTTGAGATGCAACTTTTAAAAAAAAAACAATGTTAGTTCATGCGTTAGTGTGTCATCGAATGATTTATGTTTAATATTTATTTTGTAGTATTTTTTTTTGATGTTGCAAATTTTTTGTCTGCAGTGATAGTCGCCAGCCTAGGTGGCAGATCGATGCCATACCATTCGGTAGCCTTTGTTGCCTCGTGCTCACGTTTCTGTCGCAAGTAAAACTATGATGGAATACCGAGTGTTATGATTCTTAGTTTTGATTTGAAAATTCTA
The DNA here is from genome assembly GCA_029783825.1 of Sapria himalayana. Lineage (NCBI taxonomy): Eukaryota > Viridiplantae > Streptophyta > Magnoliopsida > Malpighiales > Rafflesiaceae > Sapria > Sapria himalayana. Next base: position 1,166,775 of record JAREIK010000816.1, on the reverse strand, counting down.
GATGCACAGATCCTTTGGGCATATTCGTCATGGTGGCTAAAGAGGATGCCTCTGGTAATCATTTGTCTCAGCCTTTGGTTTCTGGGGCCTTCCGAATGTTTTCCCGCTCTGCTTCTTGGTCTTCTTCTAGGACTCCCTACCAAAATCCGAATGTCGAAGGGAAAGGTTGTCCCGTGATGCCAAACAACAGCAACGATGAACAAGACCACAGGTTCCTGAGTCCACTCAACGCACGGTCACTGCAACCCAATGGTAAGGGTAGGTCATGCCTGCCACCTCTGCAGCCATTGTCAATTTCTCGCAGAAGCCTAGATGAGTGGCCCCAACCAGGTTCTGATGACTTGGGCGAGTGGAAGCAGCTCCCTGCCACACCCACACCATCTGAGAACTGCAGTGGCGAGAGGCTGAAACTTGATTTATCATCGATAAATGGGCATTCTGACAGAGTTGGCGAGTCTGAGAAGAGGGACAGGGTTGCTTTCTTCAAGAAAGAGTGCTCAAAAGTTGCAGAACATGTATACCTCGGGGGAGATGAAGTTGCCAGAGACAGGGAGATCTTGAAGCAGAATGGAATCACACATGTTTTGAATTGTGTTGGCTTTGTCTGTGCCGACTACTTCAAAGACAGCCTCATATACAGGACTCTGTGGCTGCACGACAGCCCATCAGAGGATATCACGAGTATTCTCTATGATGTTTTTGACTACTTCGAGGATGTTAGGCAAGGAGGAGGGAGAGTTTTTGTTCATTGCTGCCAGGGGGTTTCGCGGTCAACTTCATTGGTGATAGCATATTTGATGTGGAGGGAGGGTAGGAGTTTTGATGATGCATTTCAGTATGTGAAAGCTGCCAGAGGGATTGCAGACCCAAATATGGGATTCGCATGCCAGTTGCTGCAATGCCAGAAAAGAGTGCACTCGTTTCCCCTGAGTCCTAGTTCACTGCTGAGGATGTATAGAGTTGCTCCCCACTCGCTCTACGATCCCTTGCATCTGGTCCCCAAATTGGTGGCCGAGCCTTCGCCCCTTGCTCTGGATTCTAGAGGTGCCTTCATCATCCACGTCCCCTGTGCAATATATATCTGGATTGGTAAGATCTGCGAGGCCCTCATGGAAAGGGATGCAAGAGGGGCGGCCTGCCAGATTGTTCGATACGAGAGGGCTCAAGGGCCAATAACTATGGTGAAAGAAGGAGAAGAACCATGCTGTTTCTGGGATGCTTTTTCATCTTATCTGCCCCCCATGGCCAATTTGATCAATCCCGTGGAGCTGGAAGGTGGAAAGCACCCTGCGAGAGAGGGGAGAGTGGATGGGTATGATGTTGATTTTGAGATTTTCCAGAATGCGATTAAAAAAGGGACCCATCTCCCTGAAAGGGAAAGCAGTTGGAGTATACTGAGGCAAAAGTTTGCATGCAATGATATGAAAGATTTCCTCACTGCACCCAGAAGTTTTCTCTCCCGGGTCTATTCAGATTCTATGATGATTGTGCACTCAACTTCACCTCCATCAGCAGTGATGGTGTCATCATCATCATCATCATCATCTCCACCTCATCATCTCCTTCCGTGCTCCATCCCCGATTCCACCACAAACTCAAAGTACGGATCAGTTCTTTGCTGCTTCCCTTTTGTCATCTTCTTTTTTGGTATCTTTTCCATCTAATTTACCTAATTTGTCTATGGTGTTTCTTGCACCCAGAGGTGTCAACGGCAAGGCCTTGCCACCGTGCCGTGCCAGACACGGGTCGTGCCTATCCCGGCACGAGGCACTCCTCGTGCATGCCAAGCACGGCACGAAGCGTGACACGGGGCGGCACAGTCCACGACCAGGCAAGGTTCCGGACAATGTTGTGCTGGGCCAGGCACTGCTGAACCGTGCCGTGCTGCGGTTGATACCTCTAGATGACACCTAGTTGGGTCAACTCATGATACAAGAGACCCATCTTCTTTTGTGGTACAATCTATCACACGTACAATTTTTGATGAACAGCGCTGATTCTCGTTTTTAATTTTTGAAAAGAAGTCCTCTCAAAATGATATATCACATTTTATGCCTGACATCCTATTTTAAAATCTATGAGAACTCCTTCCTCGTGCTCTGTGTCATTACAAGTAATAAAATGATAAGAATATCATTTTCAGAACAAACAAATGTTTCATTTCAATTAATTATTAAAATCGGCTAGGTGAACCCAAATGAAATTGTTAACTTTATTGTTTTGCTAGGTGAACCTTCATGAAATTGTTGAATTTCTTGTTTTGCTTGGTGAACCTAAATGAATTGGTCCGTGGTTCATTTGTTCGGATTTAAAGTAAACACGTAGCTCACTTGTTTTGTTACGTGAGGCTTGTACTTTATGTGTGTGAGATTTATATGTGTATTTCTACATATTTATTTATTCCCACTGCACCCTTTATCTCCATGTATTTTGTTGATAGTGAGAGCATCCCACCTATGGTCTGTATCAATTATTAGTTCAGCATATATTCATGGGCTTATAGATTTAGACCCTCTCATATCGAACCAGCATTTTATTGCAATCTCTACATATTGAGGTGGTCCTGTTGTATCCTCCGCCTATGCCCTTTATCTCCATGTATTTTGTTCATATTTTAAATATCTCCTCTACCTTTTGCATATCTCCCTCTGGATTCCTATTCGCAATCTCTACATTGCTAGATTTAGTCCTTCCATCTTTTGTATCCACACCTTTGCCTAGCTTTGTTGCTTGTCAGAGAGGAGTAGGGAGAAATTGGTTCACACTGATCATAGTCAAGTGTTGATCACAAGAAACACATTTATTCATGTTTCTCCATTAAGCATTTCCATTAGTGGAGATGGGCCTGAGTTTTCCCTTTGGTTGAATACCTATGTGGACTCTTTTAGTGAGTTGTGATTTTCTTTATTTTACTAAATGCGTGCTTTTTTGTAGCCTTTTTGTGTGCTTCTAATAGAGATTCTTTGGTTGATTGTGCTCATAGAGACAAGATAGAAGAATTAAAAAATTGTCACTACTATGTGAAAACTTCAACTAAGAAATCATACAAAAATGAGTTGCAAAAGTTTGCATGTGTCTATTTAATCAAGAGAAACTTAAACATTTGACAAAGAATTGCCCTAGTGATGAAATGAAGGGGGATTATTTGTTGATTGATCATTGACTATTGATAGTGGTATAATAATTTATTAGATCACGGGCATCCTCATTTTTTTTGTCTCTTGCACTAACTGCAAGTTGATATGGGAATTTGCAACATTCTTATATTCATCTAAGGCTACTCATATATATGATGTAGTTTCTTAGTTAATGATATTGAGTTTAGAAGAGCCTTGAGAGATGAATTAGATTATTACTTATTTTATGTAGGTCACATAGTTAGCTAGACAATTCTTGGAGGTAATTATAGTAGAGGTAGACGTGACTGTTGGAACAAGAGATAGTAATTTCTCGACATGATACTATTTTATTTTCATTCTTGATAGTTTTGATGAGTTTCATAGATAGATTCCTAGTGATTTTTTTTTTCCTCTCATCAATATCAAAAATTTACTAATGAAGAGATATCTCATATATTTACACCTAGGAGAGAAGGCATACTAATGAAGTGGGAAGATAAGGTGATTTTTTCATGGAGTGGGAAGAGTGGTTGTACTAAGAAAAATTATTGAGAGTTATTTTAAAGTAGAGATTGAGAGCACTAAAAATTATCGATGGAGATAAGTTGATTATTAAATCTATTCATGGACTTATAGTCCTTAATGTATAACATAAGAGAGATGCAAAATTTTTTATTGGCAGGATAGCAATAAATGCATCTAGTCCTTTATGTATAACAATTTTTACCACTCATCTTATCTCGTATGACTTATGGATAATTGATTCAGAAGTAAATAATTATATTATAGATAATTATTTATTATTTATTTTCCTAATTTTGTTATACATAATGATAAAATATCTAAATTTTTGACTAAGACACTATTAATCTTGATATTATAATTTTATCTCGAATTCTATTAAATTTTGAATATTTTAATAATTTATTTTGTATTCTTTTACAAAATAAATCTATATCAATATAATTAAATTTCTGATTTATATTATTTTGGAGGATCAAAATACTTCGAGAATGATTTTGTTTGATTCTAAGCAGAATAGTTTGCCATCATTTTTGATATTTTACTTGTTGATTTTTGATTTTATTATTTATTTTTAGTTAAATTGAAAATTTTGGATCTTTATGTAAAAAATATATTTAAATTAAAATTTGAGGTATGTCAAATAGGAAATTATAGCCAAGGTTAATATCTTGTTCGATTGGATTGTATGTCATTCAATTTAATTCATTCATATATTTGGGAATTTAGTAAAGTTGAAACTCAAGATGATTTGAGATATTTTATTATGTTTATAAGTTAATTGATGATTATACTAATTAATATAATTTTTTTTGAAATATATTTTAATCTTTGTAATTAATTTACAAAATGATAAAAAATTAATTTAATAATAATATTAAAATATAAAAAGTGATATTTCTTTTGAAATTGAATGTATATCTCATAAATTTTATACTTGTTATATTGATCATGAAATTATCTAGCATGTTTTGTGCTAGTGCATCTGCTCAAAATAAGGTCGTAGAAATAAAAATATTGGCATTTAATAGGGTTAGTTTTGATAATTTATTAATGGTAAAAATATTTTAAGATATTTTAGGGAGATATTTTAACTGCTACCTTGTTTATTTAAATTTTTTTTTATTCTTTATTATTTCTTACGTTTTGAAAACAGATCACCTATCTTATTCATTGTTGACTCTTTTTTTTTGTTTTTTTTATTGTCATTTTTTGACGAGATCATCAAATAAAGTTTTCTGTTTGAATGTATATTAGATATTCTATTGTTTTTTATAAATAGTATCGGTATTTATATACTGATCATAAGTAGTTGGGATAAAATTTAGTTTATGATAATGATAAACGTATTTATTTTGTCTCTTTTCTATATAATATCAGAGTTAGGCTGTACAAAATCTTAGCATAATAAAAAAAAATTCTCACAACAAGTCGATGTAGCAACTGCATCGACACGCAGTGCATCTACGAGTATGATAACATACGGTTGGCGTTCACTAGAAGCAGAAACATCGATGCGCAATGCATTGATGTTAACAATGTGTGTGTGGTGGTGTCGTTGTGACGTGCATGTGTCTTGTGTGGAATGTGCTTGCAGCATTATCTGCGTGGCGTGTTATGGTGCAGTGCAACTACAATGCGTAGTGTGTGAGGTGTACAATGTAATTGTGCAACAGCGTTGCAAGAAGTCGGTGGCTATGTGGTGTAATTGTGCAGCGTGTTGTGTCTATAAGATAAATTGCAGGGTGAAATTGTGCAGTTTTGTGTAACAGTGCAGTGTGTTATTGCATATCAGTGGCTGCGCAGTGTAAAATGTGATGTGCACAGTGTTGTTGAATGATATTTGTAGGGTGTAATGGTGTCTGTATGCAATAGTGATGGTATGTAGAAAGCATATAGTGACTATACGAAGTTGCTACATATACTTTTGGAGTAACTAAAATTCTTTGGATTATCAAATATGTATTTGGATGATATACATGCAGATTCATGAGATTCTTCGTAAAATACTTTATATTATAGAAAAATATAACATACATAAAGAAATGTTGATAGTTATTTTAAGAGCAGAGACATGATACTATAAATTAGTTAGTGACACCGACTGAGGTAGACTAATTGAATCTATTTGGGGGTTCTCACAAAGATCTCCAACCATGTTCATTCTTAGAGAGGAATATGCATATTTTCTTTGCCGGTATGTTGATAATTATTTTATTTTCTTAGGTATCATAATTGATAATTCTCACAATTAATATTCTTACTCTAGATTTCTGAGTTGCTTATTTTAAGATTAATAATAATATTACATGTTATTGTTTTTTGTTACTATCTTATTTTCTTTTTTTTTTTAAATATTGTTATACTCGATAAAAAATTATCTAAAATTCTTGGCAATGATAATATTTAATTTAATAATTTATTTTTTCTCATATTTTTATATATTTTAAAATGTTCATGTAATTCTCTTTGTCAGTGATCTTGTTAAGCCTAATTCTTTGGGATTGAGTGAGATATTTTGTAAATTTTCTTTTCTATAATAGTGTCACGTAGGGTATTCGAGTATTATAAATCAACTATTTGTTCATTTTCAACTTAATTATTATTATTTAGTCAAGTTGATAATGTTAGATCCCACTATTACATATGTCACTATGTTATATTGTGCGGCATATTGAATATAAAAATATATCAAAACTTTTTTATTATGCTACTAGATATATCATATATGTGAGGAATAATTTATTCTATTCGATTTAATTATATATTTGAGAATATAATAGATTTAAGACTTGAGATAACTTTACGTATAATTTTATTTATTTTTTGATGACTATATGCGTTTTATTTGCTTCTTTCATTTTTTGAAAAAAATCATTAAATTTTTTATTATTATTAGTTATTTTATAGAAGACATTAAAAATTAATTTAATAAAAATAAAAAAAAAATATGAAGAGTGATAATAGTGTAGTGTAGGTTATATGTCTGATAGCTTTAATAATTATTATATTGATCATGCTATTATATATCAAAGTTTTTGTGTTATTATATTTTTATAAAATGAGATTTTAGAAAAGAAAAATAAATACTTGATTGAGAAAATTAAAACATTTTTTTTTTGATAAAAGTGTTCCAAATTTATTTTGGAGAATTATATTTTTAATTCCAAACTACCTAATCAACTCAATGTATTCATATGTCTTTTTTATTTTTGTATTTTTTTTTAGATTTCTTATCTTGATATATTATTTAGTTTACCTCTTATAACCTTAGAGATCACATGCTTTGTTCATAATGTCACCCTAGGATGATATAAGATGATACTTGGTCATAATGTGTGTTTTTATTTGTTATTTTGGTATCAAAAAGTAATACATGTGTTATTTATATGAGAATAATAGAGATCTAGTGGGTACATGTTATTTTTTAGCATGATTTTTTTAAATTAGTATAGGTAGAATAATGATTTCGTAAATATGTTTAAATCTCATATTCCTCTTTACTTTTTTTGGAGTCCTACATGGGCTTCTAACAAGAAGTAAATATTATTCTTTAGTCCTTAATTATTTTAAACTTATTGATTCCTATTATGTCTACTCTCCATTTAAGTCATTATATGTTTTAATAATTATATAATAAATTTATTTTAAAAAGTAAGATATACTTACAAAAAGAATATTCTTCGAGTTTATTCGACCTAGTAGGTTTAGAGTCCATTTTATTTTTTAGACTCAACTTTTTGTGAGTTGATAGTCAAGAGACTTGATCACCTAATACTTTAAATTTATTATAAGACAAAAATAAAAGAATATGTAGTCTGTTCAAACATTATAGTATGTCTCAACCATTTATTGGATATTCCTAAATAATAAAAAAATAAATAAATAAACAATAATAAGTAATTCTACTTATCAAATCATTGCTGTTTAACTTCTTAACTTTTGAATGGATGAGAGTAAATGATTTTGATTATATCTATTATTTGATTCTTAGTTGAAGCATTGTTTTTTATACTATTCCTTTAATTTTTGTATGTTTTTGATTATCTTGAACTAGATAATATATAATATTGATAAATAATTTGTTTTACAATATAGTCTCATCGGCAATTACGGAAATTCTAATTCAATTTTTTATTCTTATAAAATTATTTTAAAAACAAAAGTTCACAATTTCTAAGAATCACGGATTTGATTCTACTTTTGTATTAGATCTTGTAATAATAATTGTTTGTTTACTCTTTCAAGTTATAGTATATTCATCTAAGATCACATAATAATTTGAATTTTTGCTTAAAATATTTTCACCAAAATAATTTTTTTTGTTTGGTGGGCCCTTTTAATATTGTAAATCTAATTAATGACTTTTAAATTTTTTTTTTGAATTGTACATAAATTGATTTTTAATATTAACAAGATAAACATTGTATGGTCTAGTGTGTGATAAGCAAATCATTTTCCAATAAGCCTTTAATATGAATCTCTGTTAATAGATGCTTTTTCAAGAACATCTCCTAGCTTGTGATTGGTATAGACGTGACTTGTTTTTTGAGGGGTACCATCTTGTCTCAGAGGATATATAAACTTGATATTATTGTAATTGTCAGTCTATTGAGTTGTACTATATTATATATGCATATTGATCTATCTTTTAACTCATTTTTGATATGATTCATCTAGTTAACTCACTTTAAAGATAAATTGATAAAATATTTTATCAAAATATATTTTCTTTAAAGATAAATTGATTCCAAATTTTGATTGGTTTAAATTAGATTATAAATTTTTTAAATCTAAGTCATATGTTTGGATTGAATGTTATGCCCAAACTGATCCACAAGCATCTCAATTTGTTAGATCAGAACCTAAAAGATCAACCTCTCTAAAAGAATGAAGTGCATATATTCTATATGATAAGATAATACCTTTCATAAAGTAAGTTACATCTATGCTAAGAAAATATACTAGTCTCCCAATGTTTTCATCTGAAATTATGATCGAATGTATTCTTTGAGTGTATGATCTTTATTTTATCTCTCGTAATTAAAATGTCATTATGTAGATAATTATCAAAATTATCTTATTATTAGGATTTTCATGGGAAAATGATGAAAAATAATAATAAAATACTTGTGCAATTCAAATGAAATGATTGTTAATGAAAATCTCATAATTTAAACTTTTATTAATTGTTTTAGGTCATATCATATCTTTAATAATTTGTAAATTATATTTGATTGTGATAATTAAAACTCATGTGATTATTTCATATTCACAAATTTATTAAGTTCATCATAAAGAAATATAATTTTCACATCTAACTAGGTATCTTATAATTGTGAGATATTACAAGAGAAATAAAAATTTTTATTGAGGTTATCTTAATCATTAAAGAGTAGGTTTCCTGATAATCTATACTAAATATATGGATGAATTTGTTTACTATAAGTTTCATTTTAAGGTGATATTCATTTTCAGATGGACATGTTTTCATATTGAATACATACTTATAATCATTGATAAAACTTTATAATGACTAGTATATTAGTTCCAAAGTCCCATTAGAGTGGAGGCCATGGAGGAGTCAAATAGGTCTTGTAGGGCTGACACAACCCAAATTTTGATGGCTTAGTTAGGCCATCGTTCCATGTTGGACACGAAATGAAATGGGTGCTCGAGCCATGTCGATATGTCTGGTGGCCCAAGGCTTGACCCTATTCAGCAGTGTTTGGTCTGGCACAGCACGGTCTGGACCCATGCCTAGGGTCGGGCTGGGCTCTCCTTTGGCACGATTCGTGCTGGGCCGGCACGAATCGTGCCTTGTGCTGGATCAGGCCGTACTACGAATCGGCACGATTCATAGTACGGTATGAGCCGTGCCTTGGACTTGCAAGATCCAGGTCCAGGCATGGTCTGGATCATGTCGTGCTGGGCCAGGCACGACTAAGTCTGGCATTGCTCGGTAATTAAGGATTATGAAGTGAACATATGGGTGAAACAATTAATAATATCTGAAAAAGAGAAATGATTCATTTTTGTCTTACAAAGATATTTTGTTTATTTCTTATTATTATTATTTTTTATAGATTCTACGAGGACTAATGGATGATTGGTAGTCAATTTTTTTCTCTCATTATTATGTCGCGCTCTTAGGCTTGTTTTTAGAATGATATTTAATAATTATTTCTAATGTGATCAATCATTCTTTAATGTGTCCATATAATTGAGATTTTTTTAAAATCTTTGTTGTGATAATTTATACCGAGCCTTCCAAAAAATAAATTTATATGAAATCCTATTTTTTTTTTGTCAAACTGAAATAAAATGTAATTTTTCTTTTTTTTATATACTTATATCAAAAAGGGAAAACTTTGTTAAGGTATCTACCCACAAGGATTGTCGAACATTACCATGTTTGCACACAATCACTTGCACCACAGTGCATACCTCTATGCACACCACCTCGTTCCTCTGTTAAGGTCAGATGCACACAATCACCTGCCCACATCTGCTATATGTGACTTCATGCACAAACAACTATTTATTTTTTAAAACATTATGCATACTTTCTTTATCCAGAATTTTGATTCTCATTCTGATGCAATGTTAAATTCAACACGCTTCGACTTAAATAATACAATAATACTCATATGAAAAACATATAGTAGATGCCCATATATAATAGACATAAATGAATAGAGCAACTCACATATCAGATGCTCATAAAAAAATAAAAAAAAAAATTGAATAATAAGAAAATTATAATAATCCTCTTATAGAGGTTGGTTATTTGCCTTGTTTTTCAACATATACTCATTGTTTTATATAATGATTTGTTGTTTGATACTTCAATCAATTTTATGACTTAAATATAAAAAGTATAAGAAAAATTAACAATATGATTATTTTTAGATTATTTATAACTTATGTAATTAGTATAATTAGTTATTTTTTAGATTCTCTTTTATATGTTTATCATACCTAAATTTTCATTAATTGAGATATTTAATGAAATTAACAAGAGTTTAAATCTATAAAGACTGTCATGTTCTAGAGTATTATTAGTCTCATAAATAGTAAATAAAACTCTTCAAAAAGTGATTGAACAATTATAGCTTACAAATAACCGACATCATAGCTTTATATTTTATTTTTATATTAAATTTAGAAATAATAATCTCTCTCTTACTTTTATGTGAGACAAAATTACCTTTAAAAAAAAATAAAATTTAGTAGCAAGTAGTATCTCCACATTTGTTAGAGATTAGCTCAAATTTGAATACGTTTCTACCTGATTATATTTTTGATGTTTGAATGAAATCTTATCTTCTGGTATGTTCTTCATATATTTGAGAATTCTAATAATCGTCCTCATATGATACAACCTGTGAGAATTTAGGAAGTTATTAAATATACTAATAACGTATGTAATATCCAGTGTAATCACTACTAGATAGTTTAACTTTCTTATGATTCTTATATATCTAGTTGAATCGATCGAATAATTGATATATGTGGACAAGCCCGTACTCGAATTAAGTGGTGGTCAACCAGTGCGTATCCATTTCATATCAATTTCTAGGAAATATCAATTACTTCATCTGAAACTTAGTTTTTTAGAATAATTTTAGCTAAGATATGCTCAATTAATAATTAATGTAATTAAAAATATCAATTTAAATTATTCATATCACACTTTATATTATTCATGTCAAAAAAAATATTACTAATCAACCATGCAATTGCCAAGTTCAAAGATGGTCAATACAAAAGAGAATATGCTAAACTATATTTTATTCTTGGAAAATAATTCATATCGTAGAATGCCTTTTGCAATGTACATGTCATGCATGTATTTTTTCTAGAAATAACAAAACTTGTTGGCTACTATATAAATATCACTTCATTGAGATCACGATGAAAAATATACTCATATTTAGGTGATGTACAATCCACCCATAAGGTACGACATTATAAAGTAATAATTTAATAGTGATCATTTTGGCCAAGGAAGCATGGATATGGCTCCCTACAGACGTGTCCGCATGTCGGACACTCGGACATGTGGATACGGTACGGACACGACATGGATACGTATCCGATACGCCACGCAGAGTATCATTGATCAATCCGTATCAGATACGCCACGTGGCGTATCTGACGGATGCGTCGGCTGCCATATTCATGCCGACAACACCCGACGACATCGTCCATTATGGCCAATGGCCGATTCTGTGAGGTGGCGCAAGTGAGCACGATTTTGTGGGGTGGCAGGGGTGGGTGCGATTCTGTGGAGGGGGCAAGGGGCGAGCGCGATTTGTGGGAGGCAGGGGGTGGGCCTGATTTTTTATAAAATAAAAAAAATTATATTTTTATATAATATAAGATTATTATTAAATATTATTTTATAAAATACGATAATTATAAATATTATCTTATAAAATAAAATAAAATACAATAGTTTAATTTTATAAAATAAAAATAATATATTTATTTAATAAAATAAAATAAAATATATTATTTTATTTTATAAAATACCTAATATTTATAATAATAATTCTTATTTTTATTTTTTTTATCATGTCTTATCCTAGTCTTATCCGTATCCTAGTTTTTTTGAATTTGCTGTGTCCTCGTATCATGCCATGTCATATCTTCGTGTTTGTGTCCGTGTCCGTGCTTCTTAGATTTTGGCTACAAGAAAAAATATATGTCAATAATCAAAAATCATAAATTTGTAAATTTAATGTCTCCCAGTTCAATCTTGAGATGATCAACTTTTCTTTCATGTATGATTTTCATCGTGAACACCCATTAGTATGATCGAATGTATATGAGATCTTACAACTGATAAGAAAGGGCAAAGAAGCAGAGCACGTAGAATCAAAATGAGAATAAGAGAATACTCGTGACTATAGATGCTGAGTAGAACGTTCTCTTGGAACCTTTCAAAGAGCGATCAAAAGTTCAAAACACTACTTCAAATTGCACCAACTGACACAACACGAGACTCATTTGGACAAGATTGTGGGATTATCCATCTATTTTATACTTTTAGGTTGAAATCATCAAGCTAGAGAGGAGTATCGCTCACACTAGGCTTTTCTTTCTGACTCAAAACTCCAGAGAAGCTTTCACTATTGCCTAGAAGAGTAGTATCACTATTCTCCTTAAAATTAGTTGTGCCAGTAGTATCAACATGAGCAAGTGCAATTGTTTATATTATCATGATTTAATCATTATATACCAATCTGGTGGACGTGTTTTTTCAATCATAACAAATTTAGGTTTTAGGGTTCAGAGTTGTTGCCCTTGATGCCATATTTGAGATGACTCTAGGGTTTTGCCTTGGGTAGTTCTAGGGCATATGTTTTGTTGAATAAAAAACATCTGTTTGTGTGAGCAGGTAGCTACAATGAGGATGGAGGAGTAGCAGAGTTCATGCATTGGGTGAAATTGTTGCAACACTAACACGGAAAGAAACTTTAAGCTTCTCTGAATTCCCCACAACTTTGCCAGAGCAGGCTGTTGACAGTTCTCTTAGAATGTGGTTTCCTCTGCTGCAGTTATGTGCTTGTTGTTAGCTGCTAATTTGTGGGTCTGTACAGCAGCGCTACGCCCCACGGCCACTGTTTTCCACATGTGCATTCCACGTGATTGGGTAATTAATTTTGTACAGAGATCCATCCGACCTGGAGTATTTTTCCCGTTTGATACTGCAGTTTGCTGCTGCATGGCCTCAGCTGTGTGCGTTGTTGACAAGTGGAGGCCGAGGGGTTTGAACGCCTGCTGGGATATGTTGATTTTTGGCCTATTTTGTGAATACCTTTCCCCGATGCCAAATTTGCATGGCTTCCTTCTAGATCTCGTTTTTTTTTTTCTTTTTTCCTTTTTTCTTTTTTTTAAAATTTTGTTACATTGATAGCTCTCTCGAATGTTATGGAGCTGTCAATTTTGATGCTTATTCTCGACTGCCCTGGCCTAGTGAAGAGGAAATATTCTGCTTTGGTAGTGTTTTTTTTTTTTTAATTCAACTTATATGAAATTTAAAAGTATATGTTGATTTATTTTGCTACAAACAATAAATCTCAATTTATATTTATTATTTATTTATTAATGAGTGTTTTTATTGCAAAACTTGTGTTTCATAAATGAAGAAATGGTGGTGGAGTGATGATTGTGGAGTAGATTTTGAAATGATAATTTTGAACCAGAAGCTTATTTTTATTGTAATTGTAACAAATTTTCTATCAATGTTCAATTTTAAGAGTGAATGTTATTTATATTACATAACAAATAAAAGCAGAATTAGGCTTCAGTATATCAATATATGTGTGTGTGTGTGTGTGTGTGTGTGTCAAGTTGAGATTAAGGTTGCAACAAGTGTAATGCAAAAGATGATAAATGGCTTAATAGAATAGGAAAAGTCACTTGTTTTAAGAGAAAGGGATCAGAAGAGAGTTATTTCATTAGGGTTCAATCTCATCCACCAATGGTTGAGGAAGATTTCCACGATCTCCTCCCAATATTACATAAGACTATTGAACCTACTAGAGTTGGAATGGAGCATGCTTTCTTTCCTAATGAAGACACAAGTGTTTGCTAATGCCAACAACCTCTAGCATGAGTATTCACTCGACTAAAATGGAGAAGGATATTAATGCTACTCTCGTTGCACCCTATTTTGTCTATTTGCCCTCTTGCTATTGGGCTATGCTTATTGTAAAATCCACATGCTTGACCCACACCCTTTCTTTCCCATGCTGCTTCAACAACTACTGCTTCAAGAATGCACGAATTGTTCATAGCCATACTAGATTAGAGCTCGAACATGTTTTAGGATTGTGACTAGAAAGGAGGGTCTCTCCTCTCACTTTCAACCCCATTCAATCATTCATCATAGAGGGATGTATTTCATATTCTACCAACCCTAGTTATGTCTTTTCCCAACTTTGTATCATCAAGTCAATTTTCACGTGACACACATCTACTCCTTTCTACTCATGCGCAAAATGATTTTTGTGAGATGGAGGAATGATTGATCTTAGTTCTATTCATTGTGGTTGTTGATACCTTGCCGTTGCTCTTCTCCATTTAAGAAGGATATACATGAGGGAAAGTGAAACTTCCTATTGAGGAGGTTGTGCCCTTGTGACACATTCGAAAGTGATATGCTTCGAATGGTCTATGATAAAGAGATATGATTAGCATTGGGCATTTCTTTAGCATCATAGCAAGGAGCCTTCCTTATTGCACCATAACTTATTCAATGAAGACCATTGTGTGGCTATTAAATTCACTGACCTAGCAGGAGGGCAATTCCTTCATGAGTGAAATTAAGGGATTGTTCCCATGGCCTCCAAGTGTAGATGTTTCCCCCTTTCTGGTTATGATGCTTTGTTAACCATTCTTATTAGGGGTCCCTTGTAAGAAAACAATGCATGGAACTGGGACATCTAGTGTCTTACTTAAAACAATCCTCCGTGCACAAGTAGCTAAATAAAAGAATAGATTTTTTTTTTCAAACACCAATATATTCACACACTCCTTAAAAAAAAATGAAATCTTTAAACCTAATGTTGTATCACATGATAGTGAAATCACTCATGTACACTTCATTCTCAGTAGAATGCTCCCTTTTTGGACCGAGCAGTTCAAAAACACCAAGCTCACACCAATCAAATAGCCTATTTTAAAAGAAAATTGTACCCACTTGGAGGATGCAACTCTTGAATATAACTATTTCTTTATTTTCGAAACAATCATAATCGATGCATCGAATGCTAGTGCAGTAAGACTTTTTGAATGCTAAGATGTTTGTAGAATTACACAACTAGTAAACTTTGAGCTATTCATAAAAAAACCTCATTTTTCTTTGATAAGAAGGTGGTGGGAAAAAAGTTAAGGGGTCATCCAGATGCCCCCATTGAAAAAAGTTCCCATTTTGAAGGTAGATTCATGAGAGTTAAAATATAAAAACAAACATATGATGGGCTAAGTTAAGGGGTCATCTAGATGCCCTTACTAGATGAAATTCCTATTGAATCAAAGATGGAAAAGGGTAATTCAATTACCATCAAAAAGAAAAAGAAAAAGAATATTTCACTCATGCATAATAGCCACTGCTTGCTTCCTTGATCATCTTCCAAAGCTTGAATTCTTGGCATCAATGCAAGAACTTATGCTCAACTTGCCACACTCAACCACTAATAAAAAGAGGAACTCGGAACTCACTAGACATGCTTTAAAGCCTTTGACTACTAATAGGCTAATGTCTTGATTGAGTTTTTTTCTTTTTTTGATAAAGGATAATTACTTCAAGAAGAATCAACTCAGAGGACTTAATGAAAGATGTCTTCCCATGCTTATTCTCCCTTCTTCGATGAATTTTCTTCACTCCAGCTTACTAGCACTTGGCTTAGATGCCTTGACTATTAGAAAGTTTAATTTTTATCAATCATAGATAGAGAAAGGATGTAGTAGTAAAGGATTGATTCTAGTGAAAGAGCCTACTTGTCCACTCCCATTGGAAGAGCCTACTTGTCCACTCCCATTGAAAGAGCCTACTTATCCATCATAAATTAAAAAAATACACCATTACACAAAATATTTATGTTTTGTTTCACTAAAAAATTGGAAAACCAATTTCTCTCCCCTCATAAGACATCATTGGTTTTCTAAAAAAAATTCATAATTTTCAAAATTGAAAACAATCCATCACCATGGAAATGTTTGATTTCAAAAAGTGGTTTTATTTTTTTAAAAAAGATTAAAAACTTATATATATATATGTGTGTGTGTGTGTGTGTGTGTGTGTTATAAAACTATAAATAAATAAATAAATCTATATATACATATATATAAACTTATAAATATGTATATATAAATATAAATATATAAATATATGTATGTATATATATATATATTTATTTTAATGTTCAAATATATATGTAAACAATAAAATAAATATAAATATATAAATAAAGATATAAATATATATATATATATATATATATATATATGTTTTATAGATTTAGATAAATAAATACTTATATACATACATACATATATATGTGTGTGTGTGTTTATAATAAACTTTTATATATATATATATATATATATATATATATATATATATATGTATATATATATATTAATTAATTAATTAATTATTTATTTATTTATAGGTTTACACATACAAACACACACACACACACACAAAATCATTTCTATATATACGCCTACAAATAAATAAATAAATATAATTTTTAAATTATAAAAAACAAAACCTCTTTTCAAAATAAAAAAAAAAGTTTCTTTTCTGTTGGGCAGTTTTCAAATTCGAAAACTATAATTTTTTTTAAATGTGAAGTGTCATGTAGGCGGCAAAATCAGCTTTCCAATTTCTAATGCATGAAAACATAACTATTTTAATGTTATAGTGTATTTTTTTTTTAATTTTGAAAAAAATAGGTCCGCTATAGTACGTCTTTTTTTTTTTTTTGGTAAATATTTTGTAAACAATGGACATAAACATAAAATTCCAAAAAAAAAAAAATGTCAAAGCAAATGATGCAGCATCAGTAAAATGATAAAACATGCAAAAACAAATTGATCATTGAGAAAAGCAGATGATAGTTCATGGATCACCTATTATAAACTTCATCATAATATTGGTCATCTTGCAAGGTGAGAAAGATGTCATATCTAAATAATACAAGTTTTGCAACATAACCATTAAAGATTGGTTTCATTCAATAATTCTGACATTCTAATGGCAATGCTCTCTTTTGCAGTGGGAGAAACACCATTTTGTCCAATGATTGAGTCTAATATTGCTTCATAGAGTGGTATACTCTCTATTAGTTCAAGTGGTTCATTTTGTAGGACACCATCATTTGAGAAGCTAACCTATAGGGATCATGTAGAATATAACATATAAAAAAGAATGGTTTGGTGAAGTAACATATTTTCTATTGCAACTGTCAACCTTCATACCCCCTTCACCACTGTTCTATGGGTGAAGGATAATGAAGACGACTACAAATCAAAAAAGTGATTGGCTTTAAGTTCATTTGGCAGTGAATATTATATACTAACAAATGGTATTAATTATCTTAATATTGTTTTTTCTATGAGCAAGGAGACATGTTAGAATTTTAAAACAATCTACATTAAAAAATGAAGGCAACAATTTCTTATGGCCTAAGGTATGCCTTGCACTCACTAGTACTTGCCTTGCGAAAGCGAATGCCTCATTTTTTTTATCCCCTGCCTCTCCCCAAACTATTCCCTTTTATCACTTAGGTGGCGTTTATTTTTTTTACTTAATGCCGAATAGAATTTTTTTTTGAGATTAATACTAAAAAGTACTTAATAACATTAAGCATTAAGTCGTTTATTTTTCTACTTAATACTTAATAGATAAGCAGAAACTGAAGTGATGGTTTTGATTGTGTGGGAGTGAACTTTTTCTGAATGGAAAAAGTTAATTTTTTTGGTTTTTTATTTCAGCTAGTTTTTCAAAAAAATTCAGTGATAAGTTAATAGAAAATAAAAAAATAAATAAATGGCAGATTACTGAAATCAAATTAGTTTCAGTATTCAGCCAAAAAAACAAACAAGCCCTTAGTCTCTCATATATGGGTCTTGGGGCCCTGGAGTCGAAAGAAGTAAATCCCCCATCCCAACAGTATGAATAGAACATTCAAAAATGATATACTTGGGCACGTATCCAATATCCCTGGGAATCAAACTCATGTCATCCAAGATTTGGTCATATTTCCCCTTTATCTATCCCTCATACTATCATACTGTTAATAAGAATCACATATTTTGTATTCTAATTTTTATATAATTTTATATAATATTATTATGTTAATAATTATTTATTATTCCAAAGTACATATAGTATCAAAAATATTAATCAAAATTTCAAAAAATCAACATGAATAATTATAAAAAATCATAAATTACTTAGGTAACAAATTTGACAATGCTAATTCATCATCATATATTCTCTAGGTTTAGTAATCATTTTTATCATCATATTAGTAATTATTTCTTTTCTTCACGAATGAATTATTAATTTTTTTTCTTTTTTATTCATTAATATAACCTTGTTTGTGATTGTGATCATGCACACGTAATGTACATACAATTAATATAAGAAACAAAAAAAAAATACATCATGTTTAATATTAAGAATAAACGATGTGTATACAAAAAATAAAAAAAAAATGATAAGTGCACACTTGTAGATCCAATTACTTTGTGTATCACTAAAAAACAAAATATTTTCTCCTTGCACCCTTATGCAAGGAGAAAAATACCAATCATCCACTCATAATGATGCATAAATATCTTTAACACAACTCTAAGAAAAAATCAAAACCCTATTAGGGTTAGGCAAATAACATTTGCGAGCTAATCTGTGATATGAATATGAGCAAAAATAAATAAATAAATTCATCATGTATTTTTTGTGATATTTTGCCTCTATATATTTAGTTCGCTCAAACAAATATCTAGTTTTACAATATTTAATCTACTCATTTGTAAAACAAATATGAGCAAAATTATTTCATTTATCATGAAAAAAATTAGATTGAACTTTGTGCCTTGTTGCTAGATTATTATAATAAAGAATAATAAAATGTGAAATGGAAAATAAAATTTTCTCAAACAAATAACTATTCCAAATAGGCATATATGTCAATTCATTAATATTTTAAATTTTTTCCTCACGATTTGTTTAGAAATAATAATAAAATAATAATTTTATTCCTCACTATTTTTTTCGATTGAACCCTTTATGCATGTTCTCAAAAAAAAAAACTAAGATCCAAAGATTTTTTTCCATATCATGAAGAATTTAGAAAAAAAAAACTCACTATAAGAATAATAAATGGCATATCATACCTAGAAACTACCAAAAAAAAGTTGAGATTTCTTATTTTTTTATATTTAATTGAATAGACATAAATATTCATGTCTACTAAAAAATTCAAACAAAGTTCTATTTTTTAGCATGTAAGCCAAAAGTTTAAACTCTACAAAAATATTTATTGTATGCTTACATCTAGGTAGAATCGACTTGTAATGGCAATAAACAATTATATCTCATTAAAGTATATAAGACATCTAACATATTTTGGATAGAACTCATTTAGAATAAACTTTTTTTATTTGAGAAATATCCAAATTATCACTTTTAAAAATGATATCATTCATACAATACTTAAAAACTAGAATACATCTCACATAAAAAAATGCATTTATAAAATATCTAAGATGTTCAAGATTATCCCGCTAGAACTCTACCTACAAAAATATTCTAGGTTGTGAAACATTGTACCTTTCATTGTCAATTATGATGATATATTTTACATATACTAAAAATAGAATAAACCACATGAACTATGTTTATAAGGAATAGGAATAATAAAGCATGCATCTACAAACCCCTAACGAGATAACAATAAAAAATAAACTTATAGAACCAAGTTCTAGATGAATACTTCTATTTATACAAGACCTTTCATAATCAACAAACATATTGTGTTTGTCCAGATAATATATTTATTCATAATGATCTCGTGGTAGGTTTATATGAGGCAACTACTAGGATTTATTGTCGCTCACATCTAACTAATAAACCACTACGTGCGAAAGCATTAAGTGAGATGATTATCCCTACCAAGATCATCTTAATCACTAGAAAAAGTTTATCTCAGCAACCAACTCTATTAATTCAAGTAAAACCCTTTGTTACAAGTATGATCTTTAGTCGATTTATCTTTGTGTGAGACTAGTTTCATAGTGTTCACCCACTTGAATCTTGAAGACACAACACAACCCACTTCTTAGCCCATTAGAATGGTCTATGGAAAAAATGATTCTAATATTACCAAAATAACCTCCTAGGATTAGAATTCGTCGATGAAATCTAGATGAAATTATATCATCCATAGTGACAGTTCTACATTATACAAAAGTTAGGAGTCCAAAAACTTGATTAAACAAAAAAAAAATGATGAAATAACAAAATAGAAAACTCATAAAGTTGAGACATTATTAACATAATTTTTCCAACAATCAATAATAGTGATCATACAAAAATATAATAATCACTGAAAAAATAAAAATAAAAGTACATAGAGAACATAAAAACATAGAAAAACTTCCATCCTTTCTTGCATACAATGCAAAGATCTTCAAGTTCAATTTTTGAATCTTTGATTTAAAGGACTATTAGGTAGCCTTAAAATAAGAAATTTAATAAATAATGATAATTGATTTTGATATTTTCTTTTTTACTACAAATAAGATAGTAAAAAATATAATCCACAATTTAGGTTTAGTTACTTCTAGTAAATGAGCATCAAAGATGGCAAACCCATATTATACAAATGTAATAGAAAACACTCATAGAAAGAAAATAATAATAATAATAATAAACCTAAAGGGCCAATTCATATGTTGGGTGCTCCTATCACTAAATAAAACTATTATAAGAATAAATAACTATAACACCTCCTCATGCATGTGCAAACATATCTTAAACATTAAGCTCTGAAAAAAAAGAAGTTTAGACATCTTCAAGGTCTTCATGAATATTTTGGTTGAATGATTCGCTATGCAAACAAAGATTGTAGCACTAGTCTCCTCCAAGATCTTTCCCCTGAAAAAAATAAGCTACCTCTATATTCTTAGTTTGCTAGTGGAATACTAGATTAAATATTGTCTCAATATGTGACTATCATAGTAAATAGTAGTAAGAGAAGTAACTATGTATTTGATCTCCTTGAGAAAGTAATTGATCAAAAATATCTTACAATTGAATATCAATAGTATCTTGAACTTTGCATTTGAATATATATCTCAAGACTATGATATGCCTCTTACTTTTATATGAGACGAGATTAATTCAAAGAAAAATTAATATCAAGTAATAGATATCTTCTATGTGCAAGTTAACATCTAACTATAATCTAAAATACTAGCTAACTAGAGGTATTAGTGATCACTAAAAAAGATCCCAAGTTGGCATCTATGTAAACTTATAATAGATAATTTAGAATATAACTAACTATATTGACTACATAAATTATATATAGGTAGATGATAGTTAGATAAATATTCTTTTTTATGATTTTCTTGTTAGAAAAGGGAATGATATGAATAATATCATACATGAAATTAGTATCTAACTTAATAGGAGAATCTACTAAAACATATCACAAAAGACTAATCTCTATGAAAATATCAATTTCATATCTCATTTGTAACATAATATATTTCTCCCTAAAAAATAATTTACCTTTATGTTCTTAGTTTGCTAGTGGAATACTTGATTAGATATTATATGCCTTAACGTTTGACTATCATAATAAAGAGCAGTATGGGCGATAAAAATGTAGCAGATATTCTAGAGAAAATATATGATCCAAAATAACTAACAAATGATTGTCATAATCACCCTGAACTATGCATCTAGATTATTTTTTGAGAATACCAAATATCTCTTATATTTAAAGAAGATAAGATTGCCTCCAAAAAAATATAATATCTTGTAGTAGATCTCCTCTATGTGCAAAATGACATCAAACAAGAATCTAAAATTTTGGCTAACTAGTGGTATCCGTGATCACTAAAAGAAATGCAAAAACCTAGATATTATTTCATATATATAACTATGGAAATAATTATATCTATATGAATCTATGATAAGAATATAATAAATGACTAACTATATTGACTGCATAAGTGATATGTAGTATTGTGATAATTAGATAATTAATCTTTCTAATGATTTCCTTTGTTTGTAGTTGAGTGAATGAGAGGATTCATATCATACATAAAATTAGTATCCAACTCAATAGAAGTATCCACTAGAGCACATTACAAAAGACCAATCACTAGGAGAGTTTTAACTACATATCCCAACAAAGCTTTTGAGCCTCCCAAGATGTTTTATCTAAAATTATAATCAAAGGTAGTGTTGGAGTTAGGTGATTCTCAACTTATCATCTCACATAATATGGATGCTGACCACAATCAAAATCAATAAAAAAAATATCATTTAAACTCCTTTAAAAAAAAGAAAGAGTAATCCATAACATACGTGCAAATTTAAAAAAAATGAATGCATGAGAAATCTAAAAATCAAGTTTTTAGTCACTTCTTCACACCATACAATACCTTCTATAATCTACGAACTAAATCTTACTACTACCTCAATGCTCAAAAACTAGAAGGCTGTGACATATACACCTCATCTTGAAGGTTAGCATGAAAATTTTATTCTTTATGTTTAACATTATATCCTTCATTTATGAGATATTTTCAATCATATAAGTATCCATATTAATGTTATCTTTTCCATTAAAGAGAAGATATCCTAATAATTCATTCAAAAAATTTAGCTAAACTCTTTCACAATTAGTCTCACCTTTAGGTGATCTCCATTCCCATTTAGATTAGTTTCAAAGTGAATACTCACTTATAACTAACAATAGTCCTTCCCGATAGTCAAGATGATAATTTCTAAGACTCATTAGAGTGGATGGTATTTATCTCTTCAACTATGGTATGATGATATCTATATGAAATAATACTTTAGAATAAAACTTCAATATCCTAGTACTATTGAGAAAGTAATAAAATAGATAAAAAATGGATAAGAGATGAGTATTATAGCACTAGTAAAATAACCCATTGATACAACTTCTTTGTCTTCTCTATCAAGAAACCAAAAAATTAAGAATTAAAGAGTCAACCATAATACCAGTTGGCTTCTTAGGAGACCTTCCTTCTCTCTAAATAATATGAGTGTATTCCTTTAACTAGAATAAATTCAAAGTTCTTAGATGTTAAACCTCCTTTCTACCAATCATTCTAATTTGGGATTGAAATTGACTTGAGAGCTATTAGATTGAATGGGCCTAAGAGAGATTCCCTTTACAAGACAATCACGCTCTCCCCAAAAATGAAGTTATTTTGTACTTGGTGGTATATATGATAAATCAATATGAGATTCAACATACTACGAAGCAATAAATCTAGAATTAAATTAGAAGTTACACTCTCTCCAAGTTGGAGGCCTATATGAGACACTAGAAGAGTAAGAAAAAAGTAAAAGATTCATATGTTTCCTCAGAATCCTTACCCTATCTAGACCCATAAACTAATGTGTTTTGCTTGAGATCTAACACAAGCTCTAACAAGTATATCATTATTCTCACACCAATAATATTTATATATATTTTGGATACTAGAGTAACCAAGAAATATATACTTATCATCCTATGCATCATATTGTCACATCCTAGGCATAGATCCTAAACAAAATAAGTGCTCTTAAAAGCTTTGGAAGGTGAACTAAATAATTCTATTTTGTATATAATATAGCAAAATATCACTTCTATCATAGAGAAATATCTTAATAATTTCAACAAACTACATATTCTTACTTGTACAATCTTATTTTGTGAGAATGTGCTAGTACATGACATTTTCTATATGATATTATGATTGATATAGTTAGTGTTAAAACTATTGGATATATACTCTACCACATTGTCACTCCAAATGATTTATATGTTTATATTAAATTGATTTTATATTATGTGATGAAATATCTAAAAAATAAAAAATAATTCAAAAACTAAAAAAAAACAAGTGAAACATATATTCATTAATATGTGTAGAAAAGGTAAATTATAAAAATGTAAGAATAACGCAACATCTTTGATAATAAAAATGAACAAAGCTTGATAACAAGACGTCACTTGGATTGTGGTAGCCACATGTTGGTTTCTCTCATTGTAAAAGTAAAAAATCAAAAACAAAAACTAAACTATAAAACACCATTACACAAATCTTAACATCGCTCCCCCCATAATTTAATGTGCAAATATCCAAAACACCAAGCTTGGAAGAAAGAAATGTGAGTTGAGGTTTGTTGAAGGCTTTCATGAAGATATCAAATATCTTATATATTGTAAATAGGATGTTGGAATAATCTCATCATGTATCTTCTTATTCTAGAAGAACTAGTCCACCTATTTGTGCATTAGGATTATCTACTCTTAAAATATTAGATTGGAACTATTTGATTCATTTCCTAACTATAATAGTGAAAATAGTAGAAATGGGTACCTATTAGGTATGTAAAATACCAAATAATACAAGCCATTTGATGAATAGTTGTATAATTGAGAATTTTTTAGAGTGAAATGTGTGTCTTAGTAGTGTTGGTAACTAGAAGGAGGGGGAAAATCCATGAAAATCTTAGCATATGACATCTTATGACTTAATAATACAATTTGCTACTTATAAAATTACCTTGGTATCTATTTTTGGTTGAAACACTATACACATAGTCATGACAATCTTTGTATGTCTTGACTTCCTACCCCGTTATAAACATAATCATTTCACTTTATAATACATTCTTTTGGTTATGAATATTTCTTATAGTCAGCCAAAGTAGCTCAAAATAACTTTTTAAATATGATATTAATTTCATGCCACAAAAACTAAGTATATTACTAGTGCAAAAAGTCATGCCAGCCACCAAATACCATGACTTTTCCTTTACTAAACCATAGAATACTCAAGCTAAATATGTGATGATTTGGTGTCATGACTTTTGGTTATAGAATACTACAAAGAGCCAAACCCAAGCTGTGACCAAAACAAATACTATGGCCATTTGTTCAACCTTCAAGAAATAAACTAAAATCATGATCATTTTTCAATATAGTGACATTGGGTTATATAAGAGAATCCACAAGCCACAATGAAACTAAACATCATGGCATTGTGTTAAAGAGACTAAATATACAAGTTGTGGTTATATAATAGCGTCACAACATTGTATTATAGAGGTTAAATGAGATACCATGATTTTTCCAGTATAGTAACCATCAAGTAGAAGAAAGAGATCAGGGTAGTAGCGTGTACCCAACACCGTGACTTTGTGTTGTAAAATTGAAAGACTAAAGCTACAACTTTTATTAAGTACCATGACTTCTAAGTAAAATATCTACAATATATGCTTGGGTATACAAGAAAAACCCTAAGAAACTAAGAAAAATCCACAAAAGACATGAGAAAAATATAGTTCAAGGGGCTCCACAACTTTGTTTTTATGGTGATATATGAGTAACAAGGTTGATACAAGGCACAAGCATAAATCATAGTAGGTGGGTATGAATTTTGATCCCCTCCTAAGAAAAAATCCAAGATAAATTAAGTTAGTTTTGAGGGATTTAAAATTTGAAACATATATTTTCCATAGGACTAAAATTGGTCAACCATATTCATAAGAGATTGGCATGAGACTATTTTAAAAATGTATTATAAAGTGCACCTCAGTGATGGGAAGTGTTTGTAGTTTTGAAGAGATCTTTGAACTTTATGTACCTCAAAAGTTATAGCACTAGAAAGCAGCCACAACTTTGAAATGTTCTTTAGACTCTCTATAACCCAAAAGCCACAACACTAAGAAGTGAATGTGACTTTTATAATTAGCCTGTATATCAAAGTCATGGTGTTGTGACATGGCCAAAACTTTTCTTCTCATGAGGGAAAAAGGTCACGGGCTTCTAAATGACGATGATTTGAGAATGCCCTCTTCAACTTTTTGTAGCCAAGTATCATGATATAGGAAAATAATCACATCTCAAGACTTATGAATATTAAGTATTTTGTAAAGATAAAACCACTATACTAGAGAATAACCATGACTCTTAATACTAGTGGGGTACTTAGTTATTGTGATGTAAAATAAATATTGAAATTGATTAAATGTAATGAGATAAATCTGACTGTGACTTCAAGATAATCTCAAAACAACAAAAAATGTGTTACATAGTAAATGGATTATACTAATGAGGTGATTGAGTTATGATATAAAAAAAATATCATGACTAATTATGTAGAGTTTCGACTAAGAATTATTTCTAAAACAACTCAATAAAATCAATCATCACCAAGTCAAAGCTTACCTCCAAAATATGGCAGTTTCACTACTATTTATCATAATCCATGAAAACTATAATTTTGTGAAATCATTCTAATTATCTTACTTTTCCATACATATCATTAAAACCACTCAAATACACTAGAATATTTAGTATTTAAAATACCAAACATATCCCAATTTTAATAAATTTATCTCCACATTATTTTTCTTTTACAAGCATACTATTTTAGTTTTCCAAATGCTAATGGTTTCTTTTTATTTAAAGAGTTTCCCATAAAAAAAAGTATTACATTAACTTAGAAAATAAAACCTACAAGAGTTAGAGTTTTTACTTGCAATCGTCCATAAAAATACAATAACCTCTGTGTAGTAGCATCAAACATGAGCTATAGGTTGAGTTGGAAAATGTCTTACAAAGTTAATGTAATAAATTTTAGTTCAAATAAAAAGATACGATCCAATAATATATCAAAAAAATATATTCATAGACATTTTAGTTCAAAGTTAATGTAGTAGCAATAAACATCATCACCATTAAAGTATATTCTTAAAATTTAGTTCTCCAAATAATAAGATTCTCACATAAATTGAACTAATGTATATTTTCTTTCACCATCTCTTCATCTAAATTTGAATGATTTATCTTTTCTTCTTCATCCTCCATTTACTTAACAATGTAAAAATCTTAAGATTTTTTTTATTAGAATTGTATATGTTTTTCATTTTACATGGCCAAAATATATAAAATATCTATATAATTTTGTTTTTTATATATGTGATACCAAGTTATTTTTAAATTTTTTTATAACAAAATTTCATTTTTATGAGTTTTCTCAAATATTCATACGTTATTTACTTAATGTTTTTATGTTGACATTGAACCTACAATAGCCCATCTATTTTATCTGAGCCAAGAAAGGTACCTACATTAGTGATGAGTTCAAGATACCGTAATAAAATCAATATCATTTATTAACTACAAGTAATCATTAGTCAAGAAAGGTACCTACCTCTTTATATAAACATAATGTAATAAACACCTAATGGTATGTCATATCAAACTAATGAAAAATAATTAAAAAATGACTGTGATATAAGCTACTTTTTTTTAATAATTTAATATCACCAATATCTCCATGATTCTTGAATTAGCAAGAAATGTGATTTAAGCATGAATTTTCCACATAAACAAAATGGTTATGGTAAAAAAATAGGGCATGGTTAATAAATTTAGCACATTACATACCCCTAATGATCCATTGGCTAACTGTGTGAAAAAAATAGAAGACCCTATAGGTAACTTTTTCTCCTCAAAGATCTCTAGGAATTTTTGTATGGCAATGGCTTCAGCATCAGAATAAATTTCCATTGAATTCCAATAAGATTGACAGTTTTCTTTAACTTTGCTAGCATATTGATGTCCAAGTAACGGAGTGATCATTGTTACTTGTATGAGCTTCTCAAAGTGACCTTAAAGCAAACACAAAAGAATCATTACAATGAGATTATATGAAACAATGTTTGGTTGAAACATGCACAATGAGAAATTTTTTTTTTTCATTTCTATATGACATGCAATGTGAAAACAAAATTATGCCTTCATGGGAAACTCATGCCAACTAGCAAATACATAAAAAAATAGTAATAATTTTAAACACATTAATATTTCTTAGCAGTGTATTTAAAAAGAAAATTATTTATAACAATTCTCAAGGTGTTTTCAATGACTATTTTGGGACCTTCATAAACAAGTGAATTATTCTTCTCTTTCATGTGTAACCTACTTTAGTCTAGGTTCCAAAAACAAATAATAAATTTCCAATGAGGTAGCCACAAATTTAGTTAATTTAAATACAAAAACATGAACAACTCGAACAAAGTGGGTTCAATCCTAAAATATGAATTGAGATTAATATAAATAAACAAACAAAAAGAAACCAAATTAATTATATTATGTTTCACAAATCAGGCTCTTTGTTATTATGTTCTTTTAATTTAAGCATACATAAAATTAGGCACTTATATTTAATTTTTCCAATGGTGTATTTTACTCTAGATTATTGAAAGAGTAGAGGTTTTTTTTTTTTTTGCTTTAAATATAATATCCCATCAAAAAACTAGCCAATACTTTAGAAAGATTCAAGGTTTCCTCTATCTTTGAATTCTTCAACAAAGTGGACACCACATCCCCAATAACTTTTCAAGATTCTCTCAAAAACTACTACAAACAACTGAATGTTTTGTCAAATTCAAATAATTTGTCAAAGTTGGCCCTAATACTTTTTTTATCATTTTTCAATTTTTGTGTTGACATGAAATGCCTAAATTTATGATAATGTACCTTTTGAAGCACATTATGACTGAACCCATTAAAGTTCATGTGATGTTTGAGGAGAGGGAAAAGAGAAGAAGAGAGAATAGGAAAAAAAATCAAACTCATTTCATCAATTTAAAAATATAAAAAATACAAACTTATACATGATCTAATCCACATGCCAGATACTACTAAATAATGTAACAAAAACATAGACAAATGAGCATATAAAGTATACTAAACTATAGAACCCTCATTCAAGATGGCATGTACATGTAACAAACCCCCGGCTTAGAAGTAGAAAAGAAACATGTAGTCCTAAGAGTATTTTCTTGTAGATGTCAATAATCTACTCAATGGTGTTGACAATGATTAGTAAATTAAATTGGATTTTCTTTCATATGATGTAACAATCAATCTTATAATATTTTGTCTATTCATGATGCACTAGATTGGAAATAATATACTTAATTACTTGGACATCATGGTATATTATCATCAGCCTCTTAACTACTAGCAAAACTCCTCCAAGATGTGGCTGATCCACTAGAGTTCAAAAGTAATAAATCTATAATCTTCCACTACGTGTAATATAAAAATAATAATCAACCTCTTACTTTTCTAGGAGTCAATATTGTCTCTAAAAAATATAAATTATTATGATATATCTCTTTGTAATCATTATAGTCCAACTATAATTTGAGTACTACCTAGTTATGCCCTTAATCTATGAATGAAATCTCATGTCCATGACCCTTTTCATAAATCTAAGAATTAAGAGAATTATGTCCATATGAGTTGTTTTTAAGAATCTTTAAAACAACTAACTGTACTAGTTGTGTAAAAAATATCTTGTCAAGTCATTGCCAAATAATTTAGTTTTCTTATTATTCTCAAATATTTGATTGAATCAATTGAGTAAGCAATACCTATGGATGGGTTTACATTTGGATCAGATGATGAGGAAACTAGTGTGGATCCCATCATACTAATATCATACAAAATATTTAAATATATCTATCGTGAGAAAAAAAAAGCATGCATCATAAGTATCTAACCTCATTATCCATGAATATCTAAGATGCATTAAGTCTTTTGTCTATATATCTTTAACATCACATATTATCCCCTTGACTCATATAAATAAAAATAAGAATAATCAAACATGCATGTTCTAAGGGCAAAGGTGGTGAGTAATAAAAAATCCTTTTAAATGATATTATAGGAGATGATCATGAAAGAATATCTCTTCCTCCAAGAATATCAAAACCTAGAACTTGCTGCATAAATATCTCTTCCTCGAGATGATCATGAAAGAATATATTCTTAACAACCATGTAATATACAAACTAACTATAAGATGTGCTAACAAATAGTAGCAACCTGATAGTGATCATCTTAATCATTGAGAAAAAAGGTAAACCATCTATAAGTATATGTAAATTATTTGACTACTAACTTACTCTTAAGCTGGTCAAGTATTCCCCCAGATCTATTCTTCAACATGTACACCCATTTGTATCTTCCCACTATCATCTTGCATAAAAAATTTGAAATAAGATCCCAAGTATGATATAATGTAATTACACTAAGTTCATTCAATATAGCAGAATATGTAGTATTCCAAACCAGATCAAATGATGTAGCATAATACTCATCTATAGTCATATAGGTGGAAAATAGGTTAGGTGGCTATAGCTTAGTAGATGGCATCGCCCAAAAATAGTGTCTTAGCTTGCACCAACACAAGGCATGACTTGGACCATGCTAGTCCATTGGGTATGGCCCTCATGTTGAAATGTTTTTGGCATGGCACAACCTAGCACGTTGACTTGTATGGGAAGAAATCAATTAGGGTTTGGGGGCATTAGCTAGTCGAGACTAGATGCAAATTATCCTATACCAATTGCATGTTAGCATGGACCAAAACATCACTGGGCCAACATGAACATAGACTAGCATGGGTTCGAGCCATGCCTAGTGTCGAGTTGTGCCAGATTTACACCTAGAGTGACTTGGACCAATATGCTTCAGGTAGCCACTAGGCCATGCTAGGGTAGCATATATACAATAGCCATGTTAGCTCAATATGACTCATTTGACACTACCATATGGGGAAGATTATGGACATATCATAATACTATATACCTTTAGACTGGATCATTAAGTCTTCAACTCTTATTTCTCCTTCTTGGGAAATCTCACATCTCATGTCCAATGGGATGCTCATATACTATGCTCCTGTTCTTGGCACAAAACTCTAGGAGAAGTCTCAGTACTACCAAGAAGAGAAGTATCACTTTTCTCCTCAAAACTAATTGTACTAGTAGGTAGCATCAGGCATAAAGATATGACTAGTACTCTAGTATAAAGACATATATGATACATGGATCCATTATTCTCAATATGATTAGTGATGAGTGAACAAGTCAAGAATGAACATGTAATAGATTTAAAATAATCAAATATCTAGTGAGATATTCTAACATAAAGTAAGAATATATAATTTACCTTGCTTAATCATAATGAAAGTCTTTCTTAAATTTTTTGGTTCTACAAAACAATATTAATATAAAAAATAATAAAGTAACAATTAAGTTTCCATCAAAATCTACTCACATAAGGAAAATTAATAAAGTAACCATAGATAAAAAGAACATGCAAAAAAAAGATAAGTTGAATAATATCATAACCAATAACTTTTGATGGTTTTTTATTAGATATTATAATATTCAGAAAATAAGAATAAAATATAGTAAATAAAGAATAGTTATTTGTAATGTGATTTTTGGCTTATGAATAGATAAACAAAGTGTCTAAAGTGGGAACATTAGTCATAAAAGTTATAGTACATGTAGACTAGTAAATATTTGTCATTACTTTACTAATGAATAATTCTATATTTTCCTCTCTAGTATTGGTCATAGAGGAATAATTCCTTGAGGCTGTATGGATGGCTATAGTCATCATCTTGAAATCCTCCAAAATTAGTAGTTTTCTTAGCTTTTTTGTTGAAAATATTTTCCAATAACTCTACATGGTATGACCACTCCTTTTTAGTATTTGTATTGAATTGAAATTCTAATATCTCAGCCTGTATCATGATTGATACCCTCTCTATCACCATTACATATTGTATTAAATG
Organism: Sapria himalayana; assembly: GCA_029783825.1. Lineage (NCBI taxonomy): Eukaryota > Viridiplantae > Streptophyta > Magnoliopsida > Malpighiales > Rafflesiaceae > Sapria > Sapria himalayana. The sequence continues at coordinate 1,134,682 of JAREIK010000816.1, read as the reverse complement.
TCTCTTCAATATGTCGCACTTTGTCTCATATATATTAGCTGTCCAATGATGTATCTTTGGCGAGGTGGAAAACTCTCGAACACTGATAATCTAGCTATGAAATATTAAAAAATTATCTTGAGGTGAATATATAAGTATCAAGCTACAAATTCATTCTATTTTCTTATTGGCTCATACATAACTAGCTATATAAAAAGGATAAAGAGAGAGGTGACCTACTCTAGCTCTATAGGCTTCTCTAGTCTCAATCTCATAAATTATGATATTATATCATATATGTGTATAGTCTATGATGAGTACAATGATACTACTAGCTCCCATAAATTCTTATAGGTCATGCAAGATATGAAGACATAGTCCAACTCTATCTTTGTGGATTTCTGCATGGCAACTAGAAGTCATGAATCAATCTATTACTAGGCCTCATTTGTCACATCATTAGGAGGCTCATTCATCAAGTGGTCCATCATCCCTTGATCAAAAAATTATGTTCAAACTATATTCCATTGTGTTTGCATAAACCTCCACAAAGTAATAATTTAAATTTTTATTGCCTCTATTTGGCACAAAGGAGTCAAACCTCAAAAAATCCTAAAATATCTCTTCGACACAATACATCATGAATACTATCAAAACACAACTATTCATTCTCCACACAACAAACATACACTATACAAACTTACTTTCTCACACATTATGTTCACTGCACACATGCATTCAATATTATACACATGTGAACTCTCTACACACGTAGTACACAAACATCACACACCCACAATTGCACATATTTCACAAAATAGTGTCACAATTTTCAACAAAAGTATCAGAATGATATATTTTATGACTTTGTTATGATGTCAAAACTTATTGTTTGTGACATTATCTCAAAAGATTATTGGGTGACTATCTTTCATCCAATATAATTTAGCAGATATATGAATTATACAAATTATAAAGATAGATATAAGTTTATATATTGATCCCACAAGGGTTATGTAGCCAGTAACCAATAATAAACCAACAATTGCCCGAGTTGAGTAAATAAACTTTGGTTTTGAAAAGATATCTAGACTATATGGTTGACTCACTTTTTTATGTATGATGATATTTCTAGTTGAGCAAAGTTGTATTTATTTGTTAGTTGAAAATATGTTAGTGTGGAAATATTTTAATACCCTCTTAGCATACAAGGTAGCTCTCATCATTGGACTATCACTACCTAGGATGATGTCCACTTAGTTATACCCTTGATATTTCACAACTGAAATCATATGTCTTTCTATCTATGAGTTAATCACATGTATACTTCTTTTAGACAGTAAATCAACTATCCTTGATGACTATTTTAATTATACATTTCTATTCTCTCATCTCTAATATTATAAAGATAAAAAATAATATAATAATAAATACATTTGTACTTCTAGCTTAATAAGTATTATACTCATGTTAATTAATATATGTCTTTTCATTAATCTCATCTATGTAAATCATGCAAGTAGAAATAACTTGTAGGGTTGTCATCATCATATCAAATACCTCAACTTGTATGTTTCTCATAACATTCCTATCACTATCCACCATAACTGACACACAACTCACATATTGTGGTAAAACTCCTATTTTAGATATTCTACTTAATCTTTAAATTACTTGAAGGCTAGTTCTTCTAAAATATGTACAATAGATTGCTCATAAATATATTTATATTTTTAGTTCATGAGTATCATACTCATAATAATTAAAATTACCTCAATCCATGTTTTCATACATAAATTTATCTCATACATTATGATTGGAAGGGATGTTACTTCTTTCTTATCATATCTCATGAGTATATCCCATGATTTACCTGTCATCATCTACCATGACCAACACACATAAATCTATAATATAATAAAAACGCTAAATTTTAGTTATAATTAGCTTTTATATTCATCAACATTCAAACTATAAAATTATCACAATAATAAATGGTATATAATTACATCAACATAATACAAGTATATAAAACTAACCCTAGATAACAATTTAGCCTTATATTGGTGAATAATTTTTTTTTTAGATATTTGGAATGACATCTCATGAAATCTAGAATTTCCCTTTAATAGTCATTGTGAGTATCTAAGTTTTTAAACATAATCCCAACTAATTATTGCTTGTGTCTGCATTGAATTTTCCCCTAATTTATTATTCAAAGTTGCATCACATATGGTTTTGTATACTTTTGGCTCGAAATATAATTCTGTATTTATCATTTTTTTTAAACTCTAAGTTTCTGATATCGTTTATTGGTATTAAGAATAGTTGCTGCTGAGAAAATTTATCTATGAAAAGAAAAGTTGTGGCAATAAGTATGGATGCAACTGAGGCATTTACTCTATGTAACAAAAAGTAGGAGCAATAAGAATGCTTCAACTTAGAGCTTTACTCTCATAATCACAAAGTCATGGTAGGAATAGTATTGTGACTAAAAATTATTTTGTATTATATAATTTTTGGTTCTATATTAATCAAGTCATTGCACTAAAAAATATCATGACTTCTTGTACCAATAGGATATTTATTACTACAACATGAAAATAAAGTTGTGATCATCTTTGTATTTTTGAGATAGTGTGACTGCGACTCTAAGAAAATATTACATCCATGAAGATAGTATTGTATAATAAAAATATTATGATAACTCAGTGATTAGTCATAGTATACAAAGATTGTCATGACTTGTTTAGAAAAATCATGACGAAACAAGAATGCTATAACTATTCACTAGCCTTGTGAAAAGTGTAACTAAGTCACGACATGAGAAATATTATGACTATCAAATATTTTTCTCTCCTTTAAGTCATTGCTCTAAAAAATTCATTAATTTTAACTAAAATACCTTTGATTTCATAACTTCTCATTAAATACCAACAAAATAATTATTTAATGAAATCTATTTATTTAAAACTCAAATAAATACAAACACCTCAAGAATTATATGCCGAAAAATCCAAAAATGTTGGTACATGAAGTGCCAAACAATATGCATCTATTTCCTCATCCATCGTGCATATTCTTTCCTCATTGCACACACAATGCACTCTTGCATCTGTGTTATGAAAAACACATGCCTCGTAGACACCAACCTCATTCTTCCTTTAACCCAGGCTTTGGATTTAATATCATGTGAAATGTAAAATCCATAATCAAAAATTACTTGATGATAAAATATATAAAAAATGAAATCTTAAATATATAATCTTAAATTGGATTGAGGTAGCATATACATTAGGTATTCTTATTCATAAAGTATAATTATAATAAACTAATAAAAAAATATGAGGTAAACCATATCAAGCAATTACAAAATTGAGATGGTTGGTTATGGACTCCTTACCACTAAAACATTCTATTGGGGTATAAAGTTTTTAGGGGTAGAAAGATAGGGGGGGGGAGAGAGAGAGAGTGAGAGGACAAAGGAATGGAGAAGGTGTATTATGTTTTTTATTAACTTCAAAAATAAAAAATAATAGCTATATATACTAAGGCTGAAGCAATCCACATATTGAGTGCTCCATTTTCGATACTCAAATTACCAAGTTTTTATGATTATTTTTGAATTGTTTCATGATATGTTTGTACTAGAATCATACTTTAAAAAAAATATTTCATGAAATCATACTTTTGATTAGTTTTGAAAAAAAAATATTGAAGTCGACTATAAATAAAATACAAAAGATATATTTGATTTAAAATAGAACTAAAGTGCATACTAGCACATTTTTCAATATCATGACATTCTTTATATTAGCACATATCTATGAAGTAGTCATGATAATAAAATTTGAATATTTTATTTGGTGGGGTAGTTCGGTGATATGTGACATTCATTTACATTACGACTCTATTACATGATTGTAATATAATTCTACTATGAAATATATTCTTCTTAGCTACGACATTACTTAGAGTTATGGTAGCATTTTCTCTATGCACACTTTTGGTCGTGATATAATTTTCATATCATAGTAGCTAATACTTAATGATATGTGAAGTCACAACATATTTTCATATCATAGTAGCTAATACTTAAAGATATGTGAAGTCACACCATATTTTCAATGCCATGAAATAATCATTAAAGAACCAAAATTATATAACAAGTTGATTGCATATCATGACATTCTATTGATGTCACAATACCCAATTCTAGCAAGCAACATCTTGAGTCATGACATACTTTCAATGATGTTACATAATCATTATACAAATAAAATCATATATCAAGAAGTGATTTTATACTGCACCATTATTTTACATCACACCAACATATTCAAGGAAGTGAGTTGTTAAGTCACAATAGCTTTTCATTGCCATGACATCATCCTCATACATACATAACATCGTGACATTATTCATGACATTCCACGACATGATGATATAGAAAAAATTCAATGTCATTTTTTGCCATGACTTTAACTCAGCACCACAACATTGAATGCATTAAAAAGTTACAATCAACAATGAGACTCAAGAATATAAAAGTATGACTTAATGAATTTTAAAAGATCTTTAAAAAAGAGAGATCTTCGAGGGGAATTCAGAGACATAATTGAGAGGTGAATGATGCCTCGATTAGAGAATCAATCTGAAGCCGAATGGAGAATAAAGTAGATTGGGAACCATATTTGAAACCTAGATCCTAATATTGATTTCCTTTGTGTATACATGATTCAACAAGATGATTCTCAAATCTCCTAGCTCAAATACCTCCCCAATATTAGGCTAGTTAGGAACCTAGGGTTAGATTATGTAATTGTGCATGATTGATATGAATTATAAAAAATAATTGTAGTTTTTTATGCATTGAATGTTGATAGATATGAGTGATACATAGAACATAATTATAGGATTTCACTTTAATGGATCCTTGTGTGTTGGGTGTAGTAAATAGTGACAAACAAGTCATGAGGCACAACACAATATACATGCATTAGTAGGAAGTGATAGCCCTCTAACCCATTTTCTCTTGCAATGGCTTCATTAGGTGAGATCACTAGAATGACATAAGTTCAATTGATGCAAGTATTGTACTAATGAATTCGAAAACACAAATATGGTTATGATCATATTGTTGTATATCCACTAGAAGGACTGACCCAAAAATGGTGTGAGAGTTTCTTAGAATGTCTAGCCTAGGGTTTCACCAATCCTTAGATATTTTGTGTTGGCTATGTTAGATAGTTATAGCTAAGTCATGAGATACATGTAAGTGATGTGTATCGATAGGAAGTGATTGCCTTCTAATCATCTTTCTATTGTGTGGCTTATTAGGTTGAATTACCATGGGTGACATAAGTTTAATTAACATGAATATTGTGCTAATGAAGCCAAAAGCACTAATACTATTATTACCACATCATTGCATGTCATTTTGGATAATTGTGGCTAGAGAATAAAAATATAAAAAGTCAAAACAATCATCAAGGATAGTTGATATATTATCAAAAAAATAGTAATTTTGGGGTGACTAATGGACATGTAAATGTGCAGCTTCAATGGTGTGATAGGTATATCAAATGCATAATTACAAGGGGACCATCTATAGTGGTGATATCCCATGATTAATAATATTTTGAATGCTAACAAGGTGATGAGAGATCCCTCATCCTCCTACCCTTTATCCAACAAATAAGTATGACATTACCACAATACTACATGAGAAAATAAAATCAAATACAATAAAGTAAACCAACTCTAGAAACTAAGTATCTATTTGAGACCTAATTTTATCATTTCAACTTGAATAGTTAGTTAATTCTTTGCAACTCAATTAAAGTACCTTTACCAATCCATATAAAATTGATATCTAGACTTATAATTACTTTATTACTTATACAACAAGTAAATTTGCAAGATTATATTAGGTACACACAACTACCTAACAATCTTTTAGTGATATGTTGAGAACCATTGAGTTTTTAGTATTGTAGCAAAGTTGTAATGAGTTTTTGGCACCCTTGTTGAAGATGATGTTAATTTTGATTATCTTTGAGTTGAGCCAGCTACTTAAAAAAAGTAGTTCTATTTTTTAATTTGATTAGATATCTGTTTTTTATGTTGTGTATGTTTGCTTTTTTTGTACCCATAATTATGTGCACCAAATATATGGGATTCAACCAATACCTCTAGACTTGGAAGTAAAGAAAACAATGATATATTTATTAAGACAGAGTGTTGAGAGAGCAATTATGGAAGGTAATGGCACAACTGAGAACAAGCAAGGGGTGCCTAACAAGCTGTCTCACAACTTCTTCTCCACGGAACCCTAGGAGATTATTGGAGGATGATATTATATATAATTACTTTGAGATTCAGATGCAATATATTCTAGCAAATTACATCAAGTTGACGTGGGACCTCATAGCCGTAATACAGTAATATTTGTAAGGACACTTTTTAAAATATACAAAATAGTCATGCCATAATATCTTTGGTGTTTTATGACATATTGAAGATGAATGGAGTTAGTTCATATATAATCAAGTTGAGACACTTTTCATTTTCTTTGAGGGACAAAATAATGAGCTAATTTAGTGCATAACGAGAGGATCAATTGAGATTTGGTATAAGTTTGTGCAATTATTTTTTATTAAATTCTTTCATCTCAAATCACTTTAAAATTGAGGATTGAGATGAATTTGTTAATATAAAAGAAGCATAAAACTTTGTATGATGCTTAATAATGATTTAAATAACTATTGAGGAGATGCCAACAACATGAAATTTAATTATGGTTCCAAGTTCATGTATTCTACAACAAGTAGAATTATATGATGATATACATAGTAGATGCAACCTCTGGTGGTTCCATAATGAACAAGTCACCTGTGTAGACATATTTCTCATTTGAGGAGTTGATCAAAAATAACGACAAAACATTAAGTGCAAGAACAAGTAGAAGGAAACATACTAGAATGTTGAAGTTGGGTAGATTGATAGCAATTGAAATAAAATTGATGAGTTCTTAATAAATTTGTAATCTAACACATCAAAAGATAAAGTGTAAGAGTTTTTAAAGATGGATATAATTTTCACCCCAACATACTAAAGAATAAAGGGTATATTGTTAGACCCAACAAAAATATATCTATACATTATCTTCTAAGTATGAGATATTATGAGAATTTATCATATGTGAGCCAAGAAAATATATATCAGAACATAGGTCAATATCAGTAAAATAATGGAAGCAACTTGATGATGTGACAAATGCATAGTGCTTCAAGCTTCAATTATGACCAGTAGAAAGTAGTAGAAAAATTATTATTTGAAGATAGTATCATTACACCATCGACAAAAAAAAAGAGGAGAAATGATGCATAAAAGAATTGAATGTGATGAATGGAAATAATGCTAGATCAAATGGATGTGAAGATAAAAATTATTGAGAACCAAATTAGACAATTTGCACTCAACTCGAAGGAAAAAAATATCAACGAATTGCCTAGCAATAGTGAGATAAATCCAAAGCAATCCATATTCATAACATTGAGGAGTAGTACAAAGTAGAATGATAGAAAAAAGAAGCAACATCAAAAGGAAAAACAAATGCAAAAATAAAATTTTTATCATAGATGATGTTTCCACATTTAATGTCATAACATCCAATATCACAACATCTAAAGTCATGACATCCAATGTTATGATATAGTCTAATCATACTGTCAAACTTATTTTACAAGTTGAGTAAAATTGGAGGATGAGATACATGTGAATTGTCACAACAAATAGAAGGATAGTGTGGAGAACAAAAAAAAATAGATTGTCCTAATTCTCTCCACCTCAATCTTTTTTATCCATAGCAATTTAGAAAGGGATAGCAGGATATTCAACATAATTTTCAAAAATTTTAGAAAATTGTAAATTAATATACTATGGAAGTTTTTTTCTCATACACCATATTACATGAAGTTCATCAAAGATATAATGCATAGTAATAAAAAATTAGAGACATATAGAATAATGAGCATGACTAAGAAATGTAATGAAGCAATTAATAGAAAACTTTTAAGAAAACTCAGATCCAAAAAATTTTAAGCATTATTAAGGAGCACACTTTCTAGAAGGTCTGATATGACTTTGGAATAAGTATCAAGTCCATAACAAGGAGGCTAAATTTATATGAGATCACTTAACCTTATCTTTCTCTACAAATTAATAATAGATCAATCAAAATTATGAAAAGAATCATTTAATATATTCTAGTCAAATTCATGAAATTTATATTCCCTATTAATTTTGTGGTGCTGGACATGGAAGAAAAATCATATGCACCATTGATTTTTGGAAGACCCCTTTTTGGCTAATGGACATGCATTGATAAACATAAAGAAGGAAAATTTATTTCTTTATGTGAGTGAAAAGTAAATGAAAGTTAACCTATATAAAAGCTTGCAAATTCTAAATAATGATGAAAAAAAAAACTATTGAAGAATAGATAGGCTCATTCGTACAACCAAAAACTTGATTGTAGATTTTAGAATGAAGGATATTCTAAATGGTTGTTGATCCAAAGAAATAGAAGAAGTAATGGAATTAGAATAAGTCATTGAATAAGAAGAAGTCATGGCATGTCTTGAAGAATAAATATGTTATGATATCATGATATTTCTCAAAGTCATAAAAAAAGAAGAAGCTCAAACATGTTGTGATGATGTTGTATTGGATATTGATGAAGCTGCAACATTTTCATGTGAATACAAGGAGAAATGACTTGGGGACTTTTATAAAGGCAGAAAAAACAAAATTGGAAGAAGTCACACTACTAAATGATGATGTGCCTAGGAAAAGAGATGAAATTGAGATTAATATTGATGAAGACACGAAAAAAAAGGCTAAAAATGAAAAGAAAAACTTGAAGCAAAAAAGGGTGAGGTTGAAGTTCATCAAAAAGTCATGGCATCTAAAAAAGTTATGACTATATTAACTACATCAAAGAAAGATGTCATGATAGAAACTAAATGAGCCACTTCATTGATAGAATAGAAGATAAATGAAGGCACAATATTATAAAAGGTTGCAACTCTAATATGGAAGGGAACATAAGATGATGTTGTGACATATTTCAAAGTCACTACTATGGATTAGTGGAGATAACAAGTAATGATGCCATGAAAATTAATAAATTTGTGACATCAAAAGATGTACATCTAGAAGGAAAGAAAGATTTCTAAAGAATAATAAGAGGGTCATAGGTAAACCATGGAATACATGCAAGGAGAGATGCATTGTTAGGAAGTGACAACATTACAATCATCTTCTTCTTGTATGGCTTCAATGGTTAGAATTACGATGGTCACATAAGTTTAATTGATATGAGTATAATACAAATGACATCAAGAGATACATAGATACATAACAAGTATAAATACAATCAACTCCGCCACATGTGTGTGTGTGTGTGTAAGAAAACAACAAAAAAATTGTTTTTGAAACTAGTATATGGATACATAATGTAAATATACTATTTTCAAGAAAAATAGACACATTACATGCGTGTGTGTGTGTGTAAAATACATTAATATATCAATATATAGGCTAATATAATTATATATAGATACATAAATAATAATAGATATAGATAAATATAGTTATATATAGATATATTAATATATATAAATAGGTATATATAGATATAATTGTGTATGTGTGTATTTATTTATTTATATATATTATCTCAATATTTCCTCGAACCAGCAATTAGCACCATAAATAATAATCAGAAATCTATATTGATGTGAGAAAGGCTATCCATGTCGCCACTGCTCACACACTCGTCAAAGGTGTAGCTCATAAGGATCAAAAATTATGTCCACAATTAATGAAACACACTTTTGACTTACCCCCAGTTGAACTAATGTGTCATGTGTATACACATTTATATGAAGATACAAATATATATATATATATATGTGTGTGTGTGTGTGTGTGTGTGTGTGTGTGTGTGTGTGTACTTTTATATATCTATATATTTGAGTATATATCTATATTTATATATTTTTCTTTAACTATATATATTTTTTGTATCTATATTATGATACTTAATATTTATCAATATCTATTATATTTAATCTTATATATATTATTTTTGATAAATATTAATTAATATATATAAATAATATTATATATATATATATGTATGTATGTATGTAGGTATATATGTATCTACATATTTATATATTAATTAATATATGACATATATATATATATATTATTTTCGAAAATAGTACACACACACACATAACATATATACATTCATACTTACATACATACATATACATACATACATACATATATATATATATACATATTATATTTATATATACATATAATGTATATATATACATTATTTTCGAAAATAGTACACACACACATAACATATATACATACATACATACATACATACATACATATATATATATATATATATATATATATATATATATATATATATATATATTATTTTTGAAAATAGTATATTTACGTTAAGTATATATAAAGATAAACTATTTCCGAATAAAAAGTAAGATTGATGAAGCTTCCGTGATGCAAGCTGAATTTTTGACACACACAAACTGTACAAACAATACCTGTGACTATATCTCTGAAAAACTGGTCGGAATCCTTAAGCTCCTGGGCGCTCTTTCCCTTCCAATTATTGGAAAGATGCGACACGGCCTTCTTTTCTAAGTAGACTCCTATTCCAGTAAATTTGATGAAGTTGCCATCAATATGCAGTCCCCTCTCTCCTGAAGATTCGCATTCGACCAAAGAAGCAGAAATCAACAATCAAATTACTCTTCATATTCTCTGTGTGTAAGACAGAAGGAAAGAGATCGAAGATAATATTAGAGAACCTGCTCCAGCAAGGAACAGAGAGCTATTTGAGGCAGGAGGTCTCGCTGCGGGCGAGAACACCACATTCTCCACCCGAATTTCCGAGACTACACCTGAGTGATTCGCCATCGCTTTCCACTTCCGCTTTGGGTTTGCCTGCACCGCTTTTGTACGCTTGCAACGTTGTTTGGGAGAGGTTGGTGGCTGCCAGTCAAATAATAGCACGTGGTCGCTGGAGCATGAAATTTAGAAAAAATAGCTATCTAGCCACTAGCCTAGTACCACCTCATAATGCATGATTTTGGTCTCGGAAATCGCGCGTGAGTTTTAATGTGATGGTTTCGAATCCCCATTTACCCGTTCTGATTATTCATTAAAATTTTTTAAAAAAATATTTATGATTTTGAAATAATACTTTTTAAAATTAGAAAATAATATTTTTTAAAAAAATTCGAAGGTCATGGTCGGATTAATGAATTTCAATGCATTAAAACTTAATTATTTTTGAATTTAGTGTAATTTTTTCATTATGAAAAATTAAGCTCTTTTTTTTTTCAATAATTTATATTTAGTGTACCAAAATATAAATCTTCATTTATAATATCTTATTTTTGAAATTTGAAAATATATTAAATACTAAAAACATTTTTTTATATATTTCGTCAAATTTTTGGACAATTGTTTCCAAATTTGAATTATTTTCACTCCATCAAAATCAAAAATATTAACTATAAACCAAAATTCACTTTTGCAGACACTCTCAAAGAGAATAATTATAAAATATATTTTTATTTCTTTTTTTCACCTTCATCTTTTGTTTTGCTGTTGATTATATTCTAGTTAATAAAAAATTTAAATTTTTTTTTTGATTTCTAGTGGCATATTTATTAGTACGTGAAAGTATCATCATTTAATTTTATTAATATTTGATTTTTTTTTAATGAAAATATGATTTTGTAATATGTCATTTTAGTTTGATATGATGAAGATCGTAAATAATCTAGAGAGTAATGAACTTCACTTTTTAGTAGCAAACATTATAATGAATTGCGTATCCACGGTAATATTAGATAATGATATATTTTGACTAGTGATATCATATAACTTGATATTACAAAATTTAATTTTATTTGAAATTTGAAGGTTTAGTTCATTGTGTTAGAGTATTAATTCCTTGTTGTATCATTACAAATGAGAATGGCATGAAATTTTTTTTTTCTTAATGAGACTTATATCTGTTAGGTCGACTTGGGATAGGCAAACTAGTTTGGTCAAATTGATTTAGTCAAATTAAATTTGATTGATTTTGTCTTATTTAATTTGGTTTGATTTAATAAATTTTGTATTAATTTAATTAATATATTTTAATGTTGTTTTTATTTTTGTATGTAGGCAGCTTCTACAGAAAAGTGGTAATAGGAAAATGCCTTTCATGTTGGAGTATATGTTTGATGAATAGATAAAATAGTGAACAAAAGTAAAAAAGAAGCATAAAACAAAGCAGGAGAAAATTATAATATGAGAGAGATGCATGATAAAGAAAGAGAGAGAGAGAGAGAGAGAGATGCATGAGAGAGAGAGAGAGAGATTGTGTGTGTGTGTGTGTGTGTCTGTGTGTGTCTGAGAGAGACCGAGAGAGAAACTTTACATTATGTCTCAATTTTTCATATTATGGACACATAAGGAGAGAGTGACTATCCTTCATCATTCTTTTTTGGGATATTTGGATAAAATGCATCGAATAATGTTGAAATTGGACAAATAACCTCTGCTCTTTTAAAACTACAAAACCAACCATCTAAGCCTAAAATACCCTTATTATTTTTCTTTAAAATAATATCACATCACATACATAAAGCTTAGTGTTGTTTTCTCTCTATTTCAAGTAGTCGGCCCTCTACATGAAAGAGTTATAGACTTTCTTGTTCATGATATCTCATAGGGAGTTAATGCATAGTCATCACATACAAACTCATCAATTGTATTCTTTATCAATAAATATATCAATTATTATAAATTAGTAAAGAGAAATAGCGAGAAATCGAGAAAGTTATTATGACAAGATTAAAGGAAGATATATTTGTTATTGTCAATATTCTTTGGTTGTGAGAAAAGATAAAATTTCGAGATTAAAGATAAATGAAAATTTATTTTAAAAAGTTAGGTACAAATAGAAGAAATTTTATATTTAAAATTTAAAAACTTGGACGTAACTACTATTATGTTTGTTGTATATAAAATTTAACTACATATAAAATGTTTAGTCGAAGATATTAAATTTCAATATCATTTGCTTGTGGGAAAAGAAACAAAAATTTAAAGTAAAAATGGGTGAAATATTTTGGATGAAAAGATTGTTATGAAGAGAGTTAAGTTCATATTTATATGCATGATCTAGATATAACTACTGTTAAGTTATTTATATATAAAACTAGCTTTATGTTCAATTGTTTTTGTGATTTTTTATAATTGATGATTGAACATTTTCTAGAAGTTATTTGTAAATGAATTATTGGAATTTTTTGTGGGGGGCTTTTTTTTTTTTTGTAATGAATGATTGAGCATATACAAGTAATGTTCATTTTGTAAACTAAGTTATAACTCGGATTTTATGTTTTATACATAGAATTTAATAGTTATTAAATATGTTTTACAAAGAACTTAATTGTCGTGAAGTTAGCAATTGAGCTATTTCATAAGTCGTGTGGGCCATTTCTAGGGGCATGATAGAAGAGATGAGAATGCAAAAAAATAAATTGATAATTTGAGGCAACAATTCAATTCAGAAGGCTAAGCTCATTTTCGTATGGTCGTGTGAATCTACCCAAGAAAACTAAAATCTTATTGCCAAGAAAGAACTTAACCATTGTTAAGTTCTCTTCACATCTAACTTACCCATTGTTATGTTACACAAAGAACTCAACCATCAATAAGTATATCTCACAAATAACATAACCAATGTTAAGTTTGTCTCATAAAGAACTTAACCATCATTAAGTGTGTCTCACAAAGAACTTTAACTATCACTAGGTTTGTCTCACAAAAAATGTACCTATCATTAAGTGTCTCACAAAGAAATTTACCATCATTATGTTTATCTCACAAAGAACTTAATCAGCTTTAAGTTTATTTAAAAATAATACAATAATCATTAACTTTTTTTACACATTGTTGACATTCATTTTTTCTTGTGATTAGAAAACATATAAATATCTATATTTGTTTGATTTGTAATTTAAACAAATAATTAATATGGTATATTTTCTTATTGGACAAGGAAATAATTTGAAAAGTTTTTTTAAGAGTTTTAAATATATATATATATATATATAATTCATTTCCTAATTTTAATAAGGATTTGAATTTAAATTATTATTATTTAAAAGAGTTTTAAATATATAATAATATAAAATTTATTTTTGACTTAAACCCTAACAGACTTTCACACACACACACACACACACACGTGTGTGTGTGTGTGTGACATATATTTTTTAAAAGGTGTCATCTTTTACTTAGAGAATAATTAAAACAAAGAGTGAAAAACCCTAATTTTATTTTGAGAAGACAAATCTAAACTAGCATTAAACAAAATCATTCAATATTTGTACGTGTGTGGATATTTGTAGAGTGTTGTCATTTTTTAGAAAGACAAAACCTTTAAAGATCCGAAAAAACCAAGACGTAAACTTTAAAGGCTTAACAAATCGATTTACAAGTAGTAAGTTTCATTTACTCTTCCTTCGTGTTTTTATGAAATGCATGTAATCCTTGGTGGGTTAAGGGATAAAAATTATAAATTCCACTTTAAAGAATATCTTATAAATGGAGTTCGATTTCACACCCAAAAACTTGAAAGTACTAGCTTGAAGGACAAGAATTTGATAATTTCAAACATATTTTTTATGAGGTTCTTCAAGATATATGAGAAATTAATTATATTAAATTTAAATAGGTAGTTTTTAAGTGTTAATGAGTTGAGAGATCTAGTGGGGTTAAAGAAGACAAAGATGGATGCACATTGGTTGTTTTTACCAAAATTGGATATACGTTAGATTACTTTGTTTGTCTACTCATGCCCAACAATTATTTTATGTAGAAGATGGAAATGATTCAGTTTGGTCGATTGTTGTTACAAAATCAAGGTACATATTAAATAGTTATTCAAATTATGATGAGTTAGAAGATATGGTATTAGAAAATTTATATTATCAAATCATTACCTGATATATAGTCCTTTGATATTATGGTTGATTCTCAACTACCTTATGTGCAAGATAATAGTGAAGGTACTTTGATTGCCAATAATTAACATGAAATGGTAATAGCTTTGATGATTGTATATTTGTTTATTTTTGTTATTTTATTATATTTATTTTCATTAGTTTCTCCTATACCTTTTTTATTTTTTCCATTTTTGTTTTATTATTATTATTCTTCTTTTTCAAATCATCTTTTTCTTATTATTTTTCTTATACATTTACTACTTCTTTTTGTTCAATGACTTCTTGTTCTTGTTCTTCATTTTTTTTCTTACTCTTCTTCTTCTTTTTTCTTTATCTTCATTTTCTTATTATTTTTTTTGTACATATTCTTCTTCTTTTTCTCATTCTTCTTCGTCCTCTTCTTTTTTATTCTTACCATTCTTCTTATTGTTCTTCTCATTCTTCTTATTCTTCTTCTCATTCTTCTTATTCTTCTTCATTATATTCTTTCTTCTTTTTTTTTGTTTTACTTCATTATCTTCCTTTTTCTTTTTCTTTTTCTTTTTCTTCTCATTTTATAATTCTTCTTTTTGTTGTTGTCTTTCTTATTATTATTCTTCTTCTCATTTTTTTTCTCTTTCTTCTTCTTCTTCTTCCTTTTCTACTTCTTTTTCCTTTTCTACTTCTTCTTCTTATTTGTCTTCTTCTTCGAATTTTCATTTACTTCTTCTTTGATTTTTCATCTACTTCTCTTTCACCTTTTCCATCTATGTGAACTTCTCCATTTCCTTCTTATGATTCTTCTTCTCATATTCCTTTTTTCTTCTTTTTCTTTTTCTACTTCTCCTATTCATTTTTTTTCTATCTCTTTCTCTTTCTACTTTTTATTCTCTTTCTACTTTTTCTTCTATGTCTACTTTTTTTCTTTTCTACTACTTATTAATTTTCATCTGTACCTTCCTCATATTCTTTTTTTACATCTCTTATACATTAGATTTTTTTTTCCTATTATTTCTCCCCTTCCTTTTCTTCCATGTATTTACTAGTTCATTCTCATTTATCATTATCATCTTCTTCATCTTTTTCTTCTCATTTTTCTTCATCTTTTTCTTCTCATTCTTCTTCATCTTTTTCTTCTCATTCTTTTTCTATTTCATCTTTATCTTCACATTCTTTTTTTTCTTTTACTTCATCTTTTTCTTCTAATTTTTTTTATTCTTCTTCTTCTCATTTTTTTTGTCTTCTCATTCTTCTTCTTACATTTTTCATTCTTCTTTATCTTATTATTATTCTTGTTTTTTTTTCTTCTTCTCCTTTTTATTATATTTCTTTATCTTATTATCATTCATCTCTTTATATTTCTTGTTTTCTTATTCTTCCACTTCTTCTCCTCATTCAGTTTCTCCCTTCTATTCTTCTTCTTATTCTTTTCCTTATTTCTTTTTATTCTTTTTCATCCTCCTCCTCTTCTTTTTCTCCTTTTTATCATTCTTCATCTTTTACTTCTCTTTCTACTCATTCTTCATCTTCTACTTTTTCTTATCATTCTTCTTCTTCATATCATTCTTGCCACTCTTCTTCTTATATTTTTTTTCTTATTCTTTATATTCTTATTCTTTATATTATTATGATTTTTCTTTTTCTTTTCCTTCTTTGTTTTGTTGTTCTTCTTCCTATTCTTTTTTTTCTTCTTATCATTCTTCATCTTCTAATTCTTTGCTTTTTATTATTCTTCTTCTTGATCTTTTATTTCTTCTCAATCTTCATCATATTCTTCTCATTTTTCTTCTTCTCTATTCTCATTCATATTCTTCATATTATTCTTTTTATTCTTCTTTTCTCATTCTTATTATTTATTTTTTTCTTCTCCTTCTTTTCATCTTTTTCTTCCACTTCTTTTTCTTCTTTTTTTCTCTTTATTCTTCTTCATATTTTTCTTCTTCTTCTACTTGTGTTCCTTCCACTTCTAGTTCTTATTCTTTTTATTCTTCTACTTCTTTTTATTTTTTGTCTTATTATTATTATTATTATTATTATTCTTCTTCTATTTCCTCCTCATCTTCATGTACTTCTCATTATTATTCTACTACTACTAGTTGTAGTAGTAGTTTTTGTTCTTCTCTTTCTCTTTCTATTTTTTGTTTCATCTTCTTCTTCTCATAAATCTTTTTCTTCATCACCATTATCATTATCACCTTCTTATTCTTCTCATTCTTATTTTTCTTATTCTTATTCTTCTCATTCTTATTCTTACTCATTATTATTGTTCGTTTTCTTATTCTAAAATAAGAAGAATAAAATCTTCTTCTTATTTTTTTTTACTTATCCTTATTCTTTTTCATCATCATTATCTTGTTCTTCTTCTTCTTGTTCTTCGTCTTATTCTTATTCTTTTTCTAATTATTATTATTATTATAAATATTATAATATTGCTTCTTATTTTTATTATTCTTCTTCTAATTCTTCTTTTTCTTATTTTCATCACCAACATCATTTTCTTATTTTCATCACCAACATCATTTTCTTATTTTCATCATCATCATCATCATTTTCTTATTATTCTAATTCTCCATGCTTTTTCCCATTATCTTGTACTTCTCCTCCTTTACCTATTCATTCTTCTTTTCTAATTCTATCTTTTTCTCATTCTCTTTCACTTTTTCTTCTTCTGCTTCTTATTTTTCTACTTTTTATCTTTTTCTTGTTCTTTTTATTTTTGTTTCTACTATTGCTGCTGCTACTACTACTACTATGTATTCTTCTTTTTAATTATATTGGTTTCCTCCTCCATCCACTTTCTCTTCTTTCTCCTCTTATTCTTTTTTTTATTCAAAATTTCTTCCCCAAACCATCCCCATTCTCTACAACCCTTTCCTCCTAACCCATCCCCAGAACCCATCCCTCCCCCCAACCAAAACCAATAGAGTAATGGTGACTTCTAAGTTTGAACAAATTTAGTTTCAATGACCCCTTTCATTTTATCACAATAACATTGAGAGAAAAAAATATGGTCAAATTAATTATTTAATTTTGAACATAGGTCTTCCAATTAAATTTTTAAATGATTCTATTATAGTTAATATTATGCATACCTACTTTTAACTTGTTTATAGTATGATTCTTAGGTCTATGAGTATGAATGACATAATAAAATATTATAAATTAGAAAAATAATTAATAATTATTTAATTTAGAAAATATAATGGGAATAATATCTATGATATCTAATGTATGAATTAGTCATGATAATGAATTATTTTAATGCCTCACCACCCATTACGTATATTCAAAATACAAACTTATGAAAAAAAAGTTAGGATTTCTTAAGATGCCTAATCCTCATGATAGCTCTACCATATATGAGAGCATGATGGTGATCTTTAAAAAATATGACATTTAGAATAAAATTTTTAGTATTATATTTAATACTAATTCAAATAATAGAGTCACTATGAGTACATTTGTCAAAATAATTAGAGATAGCTGTTAGTTGAAATTTTTTAGATATTTATGTCAGGTAATTAACCTAATAGTATAATTAGGAATGAAAGTTGTTTCTTCTACATTAGAAAAAAAATTCAGTAAAATGATTTATGATGTCTAGTGAGCAATAATAGTTTAATAGTCTCTATTTGTATACGGGCTTACGGGCTTAAAAATTTTCGTTTCTAATTTTATCATAATATGTCATTTTCGTTTCAATTCTGTTCCTAATTTTAAAAATGGAATTGAACATTTCTAATTTCCATTTTTAATTGTCTTTTTCTTTTAGTAAAATTTTTATATAACACATAATTTTATATACACATGATATATATATGTATACATATAACTATTCATATGTACATAATAGTTATACATATGCACTACGTAAATATACACAATATATAGTATATATACAATAAATATTTCTACTACACATTATTGGGTATATATATGAATTGCATACATATTGTCTATGTATAAAGCATCTGCTATATTTTATACACACACACACACACACACACACACACACACACACACACACACAATGGATATTTATACATCACATAATTGTTTGTATAAATTGCATACATATTGTCTATATATATTACATCTACTATATATATAATGTATATGTATATAGATTATATGAAGGTATAAACAATATATAGTTAGTATATACACACCAACAATACCTATTTATATATACAAATACATAGTTTATGTTTATATTGTATTTATATCATGTATAGACATGATACATAAACATATATATTATGTGTGTGTGTGTGTGTTATATATATATATATATTATGTATGTATGTATGTATATGTGTGTGTGTATGCATCATATATATATATATATAGACAAAGAATAAATTACATATATACTATCTATATGCACATGTTTATATATTGATATATTTTGTATATCTATATTCTATGTAAACACACACACTAAGTGTATATTTACTGCATGTTCATGTATATATACATATTCTAAATGTATAGACACCATGTATATATACTATATAATCAATATATACATTGTATATATATACAATGCATAGATAAATTGTATATATAGTATGTATATATACAATATATATTATGTATTTGTGTGTGTGTGTGTATACATATGTACAAATTTTAATAAAAAATATTTTCAAAATTATTTTTCTAAGTTATATATATATATTTGGGTGTATGTGTCTATATAGTCTATTGATAGACACAAATACAAACAATATATTTGCATAACAACTATGCTCATACAATATATATATATATGAAATATATACATATAATATCTATATACATATTTTATGTATATATACATATACATTATGTATGTATATACTATGTCCATATGTACTATGTATATATACCCAATATATATTATATGTATTATGTATTTATATGCCACTCATATATTGTATATCTACACACTACAAACATATATATTGTATATACTATATACTCATGTATACTATAATATGCACTATATATATATAATATTATGTATATATATGTGTTGTCTACAAAAAATGTAAATAAGAATAGAATAAGGAATGACAAATGTAGAACTTGAAACAAGAAGGAAATAAGGAAGAACAAATATAAAAGTTGAAAGAACACAAGAATAAATAAGAACAGATCAAAAACAATTTTCACTCATTGATTCCTATTATTGGGTTGGGCTTTCTCGTCAACAACTCCTAATCTATCATAAATATGTCATTTTTAAAAAAACAATCAAAAAATAATATAACTATGAATCTAATTTCAGTATGAATTAGAATCATCTCATTTGAATCATTCAAACTCAAGTTATGATATTTTTTTGCCAAACTAGTCACCTTGTCCAACTCACTCAATTACCTACTGTAATAACTTATTCGATACCAAAAGTTTTAACTCCATAAATTTACAATGGTTCTATCAACTAATATGAATTTATAGTTTTAAGGTTTCTTCTCCAATTGCAAACATAATATGATTTTTTTTTGTTCATAGTTTCTCCTTTGATGGATTTCTAGGTACTTTGGGGCTACAAAATATTCTTTTATAAGTCTAGTTTTCTTATAATTTTGAATTACTCAACTTGGATGAGTGAGACTCAACTAACAGACAAAATATCACAACTATGCCCAAATCATAGCATACCCATAGCTTACCTAAATATCACCTTTTAGCTCCTTTTCAGGAGCCTTAGAGTAGAGGTGTCAAATAGGTTATGTTGTGTCAGCACGGCCTATTTTTTCAAGGCACGATGGCGCGGCATGATGGCGTGGGAGGCACGGCCATGTGCACGACCATGTCCTACCATTCCGAACGGCGAAGATGCATGGGGCGTGCATCTTTGTTGTTACCCGATGGCAGACGGCGGCATGACCCTGAGTGCAATGCCATGATGGCCGATGGGTGGCTAGTAGAGGTGTTAAACGGGCTGGCCCGGTATGGTTTTAGGCCTCCCAACTGGGCTACCTTGCCAGGCCAAGCACGACACGGTTAATGTACTGTGCCGTGCCTGGCCTGGCACAGTTCTGTGGAGGTCTAGCACGGGCCCACGACACAAAATCCGCCCGATTCAGGTCGAGCCAAAACCCTAATTTTTTAAAAACAAATAAGTTTCGGTGGTGCACCACCACGCCGCCGCATATCTTTGCTCTTTCAGGACTCGGCGAACCTCGCCCATCGGGCGCTGGCTTGTTGTGACCATGCTCGATGCATGGACACACATGATGTGCCTGGCACGGCATGTGGGCCAAAAACTTCAGCCTGACACGGCCTAACTCGTGCAGTAGGTGCGGCCGGCACGGGCCTCGGCACGTCACTATAGTGTGCCGTGCCGGGCCAGACATAGCTGAACCATGTCATGTCTAGTGCTAGGCCGAGCCAATCCTGCCTATTTGACACCTCTAGTGGCCAGCTTATGGGCAAACTAATTACAATCAGTCATGTGGATGATTGTTTTTTAAAAAAATGGACAACCCCGTGACGTGGTGGTTGAATTTTTTAATCAACGAGTCAAGCTAATTTACCATGTCGTCGGGCCATGAACATAGTTCATGCTTGGACAAGGATGAGGCATGACTCATGCCGGCCTAGCATAATTATGGTCTTGGACAGTGTCTTGTCATGCCAGACACTGCTTAATATGGCAAAGCCATGGGCCATGCCTGAGGACCCTCATCATGTTTGACACCTAAACCTTAGAGCTACAATTTACCACTGGTCCCCTTTACATGATTGTAAGGTTATCTCTTATGGTTCTTTACCAATTAAAATCACTCAAATTGGATGATCATAACTTAGCTTATGATAATAACAAAATAAGTTTTGAATCACTCAATAGTAATTCAAAACTTAAGTCGATAATGCTTGTGGATTAGAGTTATTTTATTATAATCATATATTTGTAAACATTATGGAAATAGACATAACTTAAGCTTGGCTCATTCGAATGAACTAGAGGTATCAAACGGGCCGGGCCGGCCCAGGCACGGCTGAACTGTGCCGTGCCTCGTGCCGGGCAGGGTCAGCCCGGCCCGGTTGACACATCTAGAATGAACTTCTCTCGTATATCCATAGTTCTAGAAAAATGAAAAGAAGATGACGATGCTATAGTGGATCAGCATTATCAAATTGATGTCTTGTTATTTTTATATTCTAGAATAAAAACCAAACATTAATTTACATTTAAATCAACTCGTTTGATTTCCTATAATATTTAAAATTCAAATTTATTTATTATAAGTATAAATATACATTGATTATTCTGATTAAAAATAAATTTATTTAATAACCAAATCAAATTAATTCAATTACAAATAAATTGATTATTCTGATTACATATATATACATATTTTAAATAAACAAAAGCTATAAGACTTCTTTATTTGCTTCTAGATAAGGCTACAAAAGGGATTCCACCTTGAATAAAATCTCGGACTTCCAATATAAATTATTTCATATGATAATCTACATTGATTATAATTTATATTACTATATAATTATAATTGTACTATCTCACTTATTCAGTATATATTATGACTTTTATTACTTATCACAAATTAAAACTTTTCATGTTAAGATTACATGTCACGAACTTCAGGCACTTCCACTCGGGAGTTGTGACATGCTTGGTTTGATTAGTTAAAGTTAATAGAATTTAAAATATTGTAAAATCCCATGTGAGGGGTTTTTAAGTTTTTTTAAAATGGAAGGCATTTGTAAACTTAGGAAATTATCCACAACTTCAACATTTTAGTGGAAGCAAGTAAATAAAAATAGGTCGAGATCCTCCACATCTAGCCTAAAATAAATTGAATTCGAGAGAATATCATGATTAAGCATAAACTATCAAGTTAAATTATTCACATACAAAAGAAAAATTATATATAAAAAAATAGTCCTCATTACCAAATATATATAACAAAGTTTCAAATAACCCTATCTATATATTCCACCAAAATTCTCACATAGATCTGCAAGCTTTAGATTTTAGTTTGGCCAACAACATTTTCTTTACCTTGGGAGAGCAACTAAAGCCCAATAGAAAAATCTCAAGAAAACATGGGAAAATCTTTATGTTTTACCTTTATAGCCACTTGCCACATATATTTTTACAATATACAATATAATAATCTAATAATAAGTTTTGTAATATCCATACACACACACACACTCACACACACACACACACACACACTCACACACACACACACACACACACACACACATGGCTATAAAAATATATAAAACTATAATGTGTATGTGTAAGTTCTCAAAATATTGATTTTTCAATCATTCCATTTTTACAAACATACATAATTTATACATATCAAAGCTCTACTAAGTCACAACAAGACATGTATAGAGAAAAACTAACCTACTAACTTCGTCCTATCTACCACCCCCACTAGGGAACACACACACCCACTCATATGATCCAAAGACTTGAGATAGATTTATCAGTTTAAAACCTAGCTAGCAACCACCCCCTCCACATAACGGAATTCCAACACAAATACAATGAGGGTTTAGGATCCTTCTCCCAAGGGAATATCTAATCCCTACCTTTATAAATATTCTTGCAGTTTTAGCCCTGCTTGTCCTTGCCAGGACTAATAATTATCTCAAAACCCCAATTCCAAAATGTGCAATCTTTAAAAATTATTCAAATTGTATTCAAAATATCATATAGCTCATATAGCATTAAATTATTTGTCAGAGGATTTTATATATACATATCAGTGCAATCTCATTTCAAAATTAGCCAAACAAACCAGCAACCATGATTTTTAGCATCATTTATATATAATCAAATAATATTTTTTGCATTTTTAGAAAAATAACTTTGCCTAAAAAAATACTTGGGTAAATGAGTTTCTAAATTTATTAAAAAGCATATCTTGGTGTCAAATTTATGAGTTTTCATTAATTAATCATATATCTTAGATAAATGATTTGAATTTCAAACTTATTTCAAATAATCCAAACCAAAAAGTTTATAATCACATATATAAAATAACATATCAATATATATATATATATATAACAATGTAAAATATGAAATTTCACATGAGTTTCTCTAGATTTCCAACTTTAACCATGATCTTCCAAGACTTAATCCTCAAAACCTAGCTTCAATATTTAAATCCAAGATCTTTAAACTCAAACAAAAAAAAGGGTTGATAATTTGTACAATTTCAAACTTAACTGGTAAAATAAAGCAATAAAAATAAAAATACATTAATTAAACTCAACCCTAATCTTCCTTTACGAGATTAAAACTATTCCATTGATTTTTTTTTTTGATTGAAAAGAAGGATTTATCAAGGTTAATCACTTCATAGAATGAACTAAACTCAAAAACCATGAAATTTATGTTTTATTTCAATGATTTTAATTAAAATTTGATAAAGAATCAAAGAAATCTGAAGAATGAGACAAATAAAAGTGTCATGAATTAGAGAGAGAAATAAAAGAAATAAAAAATTTATTTTTCATTTAATAGTAAAATGAACAAATAAATTACCCCAAAGGGTTCAAACTGACCTAACTTTCTCTCTAAAACTTTAAATCTAGCAAATTTAAAAATATTCTTTTTTATTTTCCATTCCTAAATCATTTTTTAATATAAATAAATTTTAAAAACTTTATCTCTCTATTTTACAAACTTTGCCAATTGAGAGCAAAAGCTGAATTGAGGAAAATTATTATTTTTGTCTCACATTACAGATTCTTATTAATTGAATCAAATCATTGACAATCCAATTCAATTAATCTCTAATTATTTTATTGATATTTTTTATTTAACTTATTTGAATTGTTAGATTAAAATTCACCTATAGAGTTGGTAATATCAATACTTATGAGTATCCTCAAAAGGATATCATCAATTATTTTGATAGGGCATAGATTCCATTAATAATTAATATTCACCATATGATTGATAAAGTTGTCCAATTCATAGAGTTTTCAAATCTAATTCTAAACTCTACTCTTTATGAATCAAAATAACTATTTACAAGCATACAAAAACAATAATTACTTCAAGAATAAGAGTAAAAGTGCTTAAAAATATTATGATATATTTTATTTTACAAGTTAGAACAAAATATTTATATCATGTTTATCCCATTCAATACACTCAAGTACTAGCACTATAAGTTAGAACTTTATCATTCACCATAGTCAAGATAGACTCACTGAAATATATTACTACAATCTTACTAGTAGAGTATCCAATTCTATCTAGATTATAAATAATAAACTTATATTCAATGGATATTAATAATTTGATCTTATATACATAAAATAATCTATATGCACTAAATAATCTACAAATAGAATAAAGGACAAAAGTTTTTTGTATAATTCACCTCATTAAAAAAACTTTTTATTAAAATAATAAAAAGATACAAATCAATAAAATAATCATAAAAAGTATTTAGTATAAACTAATTCCAATAATCTTCCACTTAGACTAAAGCAATAATGTCACTTATCTGACTCTCATCCTTTCCGCATCTCTATCAAATACTTTAGTTGGAAGGCTCTTCATAATATGATTCACTAAATTATCTGTCAATGTCACCTTCATTACCACTATATCTCCTCTTTTAATAATATTTTTTATTAGATGATACTTATGCTTAATTTGTTTTTCCTTTTTATTTGGGTTCTAGTTTTCTTCAAATTTAAAACCACTCCACTATTATCACAATAATGTGTAATAGGAAATTATACAGAAATAATGATTCCTAGATCCATTAAAAAGTTTCTAAGCCACACAGGCTTCTTGGTTGCTTCTAAAGTTTCCACATACTCTTCTTCCATGGTGGAATCATTAATACAATATAACTTGATACTCATCCAAGACAAACACATAATTCAAGGTAGATTTTTTCAAATCCTCATCTAATTAGAAATCAAAGTTTATATACCTTATAAGCACAAGATTGTCTGCTTGGTACAATAACATATAATCTCTAGTCTTTTTTAGGTACTTTATTATATGCTTTACTACTATCTAATATTTTTGTCCTGGGTTAGATTAATATCTACTTACCATGCCAACAACATAATAGATAATAGGTCTAGTACAAAGAATTGTATACATGAGGCTTCATACAAGATATATAAGGAACTGCTTTCATTTTCTCTATCTCTTTGCATATTTTGAAAAAGCTTTTTAAATAATCTTGCATGCAAATTCGAGTCAAAATTTGATCCATATAAATAGCTTGAAATAAGCCCAATGTTCTTTGCTTGTGATCTTGCAAAAGCTTGATCCCAAGAATCTAAGCAGCTTCTCCTAAGTATGTTATATCAAATTTATTGGATAACTAGACTTTAATAAAAGATAATGATCTCACATCTTTTCCAATTAGTATGATATCATCAACACACAATATCAAGAATAACACATTATTATTACCTCTATTTATATATAAATAATACTCATCTAACATTGATCAAAACCATAAGACTTAATGACTTGATCAAAATGAGTTTTTCATGACCTAGATACATGTTTCAGTCCATAAATGGACTTATTCAACTTATACAATATATGTTCTTGGCCTTTCTCTATTAAACCAACTAGCTGCATAATATATATACATTATTGAAGATGGTCATTCAAAAATATAGTCTTCACGTCCATTTTCCAAATCTCATCGTCATAATGAGTTGTAATAGATAAGAGAATTTAGATTAACTTCAGCATGACTACCGGCAAAAAGGTTTCCTCATAATTGATTACTTCCTTTTGAGTAAAACTTTATGTGACAAACCTAGCTTTATAAGTCCCATCATTACCAAACATCCCTCTTTTTTCTTATAAATCCAACTGCACATAATGAGTATTATCCACTCGGGTGGTTCTATAAGATCCTAGAATTAATTAGATTGCATTCACTATCTTTTTGATTCCATTGCCATTTTCCAACATTCTGCATCTTTATCTTAAAGTAATTCATCACAGTTTCTAGGATTAGTATCTATCTCATCAAGAATTCTATCTTTAAACTCTCTCAAGAGTGTATATCATATATGTTCATAAATAACTTTCCCATTACAAGAAGACACTCTTCTTGGTTGGATTCTTGTAATGACATGCTGCATAGATATTGATCCATGTGAACCATTATGCATACTACCTTTTGGATATACTACCAGCATAGCCATGATGGGTTCACACGATTCAATATCAATATCATTATGAAAAGTTTTATCATTATGATGAGGTAATGAGATATCAGAGATGTCATCTTGTGGTGTTCCATTTGTAATTGAAGGAGTGTGGACTAACTTATCTCCTCTTAATATCTCTAGAAAAATTATACTTTAGGTATTTGGTTTTCTATATAGTTGTGTTCTAGGAATCGAGCATTAGTACTAATAATGACCTTCTAATTCTTTAAACTTTAAAACAACCCATATTTTTTTTTCTCTAGGATATCCCACAAAGACACAAACTTTTTTTTTTGTTTCTAGCTTATTTGTTTTCCATTTTAGCACATTTGCTGGGCAACCCAAAAAATAAATGTTTTTCATATTGTGCTTATGCCAAGTCAACAATTGGTAGGAGTTGTAGGTACTGACTTAGATGGAACTAAGTTCAAAATATGAGCTTTTATTTTTAATGCATATCCCTATAAGTAATCAGACATATCTAAATAATTTATCATTGACCTTAACATGTCCATAATATTCTTATTCCTTCTATCTATCATACCATTCTACTATGAAGTGTTAGATGTAAACAATTGGAATGTGATTCCTTAATCTAAGCAGTAGTCTCTAAATTCTCCAAAGAAATACTCGCCATCATGATTTGATCATAATATTTTGAGATATTTATTGTTTTATTTCTCCATTTCCATCCTATACTCTTTAAATTTTTCAAAGGCATTGGACTTATGATACATCAAATAAATATATCTATATTTCGAGGAATCATTAATAAAATAATGAAATACTCAAAACTAATTCATGATTGGATCTCCATGAGCCCACAAAATCAAAATAAACTAATCCTAGTGGCTCTTTGGCTATATAGCCTTTGGCTACAAATGACCATTTGATTATCTTTCCTTCTATGCAGGAATTGCATGTTAGATTTATCTTAACTTTCAATAAACCCAAATGTTCATCTTTAAATAGTCTCAAAATCTATTTTAGATTTATATGACCTAGGCATAAGTGTTAGAGATATGTTTGGTTCATATCAGAATGATATTTTCTCTTATGTGATAATAAATTGATGCTATTCGACACATATTATTTAAGCAAAAGAAAAAAATATTTTAATAAAATAAAGTTATATTTTAACATACCAAAATAGATAATCTTTTTATTAAAATAAATTGTGACCAAAGCATTGAATAAAAAAAGGAATTCAACTTTAACTAGACTTGAAACTAAAATCAAATTTCTCCTAATTTAAGGCACATAAAGATAATCTTTTAAAATTGAAATATTATTTCTCTCAAACTATAGTATGCAAACTCCCACTATAATTGTTGTCGCCTTAGTACTATTTCCCATGTGAAGATCAATCTTATCATGACTTAGTTTTCTGGTATCTCAGAAGCACAACAAATTATTGCAGACATGATTAATGGTGCTCGTATCTACACACCAAATATCCATAGATACCACTGCTAAATATGTTTCAAATACTAGCAATTAAGATTACATTTATTGTTCCCTTTACATAGATAAATCAAACATTGTTTCTTCTAATGTCCTAACTACTTTTAATGAAAATGATTTTTTTATTTTGGATTTTTAACTCTCACTTATATCTTAGGAATTATTGATGGAACTTTAGTATGTTTCTAAAATTTATTCTTCTTCTTTCCTTTTGGTTTAGAAAAATTTCTTTCATCTACAAATGCTCTAGATGGTTTTCTAATAATACTTTTAGTCGATATTAAGTCTTTAAGAAATTATGCCATTTTTTAATCAGATCAATTCATATTAGAATTTAGGCAATATTGCTCATAAAAGTATGGTAGTGATTGAAGAATAATATTAATTTGAGAATCTGCATCAATCATATTTCCAAGGATCGCTAGTTTATTCATAAGACTAATCATTTTGAGAACATGAACCCTCAAAGGGACGTTTTCAGTCATTATAATTTTCATTAGAGATCCCTCATGACTTTTTATTTGGTAGATCGAGTCTAATTTCAAAATATTTTTTTGAGATTAGATATCATGTCGTAGGTAGCAACCATGGACTAATGTTGATGTTGGAGTATATTTTACTTGGAAGCCAAAATATAATATCTAAACATCTCATCGGCTTTTAGTCATTTCTCATAAACTTAGCTTCCTCATCGATCGCTCCTTATTGAGTTTTACCTGGGCACAAATCTATGCGTACAATTTTATAGTTCTCAATAGTCATGGAAATGTCAAGATTTCTTTTCCAATCAATAAAATTGATTTAATCCAATTTATTCTCTTTTATAATAGTGGCAAGTAGGTTGATAGATATGTCCTTAAAAAATTTTTAATTAGCTTTATTAGTTGAATTCTATTATAAGAATTGATTCTCTCAAATAATTCTTAAATGAATTTATAATTAGTCTGATATACTATGAATAACATGCCTCTATGAGAGGATATTTATTGTTCATTATTTGTTCAAGCAAGTCAATTCTATTAATCTTGCTATCTATGTAGTGACTGTGCCAAACAAGATTATATTTTAATGACTTATTTTTAGTCCTATAATTAATAAAAGTAACTCAGATATAGAGAATACTATTATTTATAACTAAGTGTAAACCATCACCTAATTCTAAACCAATTGATTCTCAAATGAATCCTTTAAATGGAGAAATGATTCATTTAATCAATCCATATAATTACCTTATGGTGGTTTGTTCTAAATACGCCGACAAGTTAGTTAATTCGATAAGGGGGCGACATTAAGGCCAACACTTTAACTGACTTGTATAACTTTCAAACTAGTGTGGGATACCATGTGTTTCATTTAATGAATTCTCTTGGACACTTAGATATTTTAAGATTTGAGGGTTTTTAAATAAAAAAATATTTCTTTCGACCCAATAACACACACCCACACACACACACACACACACACATATATATATATATAATCATACATAATTTCATGCCATGGACATAATACCATCTCACAAATAATACAACACCACAAATACTAGCTACAAATAACATCATGTCATAGATAATATCATGCCATAAATAATATCATGCCACAAAAATGTGATGACTAAGCATCACACATATTCAAATGGTGAACACCCCAAATATGCAACTTATAGGACACCTCACTTATAGAAAGTGTCTTATACTAGACATATCTTCCTAGTTTCACTACAAAAGATTGGGGTAATGTCCAAAGTAACAAAGAATAGAATATGCCCTAGTTTTTTTACAAATAGTTAGAATTCTGGCATTGTACTCCGCCTCTATTGACATCTGCCATCATGAGTTCCACCATCAATAGTTTTCTATACTTTGAGATTCAACATCTTCATTTCCTCTACTTGCAACCACCATAGATGCTTCTACCATTGACTACATCAACCATCACATATGTTGTCATCGGATTTAAATATAAACTATAGTACCATGGTTTAGTCACGATAGTCTCTGTAGTTATTGTTGTCAATAATAGAAATTATTAGTAGGAGTGCCTTTGGTCATGATGGCTTCCACAATTGCTATCGCTAGTAATTGAAAATATCACCGATAATCCAATTATCCATGACTACTTCCATATTCACCATCATCGACAACTAAAAGTATCATCGATGCTGTTGCTAGCCATGATGGCTTCCATATTCACTATCGCTGACAACTAAAAATATCACTAGCATTGCCTCTGGCCATGTCAATTTCCATAGTTACCATTATCAGCACCTAAAAATATCACCAGCATTGTTATTGGCCATGACCACTTCCATAGTCACCATTGTTGGCAATTGAAAGTGTCACCAACACTACCATTGGCCAGGACTACTTCCATAGTCATTATCACTAGCAATTGAAAATATCACTGGCATTATCATTGGCCATGACTACCTCCATATTGGATGTTGTTGGCAACTAAAAACACCACTAACACTATCATTGGTCTTAATTGCTTCCATAGTCACAATCATTGGAAACTAAAAACATCACGACACTATTATAGGCCATGACAGCTTCCACAATAATCATTATCAACAACTGAAAATATCACTAGTATGATGTTGGTCAACACTACTTCCATTGTCATCATCACCGACAACTGAAAGCATCATCGGTGCTGCTATTGGCCTTGACTTATTCCACAGTCACCATTAGTGTCAATTGAAAATGACATTGAATCTAATCACCATTTGTGGCAATTGAAAATGTCATCGGACCTTCCATTGGTCATGACTTCTTCCATAGTCACCATCACCAGCTATTCAAAACATTATCGGCACTATTGTTGGCCATGCCTTCTTCAACAATCATAATCACTAGCAACTAAAAACATCACTAATACTTCCATTTGTCATGATTGCTTCAACAAGTACTTTCATCAGCCATGTTAAGAACCATCTCATCGACCATCGTTATGATATAATTATGAAATTAAAATTTGCAGCCTCGTGTATAATAAAAATACAAAAATCATTACAAAATACAACCCATAAACATAAAAAAAATCAACATCACAATTCAAAGACATAGTCAGGTTATTTAACTTGCCCAACATTGGCCGAATTACCTCATTTAAGGTAAGTTAATCATGCATTCTCAAATGAAATTTAGAAATCAACCAATCCACCCACAAATATCATAATAACTACCTTTGATACTATTGTTGGGGATTTGATGGTTCAAAACATACGTTGATAATGCATGTGGAATAGAGTTATTTTATTATAATTATGTGTTTGTAAATATTGTAGGAAGAGACATACCTTAAATTTGGCTTGTCCGGAAGAACTTCTCCCATATATCCATGGTTCTAGAAAAACATGAAGAAGGTGATGATGTTATAGTGGATCGGTATCGTCTAATCAATGTCTTATTATTTTAATTTCTTAAAACCAAAATTGAACATTAATTTACATTTAAATAAATCCATTTAGTTTCCTATAATAATAAAGAATCAAATTTATATATTATAAATATAGATATACATAATCACAATATATTTAATGCAAATAAAATTAAATTGATTTAATATGCAAATCTAATTAATTCGATTATAATTAGATTAATTATTATGATTATGTATATATACATATTTTTTAAATTAACAAAAATTATAAAATTTTTTTCAGTATTTATGGATAAGGAAATGCAAGAGATCCCGAGCTAAATAAGATCTTAGGCTTCTAATATAAATTATTTTGCGTAAAATTTGTATAAATTATAATTCATATCATTATAGAATTATAATTGTACTCCCTTACTTATTCAAAATATATTATGTCTTTTATTACTGATCGTGAATTAAACTTCCTATCATAAAATTACATATACCCATTGATTGAGTCAAATCACTAAAAATCTAATTTAACCAACCTCTAATTATTTACTTGATACTTTTCATTTAACTTATTTGAATTGCAAAATTAAAATCCACCAAATGATTTTAAAATGTTAAAACTTATAAGCTTCCTCAAAGAGGTATCATCAATCCTTTTGATAAGATATTGATTCTATCGACAATTAATATTCACCATATGATTGATAAAATTATCTAATTTACAGAGTTCTCAAATTTAATTTTAGATTTTACCCTTTATTAATCAAAATAACTATTAACAAGCATAAGCAAATAATAACATCTTCAAAAATAAAAGTAATAATGCTTATAATAACCATGATGTATTTTATTTTGTAAGTCATTACAAAATAATTATACTATGTTGGTCGTATTTAATACACTAAAGTGTACTAGCACTGGAAGTTGGAATATTACCATTCATTATAGTCAAGATAGACTCACTAAAATTTAATATTGTAATCTTCCCAATAAGATGTCCAATTCTATCTTAGTTATAAATAACAATTTTATATTCAATAAGTATCAATGATTTAATCTTCTATGCATAAGCTAATCTCTATGCACCAAATTTAGTTAATTATAAAAAAAACTTTTTATAATCATCAACAAGTAGAATGAAGGACAAAAATATTTTTACAAATTTAGTTAATTATAAAAAAACTTTTTATTAAATAACAAAACAATGCAATTCAAGAAAATAATCATAAATTACATTAAGCATTATCTAGTTCTAAAAATTTTTATACATTTGTAAGGCTACCACTTATGGTTATTTACCAATTGGAATCACTCAATTTGAATGATTATAATTTAGCTTCTAATGAAAACAAAACAAATATTGTTATTTTATTTTTTTTTTTGAAATTTTGTTTTTCACATCTCCTTTAAACTTTATTTATTTCATCTATATAAAAACTCAATCAAATAAATCATAGACCAAAATAAATTTGAAACATAACCCAAATAACTTTAATATGAACTAGAACAATCAAATATTTTTTATACAATATTTTAGTTTTTCTCTAAATCCAGAATCATCAAAGAGGAAGTTATGATTAGTTTTCTTATCTTAACTCTCTTTAAATCTTTTTTTCCTTCTACTTAATGAAATAGAAATAATAAATGAGAAGAAATTGAATCAAAATATTTTATTCTCTCAAGCCCAAGCTTCTTCTCTCTCACTAACTAAATAAATGTAGGTTCTTAAATGATGATTACCTAGTAACTCAGATCTTATCAGAGTATTAAATGGTTTATGTGTAATGTCTTATCCACATTGGTAAATTACAAGTCAACCCTTAATTTTGTGTTTAACATTTTTTTTTGCACACTTCATTAATCAATATTTCTATCGCCAAAAAACTAATAACATAAAAAACAAAATAATAATAATAATAAATAAATAAAATAAAATAAAATTCTATGAGGTAAAATAATAAAATAATATAAGTATTATTTTGGGGACATTACAATTTATATATAGGTTTCTATATAATCATGTATATATGCATGTTTATATTTAAAAGTTTTCCAAAAAAATTTATATATATAGATTTAGATATATAAGTGTAGTATATAATTTGTTTTGTTATCTATTTACTTATCTCATTATTTTATTTCTCTATTTTAATTATAGGTGCATATACTAATATATTGAGAGATTGGATAGTGTCAATGAGACAATAACATAGGTCTCATTACCTGGTCAATGGGCCAAAAAGTTTTTGGAGCGTAACCTAGTCTTGTCCGGTCTAAATATTCGACTCATTTCTATTTTATGTAGAACCCTAATTATTATATATATATATATATAGAGTATCCATAATCACAAATATGTGCTTTATTCTTATTCTCTCTCTCTTTCTTGGTTATGTACTAAAATATTCTGGATTAATAAGTCTATAAATACTACATATTTTTTTGGTGGACATAGCTAGTTGTTTTGAATAACTAGTAAACCACATAAAAATTGGTGTTTAGTTTGATTATGTTATGTTCTTATGCTTGATCATTGTGATGCATTATATTATGTGCAATCCATTAAATTTATATTCAGCATTATCACTATATATACATAGATACAATATTCTAACAATAAGTTTTCAAAAATATTTTTATTAATAGTTTAATATGTGGGTTTATATATACACCTTTATGTGTGTGTGTGTGTGTGTAAATCTATAAATATTGATTAGTCAACATTTCAAAAAATTAGTTTTAAATGTATATATAAACCTATATAGTAAGTGTAAATATCTATATCAAAATTTATAAATAATTATGTATATAAATCAATAAATATTAATATATACATATTTATATACCAATAAACTAATATATCTTAATATTTATAAATATACCGATATATATATATACATAAATTGTATAGATATATATATATATATATATATATATATATATATATAAACTAATAAATATAAATATATATAAATCTACACATGCATAAGTATATCAACATATATATATATATATATATATATATATGTATATATATATATGTTAAAATAATAACACCGCTTTGAGAGGGGAACCAAAACATAAATATTGTCGTCATGGAACCCCAAAACAAATTTTTACTATATAAAAAAAAATAGAAAACATGAAATCAACTTTTTATTTTAGATTTTACTTCACTATGTTAAAAAATAAAGTTAAACTATGTATTTATACCACAAACATATACAATTTTCAAAAAATATGTAATATTTATAATTATAAAAAACTATAAAAGAGAAAATCAATATATATGTTTTCATATACTTTAAATGAGAAACTCAATGTTATCCCAACTAGATAC
This sequence comes from Sapria himalayana, assembly GCA_029783825.1. Lineage (NCBI taxonomy): Eukaryota > Viridiplantae > Streptophyta > Magnoliopsida > Malpighiales > Rafflesiaceae > Sapria > Sapria himalayana. The sequence goes on along the minus strand of JAREIK010000816.1, from coordinate 1,099,225 downwards.
GTCAACATAAAAATAGAACAAGGTGATTTTTTTTTGAAACTTATAATAATTATTTATACCATTCTCTCACATCAATCATCTTATTTTATTCCCCAGCCACTCATATAAGGATCTAAAGGGACATGCCTTAGGTGAGGAAGAATAAAAGATTTTGTTCGAGTAATATAAGTAGGGCGACTAATAAAGATACCCCAGGAAAAGGAAGAATTATGTTTAGTGGTCCATGTTAGACTGATTTATACTAAAAGTCATTTCTAATTATTTTTTCATTTTTTTAATTTACATCTTTTTTTATACTAAATAAAAAATTTCACAATATACTGAATTTGTGAAAATGCATGTCATATATTATACACTATAAATAATTTGGTGTGTGCAGTTTAACTTATACACAAAAGATCAAATAATTAGTTTTTGTGGAATATACGTTTATTATTCATAATCTAGATAGAACTGAGCAATATATCAGTAAGATTTTAGTTGATCTATCTTGACTATGGTGAATGGTAAAATTCTAACTTCTAGTATTAGTACACTTGAGTATATTGAATGGGATCAACACGGTATTGTTGTTATTACAAATATTGTTACTTTTATTAATATAGTATGTAAAATCTGCATGTTATTATTAATAGTTATTTTACTTCATAAATAGTAAAATCTAATAACATATTATGAAATTTTATAAATTAGATAACTTTATCAAGTTTATAATAAATATTAATTGCTAATTAAATACATGTTATGTTATAATGATTGATGATGTTCTATTGATGGAGCTTATAAGTTTTATATCGCTAAACTCTGTAAGTGAATTTTAATTCGAAAATTCAAATAAGTTGAGTAGAAAGTATAATAGAAATAATTAGAAATTAATTGAATTAAATTATATATAATTTGATTCAATTGATGGGTATCTGTAATTTTAAAATGTTTAGTTTAATGAGTGTTAAGTAACAAATGATACTAGTTATTTTAAATAAGTGAGTGAGTACAATTATAATTTCATAATGGTATGAATTATAATTCATATAAATTATATTGCAAAATAATTTACACTGAGAGCCTGATTTCTTAATTAGGTAAGAGTTCCTTCCATGGCCATATCTAGAGCCAAAGAATATATTTTAAAGATTTTTATTTATTAAAAATATGTATGTGTATATAATGGGCATAATTAATTTAATTGGAATCAAATTATTTGATTTTATTATTAAATCAAATTAATAGATTCATATTAATTTCATTTTTGTCATATATATATATATATATATATATATGTATATTATCTATAAAAAAAAAACATGTTTTAAAAATTGATGAATTGCTTCATGTGACATTTGGTTTAATGAAATGATTAAGTTTCATTTATTTAAAAAAAGAAGTTTGAATGATGAAATTCTTTTTAGCATCATTGTCTTCCTTAGAGTTGTGGAACATTGACATGCATGAAAAGGCCTTTGCCAATGCCAATGACTTTAAGTTATTATGTTGTTGTAAACGAGCACAAGCTTTACCAGCAAATAAGACAACTCATCCTATGAGTGTTATTGCCTTGTGAAATATTTAATTTTCTAAATCTCAAATAATTCCAAAATAAAAATATTTATGTTTTAGCTAGGTTTAAAAAAAATATATACCTAAAATATAAAATATTTATGTTTTAGGCACGCAAAATTTAAAAAAGAAGGCAATTTGGCTTCTATTGATTGACCTAAACAAAATTGGTTTTATAATTTGAAACTACATTTTCTTTTTGAAATTGATTTTTTTTTTTGAAAAGCAATTTCAAAAACTATGAATGTGATTTTCAAAAATGAAAATCACTTTCAAAAAGAAAAAGCATTTTAAAATTCGAAAAGCAATTTCATAGTTTTTATTTTTTAAAAAAATTGAATATATATATATGTTTATGTGGGTGTGTGTGTGTGTGTTTGTCAATATATATATAAGTTTATATATCTATAGATATTTATGTATATTTATATATGTATAAAATTAATTTTTTTTTTTGTATATAAATATTCGATTTGTTACACTTAAGATAAGAATTACATGACTGAATGGTCTTTTGTGGTTTTTTAGGGAGAGGGCATGGGTTTGAATCTCATTGATATCCATTCTATTAAATTATATGGTTTTTTTTTTATTTCATAAGTTTTCAATTAATAAAATTTTATTTTATTTGGAGTACAAAATCAGATTATTGAATTTATTGCACTAAAATTTAATTATACTAAAATGTGGTATATTTTTTTAATTATGAAAAATCTAATGTACAAAAATCAAATATTTTTATGTTTATTGTACCAAAGCAGAAATCTTCCATTTTAATAACTATTGTTTTTATTTTTTTCAAACATGGTTTCCGAAATCGGAAAATCATTGTTTTCTAATTTCGGATATCACGTTTTTCATGTTTTTTAGAGTATATTGTTTTAAAAATTAAATATATTTTCCAAAATCGAAAACTATATGGCTTTGATTTTGGGTTCGAACTTTAAATATTTTATATTGACAATATAATTTTTTAGCGATAAAATATTTCTAGTACAATTATAATCAAAGTCAAAGTCCAGTGTTTTTTTTTATGATAGCGGTCTTTACAGCGAGTCCGTCTTGGAAATTACTCATTGACCGTGCGATTGCTAGAAACCGGAGCCATTCTTTTTAAAAGCCTGCGGACCATCTTCATCAATATCATCACAGTTGCTTCAAATTTTACCCACAGCTGCAAGATTTCATTTCAAACGGAACTGCAACAAAACAGGCGAGAGGCTGGATGGTGAAGGCTATGGCTCATTTCGTTCAGCATATCATAGTGACCATGCTGCTTTGTTCCGCCCTTATCTGTGCATCCCGCCCCGACTCGACTTTTTATCATGGAGACCGCTCCAACAATCAGGTGAACTGTGGGTCTTTTCAAATTGTTTTCCTACCATAATATCAGTCTTGTTGGAACGCCCGATCAGACATTTTCGTGTTCATTCTGCCTCCTATCTTGCTTATTATCAGGGTGGCGATCCTGCCTTATACGCAGAGCCGCTTGAAGAAAGCTGTGATTTTGCTGCAGACGAAGAGTGCTTGGCCAGAAGGACTCTTGCTGCACATTTAGACTACATCTATACCCAGAACGAGATCGACTCTGATAAACCATAAAATTTCTAGCAACTAGTGTAGTTTCAATTTGCTCGGTGTGTTGTTTGAGAATTTATTAAGGTTTGATTATGGATGCCCACCGACCCTGTAACAAACTGTCAGAAACTCGTGGTTTTGTATTCGATGTCATTCATTCCTGTTCTTGCTGTGGCTTTGTGGTTGATGTCTTTCTTTCCCGTTCTTGCTGTGATTTTGCAGTGAAACCAATTTATTTTTTCTTCATCATGAGGGGATCATCGTAATCAACATTGACATGTTTTTCCAAGCATCCACCTATTCATTATTCAATTAGAAGTTTATTTGATGTACAATTAGGCATACATATATTTGAATTTTATGCCATTATTGGGCACTAACAATTAATCAATAAAACATGTACATTTTTCAATATACACTCAAAATTTACTCACTTTTGCCTTTGGAAAGAAACATTCAATGATTTTTAGAATATTCCAAGCTAATTGAGTTAACACAAATGACATAATTAGAATATTCACTTTTGTGTTAATAAACACTACAATCCCTAAAAATCAAACAAATTTAACATGAGTGACATTTCACTGTACATGTTCAATTACACACACTCACACACACAAACACACATTATTTTGTGTGAGTGTGTCTGTGTGTCTGTGTATTTGTTTGGACAAACTTTCATAATTTCATCTTGTTGCCTTGAAATTATAGGATGAATTGGAGGTTCTAACAATTGCCTAATGCCTTGAGATTATATAGAGTAGAATTAAAGGTTCCCTATTCTATATTTTAGGTCTCTACAAAATTTATATTATGGAGTAGTTAAGATTGTGTTTGATAATTATTTGTGGGAATAAATATTTCTATTTACTCTTAAATTTATATTTTGATTCTATTTTTTGAACGTTAAGTTCTATTTTTACTGATGTTTGAGTAAATTGGACATTAATTATATGTTGAAATTAAAAATATTTTAATTCTATTTTAAAGGAGGAATTATGTTTTGGGATGTTTCCCCAAAAAATTTTAACATTTAGAAACTAAATATTTTGATATTTTTAAAAAAGTAATAAAATTAAAAATAAGTGCACCCGAATTCATAAGTCTTAAACTATCCTCGCCACTCTCACTTCTCCCTTGTCCCCCGCCTCTCCCTCGCCCCTTTCTCGCCCTCGCCCCTCCCTCAACCTAGAGGTGTCAACTGGGCCGGGCCGGGCCGGCACGGAAAAATTCCGTGCTCGGGCCCATGCCGTGCCCGGGTTAGGCATGAGTAGTGCCGTGTCGTGCCGTGCCTAACCCGGCATGGGTTTGTCCCGTGTCAGGTGTCCCTTGAGCCCGACCCCGCGATGGCCCCTCCCGCAAAAAAGACCGCGGGTCGGGTCTAATTCGACCCGACTCGCGGTCCCCCGAATCCCAAACTGTACGGACATGCCAGCTCGAGTGGGCCAGGCAAGGCACGGCACGGCCTGCCGTACCTGCTGGCCGTGCCGAGCCCGGCTATTTTAAACCTTGCCGGGCCTAGCCCGGCACAAAGGCACGCTCGTGCTCAAAAAAAATGGGCCGGCCCGGCCCGTTTGACACCTCTACCTCAACCTCGCCCCTCCCTCACCCCTTGCCCCCTCCCTCACCCTTCGCCTCTCCCTCACTCTTGCCTCTTCCTCACCCTCACCCTTGCCCCTCTCTCGCCCTCGCCCCTCCATCACCCTCGCCCCTCGCCCTCGCCCCTCCATCACCCTCGCCCCTCACCCCTCGCCCTCGCCCTTGCCCCTTGCCTGTCTCCCCTCACCTCTCACCCATCTATCCCCACCCTTTCCCCCATCCTTCTCCACAAGCTTCTTCGTGGAGCTCTGTCAAGCTCCAGTGAGTTCCTTTGTGGACCACGATGGATCTCCACGAGCTCTACAAGGAAGCTAGTCGAGTTCCAATGAGCTACACTTTAAGCTCGCTGTAGCTCAAAATGCTCCACAAGGGAGCTCCAAGATCAACTCCTTCATGGAGCTCTTGGAGCTCATTTGAGCTCCAAGTCGAGCTTGCTAGAGCTCGACGGAGCTTCACAAAGGAGCTCGTGGAGATGGGCGAGAGAGAGAGAGACAAGAGGTGAGCGTAGACGAGCGAGGGGAAAGAGGCAAAGGCAAGGGTGTAGGGCTAGTGTGTGGAAGAGGGTGAGGGGCAAGAGTGAGGAGCAGGTGAGAGTAGTTTAGGACTTACGAATTCGGATGGCCTTATTTTTAATTTATGCTTATTTTTGTTATTTATTAAAAAATATCAAAAGTTTAGCTTTTTAGGAAATCTCCCCAAAACATAATCCCCCCCCACTTTAAATCAATTCTATGTTTTCAGAAATTATAATCGAATAAAATAGTTTGATAAAAATTAAAAGTCTTGATATATTTTGTTTTTAATGAAAGGAAAATTTCTAAAATAAAAATAAATGTCAATAAAGACATTGGAGGGTTGTTTAAAATTTTGTGTGTGCATAATCATTCATTGATAATACAATTTAATCTAAATATTTATTCTTATTATATTCTTAATTTTATCATTATATAATGATAGTACAATTAAATCATTGTATTTTTTTATTATTACTTCCTCTCTTTTTACTTTTATTCAAGTTATTTCTTTTTTATTATTTTTTTTCTATTATTTATTTTGTTTATCTCTTTTACTTTGTTTTCTTTTTTTTTTATTTTTTTATATAATTTTTTTTTTCTTAATTTCTTCTTTTTCATAAACAACTACTTATTTTCTTGGTCTTAATCTTTATTATATACATTTTCATCATCATCGTATGTAATTTATTTTTTTTTTATCTTTTTTTTGTTTTAATCATTATATTTCTTTTATTGTTTTGCTTGGCACGTATTTATTGGTGAATTATGTTTTGGGATTATTCTTTAAAAATTTTTAATAATTAGAAACTAAACTTTTAATATTTATAAAAAAAATAAGAGCAATCAAATTGATAAGTCATAAACTACCCCACTCCTTGCCACTCTCCCCAGCCCCTCACCCCTTACTATCACCAACGAAGGAGCTCCTCATATAGGTGTCAACCAGGCCGGACGGCCCGGCCCGGCACGAGGCATGGCACGATTGGCCGTGCCTAGGCCGGCATGGCACGGAAATTTTCCGTGCCCGGGCTCGTGTCGTGCCGTGCCGAGGCCAACCGGGCCTTGTGCCGTGCCAGGCCCTACACAGTACCATGGCCCGTTGGCACTATATCATGACGAAATTAATTTTTTTTTTTAAATTAGGGTTACGAGGGCGCCGAAACCCTAATTTTTTAAAAAAATTAGGGGTTCGGAGCGACGGCGCACTCCGAAACCCTAATTTATTTTAATTTAGGGTTCGGTCCGACCGTGCCGAACCCGACGGATCATGCTGCGGGCTCGTGCTGGGTTAAACCCTACAAAACCATGCCGGCACGAAAGCACGGTTGGGCCTGAAAAAATGGGTCGGACCGGCCAGGTACATCCCGTTTGACACATATAGCTCCTTGAGCTCTATCATAGAGCTCGACGTGGATCTCACTAGAGCTCGACGAGATCATTAATAGAGCTCGTGGAGTTTCGTCTAGCTCCCACGATATAGCTCAAAAAGTTTCAGTAAGCTCATTCATGAAGCTCAATGAAGCTCCAGCAAACTCTATGTCCAGCTTCATCGATCTCCAAGAAAAAGCTCACTAGAACTCCGTCAAGCTCCACGAAGTAACTCACTCGAGCTCCTCGAGCTCAATCATGGAGCTCAACGGAACTCCATGAGCTTAGAGGTGTCAAACGGGACAGGCCGGGCTGGCCCGGCCCTTTTTTTTTTGAGCACGGGCGTGCTTTCGTGCTGGGCTAGGCACGGCACGATTTAAAAAGTCAGGCCCGGCACGGCCCGCCGTGCCAAACCAGGCCGTATGGGCATTAAAATTTTTTTTTTTAATTATAAATTTTTATTTTTATTTTATTTAAATAAATTATAAAATTATATATAAAATTATAGATAATGTATAATATTATATATTTATAATATGAAAAATGTTAAAATTTATTAAAATTACTAAGTTAAAATTTTTTTTATAATGTAATATAAAATTAGTTTAAAATTTATTAGAATTATATAATATAGTTATAAATTTTTAAATGAAAAATTAAAACAAAATAATAAATCAATCAATAAATTATGTTAAAAAAATTAAAAATTAAATAAAACATAAGCAAAACAAATGAAAAATGATAAATTAGCCATTAGATACCGAATGTCCAAACCAAATAAATTACAGTTTCAACGTAACGTATAAATAAAGTGTACAATAAATAAAAAACAAAACATCGAAATCAAAAAATAGTAGATTATCATCAATCGTCAATCGGCATATCATGAGCATCATCAGCCGCAACATCAAGATCAGTATCATATGGATCATCATCATCAGCAATCAAATCATCCACTATTACACTGGATTCGGCTGCAGTCCCTGTCCCAGTCCCTGTCCCAGTCCCTACTCCAGCACAATCATGGATGCTAAACCTCGAATCCTCTCAATCCTTCAAACAAGCCAAGATCTCAACAATATCTAGACATAATATCGATCTTCTATCCGAAATCACGTTCACTGCAACAGGAAAAAGCAGACTCCGATGCTACGCTCTACACCGGAGGAGTCAGTAGATCCCATGCCATCCTAGATAGCACGGGAACGGTGGACTCATATGATTTTCACCACTGTAATATATCAAGATTCTTAGTATCTAAATGTGCACCACGGTTAAGCTCAAAATTCAAAACTCAAGTTGAGATTCCCGAAAATCTAAGCCGAATGCCGAAATCCTGAGTCCCGAGAGAGAAAATAAGAGATTTGAGAGAAAAAATGTTTATGAAAAACATAAATGTTATAGAGAGGGGGGATGGAATTTATAGATTAAAAAAGTATTTTTTTTAAAAAAAGTAATTTTTTTTTAATTTTTTAGGGGGCAGAATCATGAGGGCCGTTGGATTCTGCCACATAGCCGTTGGAGGCGAGATCCAACAGTTGAAATTTAAATTTTTTTTAATATTTTTTTTCCCGTTGGGGGGGGGGGGGGAATTGGGTCGGTTCGGGGGTCATCGGACATGGAACACCACACGGGATGAACCCCTGTCACGAGCACCGAACCGTGCCAGGTCAGACACGGCACGCACCGGACCCGTGCATGAGATTTTCCCGTGATGGGCCAGCCCAGGCATGACCGAACCGTGCCTCGTGCTGGGCTGGCCCGGCCCGGTTGACACCTCTACATGAGCTTCACGAAGGAGTTCTTCGAGCTCTAGTAAGCTCCACTTTGAGCTCAGTGGAGCTCCATCAACTCCAAAATGGAGTTGGTGAGCTCCTTCGTGGAGCTCCACGAATGAGCTGGTAGAGCTTTACGTCGAGTTTGCTGTATCTCCAACAAGCTCCACGAAGTAGCTCATAGGAGCTCGACATAACTCCAAAAGGAACTTGTTCGGCTCCATGTCGTGGAGCTCGATGGAACTCCAAAAGCTTCACAAAAAAGCTTGTCGAGATCCAATGAGCTTCACTTCGAGATCGTCGAAGTTCGACGTAGCTCCACGAATGAGCTCATTGAACTCCAAGAAGGAGCTCGTCGAGCTCCAGTGAGCTCTATGTCGAGCTCTCTAGAGCTGACGGAGATCGAGGAGCTCCAGCGAGTTCCAAGAAGAAGCTCAAGTGAGCTCGATCATGGAGCTCACTAGAGCTCGACGAGCACAACTTCCACATCAGAGGTTAAGTCGATCAATGATGGCACTATACTGGCACTAGTTTAAACGAAATTCAGCACAACTATAGCACAACTTCCACATCAAATCAAATTTTTTGATCATCACCATGGCAATCTCTACTTCAACATCACATCAACTCATTTCCATCTTCAATGATGAGAATTATGAACTTTAGAGCATAAAAATAAAAACCATCCTATGAGCTTTTGATTTGTGGAATGTAGTAAAAAATGATATTCCAAAATCCAACAAAAGGAAATGCTGACTACGGAAATCTCATCTACCACAACGTCAACTTTTGAAAGCTCGTCATCAACAATAAGCTTGATGAAAGAATGACAAAAGAAAGATGTAGATGCACTTGTTAAAATTTTTCTAGATGTTATCGACTCCATATTTCAAAGAATGATGAACTCTATTTCAGCAAAACAAGCATGGGAGACGCTGAGAGGTGAATTCCAAGGTACCATTAAAGTTCCGACTATACGACTTCAAACTCTTAGAAAAGAATTTGAAAATCTTCGAATGAAAGAAGTAGAAAGCAACAAAGATTTATTTTCTAGAGTAATAAAAGTTGTAAATCAAAAAAAGGCATACGGAGACACCATCATAGATAAAAGAATTGAGGAGTCAAAAGATAGCAATGGTTCTCATTTTTAACCAAGTTGAGGAATCTACTTCACCGCCTATTCATGATCCTTTATCCCAAGAAAATTATAGTTGTAATTTAGAATATGATGATTTTGAATTGCTTCCAGCAAATTCTCCACCACTATGCATACTACGTGTTCAAGTGTGTATCGAGATACTCCATATATGTTTGAGTCATATAAAATTTCTATTCAAGAGCCCAGTAGTTATTATAAAGCAATACAGTATTTAAAATGAAGCAATGCAATGAAGGAGTAGATAAGAATGATTGAGAAAAATTAGACATGAGATTTGGTTGAAAAACCACTTCACAAAAATTTTATTAGAGTTAAATGGATTTACAAAATAAAAATAAATCCAAATGGCTCAATTCAGAAGAACAAGGCAAGATTGGTTGCAAAAGGATACTCACAATAATTTGGCTATGACCACAACGAGACCTTTGCGCAAGTGTTAAGGTAAGATACAATTAAAGCCATCCTAGTTTTTGCAACATAGAAATGATGACAAATTTATCAACTTGATGTAAAATCAAATTTTCTCAATGGTTATCTCGAGGAAAAAATTTATATTGAACAACCACCAGGTTTTGTGTTAAAAGGTGAAGAATAAAAAATCATAAAGCTCAAAAAGGCTTTGTACTGCCAAAAATAAGCTCCACGAGCTTTGTACAAAAGGATTGATTCCTATTTTACTGATTCTAGCTTTAGGAGGAGATGAGGACCAGTGAGCATACACTTTACATGAAGGCACAAGAACTGGACATTCTAATTGTTTCATTATAAGTTGATGAACTTATTTTTATAGGTAACAATTCCATGATGATCTCAGCATTTAAAAAAAATTTGGAGAACAAATTCGAGATGCCAGATCTTGGCCTAATGAACTATTTTTTAGCATGAAAATTAACCAAAGTAATAAATGTATTTTCATTTGCCATAAAAAGTATGCTAAAAATTTGCATAAAAAATTCAACATGGAAGATTGCAAACCAATGCCGACTCCACTAGTTTCATGTGAAAAAATAGTAAAAGAAGATGGTTCACTCAGTACATATGAGAATGTGTACAAAAGCATGATTGGCACTCTATTATATTTGATAGCAACGTGACCTGACATCATGTATGCTGATAGCCTGTAATCCATGTACATGCAAAAACCAACTCAAATTCATTTCATTACTACTAAAAGAGTATTCAGGTATATTATGGCTACTACCAATTTTAACATCTAATATAAACTAACAAAAAATCCAAAGTTAGTTGGTTACTCTGACAGTGATTGAGATAATTCTCTAGATGACATGAAAAATATATCTAGTTATATATTTTCATATGGTAGAAATATATTTTCATGGTTATTATACAAACATGACATAGTAACTCAATCAACCATAGAAGCAGAATATATAACTTCTTGTGAAGCAAAAAATCAAGCGAAATAGATTAGAAGAATTTTCTCCAATTTAGGTGAAATTCAAAAAAGTCCAAGATCAATTTTTTGTAATAGAAAATCTATAATTACTATTACTAAAAATCCAATGCAGCATCGAAAGACAAAGCACATCAAAATAAAATATCACACGCTTAGGGAAGCAGAAAATGAAGGTGAAATTTGTCTCATTAACTGCAATACCAATGAGTAGGTTGTAGATATTTTGACTAATATGTTACCTAAAGGAAAGTTTGAGTGCCTCAAGAATAAAGTCGGAATTTGTAAAATGCATATCAAGGAGTGTTAAAATGATACACATCCATGTTTTTTTTCCATTTTTTTGAGTTTAGTTGGTTTCATGTTTCACTCTTCTTTTCTCATTTGTAGACTTTAGTTGATTCCATATTTTTGACTTTAGTTTTTTGAATTTAGATGATATGATGATAATTATCTTTATATCATCTATATAAAGAATGAAAGCATGTAATGGAAATTAGGATGTAATACTAAAACTTCATTCTTCTCTTGTTTTCTGTTTCTCTTGTGCAACTTCTTTTATTTTATTTTTTCTCATTTGTTTCTAATGCACTACACAACACCTCTAGCAATTATTATAATTTTCTTTATCATCTTCATCTTTTTTTTAGTTCATACTCTTGTTCTTAAACTCTGATGGGAGAGGACGAGGGCTGATGGACCGATGAAAGAGGGCGAAGGTAATTTAGTATAAATGTAATAGAGTATACCATATTTTCATTTTTTTAAGATTCTGGTGATCTTTTCAAATTTAAAACGATAAGTTTCAAATTCTTAAATTTTTTTAGGAGACCACCCTAGAACATAATTTCTACTATTTTTATTCATCCTTTTTTTATTTCTAATCATTATAATTATGATTATTTAATTTTTTTTTCTTTTTATTCTCCATAATTTTTTTTTCCATCATCATCATCATCATCTTTGCCTTTAACTTTTTTTTTTCTTCTACCTCATCTTATTGTGCATCATTATCATCATATTTATCAATGTCTTTTTTTCCTATCTTATTTCACTTCTTCTTTTTATTCTCATAATTATTCTTATTGTTCTTCTTATCCATATTCTTATTAATATTATTCTTTTTCTTCTTCCCAGCTAGCTTCTTATTCTTCTTCATCATTTTAATAATGATATTTTTCTTCTTAATCATCATCAACATCGTGTCTTTTTCCATATCCTCTTTTTATTGATCATTATCATAATTATGATCAATAATCATTATTTTTTTTCTTTATTCATTTCCATTTTTATCTTGATATTCTTCTAGCACTTCATCTTCCTACTTTTTATCTAACTCTAATTTTTAGTTTCTTTTTTTTTTATTCTTCTTTATCTTGAAATAATCATTATTTTGGTACTAAAACTTATCATTAATTAACATAATTCAGAAATCTTATTGGATGATTATTTATCATCTAAAGTAGTCACACATATATATAGATCATACAAGTAGTAAAATAAATATGTCAAGATATTGATCCCATCGGAATTATATAAGTAATCTGATCAATCAAAAGTGAACTAATAGTTTTTGGAAAGATACTTTCCTAGTGTTTGGTCAATATTGTATTTGATTATTAGATGAAAGTCATATTAGTATAATAATGTCATAATGCCCTTTTGACATACAAAATGACCATCATCTAATGATTATCATTAAATATGATGATCTCTTCTTAGTTTTTTCCTTTGAATGTAATTCTATTTATGCATAATTTATACATCAATTACTTTTAAGTCATGTATCAATTTTCTTGATGATTATTTTGAATATATACTTCTATTCACTGACCACTAATATTTCAAAGATGCAACATGATATTGTAATCAATGAATTTGTACTTTTAGCTTTATAAATAAATATTCATGATTATTAACATATATTTTCCCATGAATTCTACCTATAAAAATTATACAATAAAAATTGACTCACAAGATTGTCCTCACCATTCGATGAACCGCTTCTTGCATATGCCTCGTGACTTGCTTGTCATCCATCATGGTTGATAATTTTTATATTATGGAAAAACCAACATTTTAGGCATTTTACTTAACTACCTCGACACTCAAGGTCATTTTATTCTACAATATGCTTTATGGATTGGTCTTAAGTCCATTCTTATATTTAACTTTGTAAGTATCATATTTGCAAAGATTAAGTTTATCTTAATCTTAAATTTTTACATATAAGTTTATTTCATATGTTATGATTAGAAGAATTGTACCTTTATTCTTATAATACCACATGAATATCTCTTATACACTGCTTATTATTATCCATCATGACCAATATGCATAAATTAATGAAATTGCGAAGATTCCAAATTTTAATTTGAAATAACATCATATTGATTAACATCCAAATGAAACATTAAAGTATACCTAAACCTTTTAAACTATATATCCATTACACACATATTACACTAACCTTATATCTCAATTTATCCGAATATTAAAAAAAAATCATGAATGATATTTTGATAGTTTTCTCGTGAAATCTATGATTACCAAAGAAAGTACAAGTAAAGATCTAAGTTTTAAAACTTAAACACAATCAAATTTTCTTTGTTTTTGTCTAGGATTTGCCTTTAATTCGAAGTTGGAATTGTGCCACCTAGGGTTTATAGTCGACCCTCGCTTGTGATCATGTTCTTCTTTTTCTCCCCTTACAAAATTTTCAAAGTAGTTCTCATATAGTTCAATAATCCATGTGATATTTAAGTTAGAAATTATAGTAATAGCTTATGGTTGTGATTTTTTTTGTCTGATTATATCTTTTCTGAAGTATCAAAGTCATTGAGACAATAAATGTCATGACTTATATAACTTTCATCTAGAGTTTGATGTTGTAGCATTGATAAAGATTATGATTGAGATAAATTCTCGTTGGAACTAAATATCATTGTATTTAGAATGGTCATGACTTTTATTTTCTCTCTATTACAAAATGCCACAACATTGGGAATGGTTAGGGATTTGGTATTTTTTCGCTAAAGCACAAAGTCACTGTAATGAAATGGTCATAATCAGAATAAATGCTTTCTGAAAGACAAAGTTATGGCGTTGAGAATTTCTATGGCTTTTGTATTTTCTTGTTGGAGAACAGTGTAATAGCTTTGAAATAACTATGACCATTATATACCTAGAACAAAATATCACCACATAAAATAATGTCCAATACTCAAGATATTTAGCATTTTTTTTCCATATTAAATAAATCGTGACCCTATAAATTACCAAAATATAATTATACCAATTAGATATTTGACTGCCACAATATTAAAATAATATTATGGTTGCTATGAGTTTTAAAGATTATATGACCTCAACTCTAAGAAAATATCATGACAATGGATAATGTATTGCACATTGTAAAGATTGTGACAACTTAGTGGTAAAGTCCTGATATACAAATATTATCATGATTAGTTTTATAGAGTTGTTGGCATGAAAGGATGCCATAACTAATTAGAAAGATCTGGAAGGCATACCCAAGACTTGACATCAGAAATATCACGAATTTCTATCGCTTGTCTCCCCTAAACCGTAGGTCTACCAGTCAATTAATTTCACTCCAAAAATATTATGAGTTTACAAATATGCACTAAAAATTTTTTAAATAGATATTTAGTGAAATCTCATAACTAAAAATTTTAGTTATGGTTCAAATTTGTATAATTTAGTTCGTTATGAAAAAACTATCTATTAAAAAAAACAAAATGATTCGATTCAAGAAAATAATCAAAAATTATTTTAAGCATAAACTAGTTCAGACACCTTTTATACATTTGTAAGGCTACTACTTATTGTTCTTTACAAATTAGAACATTCAATTTGGATGATTAAAACTTAGCTTATGATGAAAACAAAACAGGTGTTTTTATTTTATTTATTTTTTTTTTGAAATTTTGTTTTTAACATCTCTTTAAACTTTATTATCTACTCTATATAAAAACTCAACCAAATAAATCCCAGCCCAAAATAAATTTGAAACATAACCCAAGCTTCTTCTATTTCAAGCCCAAGCTATTGAATTACACTTTAGATTTGTGTGTATGTGTGTGTATGTTTATTAATTTATATATAGTTTATATATCTACATATATATTCATATATATTTATATATATTTATATATGTATACATTTATTTTTTTTCTATGTAAATATTCGATTTGTTACACTCTAGATAATAATTATGTAATTGAGTGGTCTTTTGTGATTTTTTAGGCGGAGGGCATGGATTTTAATCTAATTGATATCCATTCTATTGAATTATGCGGTTTCATGTTTTATTAAATAAATTTTTGAATTAGTAAAATTTATTTTTTTTTTAAATTTAGAGGGCAAAATCGAGTTATTAAATTTTAGTACACTAAAACTTAATTATTTTAGAATTTATTATATTTTTTTAATTATGAAATCTTTAGTGTACAAAAATCAAATATTTTATTTTTATTGTACCAAAGCACTAATCTTCCATTTTAATAACTATTGTTTTTATTTTTTTCAAACATGGTTTCCGAAATTGGAAAATCATTGTTTTCCAATTTAGGATATCACATTTTGCATGTTTTTTAAAATATATGGTTTTAAATTTTAAACATGTTTTCCAAAATCGAAAAATGTATGACTTTGATTTTGTGTTCGAAATTTAAATATTTTATATTAACGATATGATTTTTAAAATAATTTAAAAAAAGGGTGTAAAACATAAATATTTTTGTTTTGATACTATTAAATATAATTTTCTAGCGATAAAACATATCTAGCAAATTTATAATCCCAGACAAAGTCAAAGTAAAACCAGTGTTTTTATTATGAAAAGTGGTTTTCACACCGAGTCCCTGTTGGAAAGCACTCATTGCCCACTGATTGCTAGAACCGGAGCGGAGCCATTCTTTTTAAAAGCCCGCGCACTGTCTTCTTCATATCATCACAGTTGCTTCAAACTTTTACCTACCGCTGCAAGATTTCATTTCAAACGGAACTGCAACAAAACAGGCGAGAGGCTGGATGGTGAAGGCTATGGCTCATTTCGTTCAGCATATCATAGTGACCATGCTGCTTTGTTCCGCCCTTATCTATGCATCCCGCCCCGACTCGACTTTTTATCATGGAGACCGCTCCAACAATCAGGTGAACTGTGGGTCTTTTCAAATTGTTTTCCTACCATAATATCAGTCTTGTTGGAGCGCCCGATCAGACATTTTCGTGTTCATTCTGCCTCCTATCTTGCTTATTATCAGGGTGGCGATCCTGCCTTATACGCAGAGCTGGTTGAAGAAAGCTGTGATCTTGCTGCTGACGAAGAGTGCTTGGCCAGAAGGACTCTTGCTGCACATTTAGACTACATCTATACCCAGAACGAGATCGATTCTGATAAACCATGAAATTTCTAGCAACAAGTATCAGTTTCAATTTGCTCGGTGTGTTGTTTGAGAATTTATAAAGGTTTGATTTTGGATACCCACCGCCCCTGTAACAAACTGTCAGAAACTCGTGGTTTTGTATTTGATGTCTTTCATTCCCGTTCTGGTTGTGGCTTTGTAGTTTATGTCTTTCTTTCCCGTTCTTGCTGTGATTTTGCAGTGAAACCAATTTATTTTTTCTTCATCATGAGGGGATCATCGTAATGAACATTGACATGTTTTTCCAAGCATCCACCTATTCATTATTCAATTAGAAGTTTATTTGATGTACAATTAGGCATACATATATTTGAATTTTATGCCATTATTGGGCACTAACAATTAATCAATAAAACATGTACATTTTTCAATATACACTCAATTTACTCACTTTTGCCTTTGGAAAGAAACATTCTATGATTTTTAGTGTATTCCAAGCTAATTTTGTTAACAGAAATGACATAATTTGTCTCAAAATGCATTTCTCTAAACACATCAAATTTTTATATTTTCATCTTGCTGCCTTAAAATTAATGGATGAATTGGAGGTTCTAACAATTGCCTAATGCCAAGAATAAAGAGTAGAATAGGCGGGATCTTTTACAGGCAAAATACCTAGGTTTACCTTTCCTATATTTTAGGTTCCTACAAATTTTATATTATGTTGTAGTTAATATTGGTTTGAAGCATAATTGTTTGGGTGTAAAGATTGTGGTTGATAATTATTTGTGGGAATTATGTATTTCTATTTACTCTTAAATTTATATTTCAATTCTATTTTTTGAATGTTAAGTTCTATTTTTATTGATGTTTGAGTAATTTGGACATTAATTATATGTTGAGTTTACTTGACATACATTAGATCATGCATTTGAGCCCAACCCCACTTTAACATAGGAATTATGTTTTAGGGTGTTTCCAAAAAGTTTTAACATTTGGAAACTAAACTTTTGATATTTTTAAAAAAGTTACAAAATTAAAAATAAAAGCACCCAAATTCCTAAACTACCCTCGCAGTTTTGCCTTGCCCCTCGCCCCAAGCTCGCCTTCGCCCCTCGGCCCTTGCCCTCGCCCCTCCCTCGCTCCTCTCCCTTCACCCCTTGCCCTCGCTCGTCTCTCCTCACCTCTCACCCCTCTATCCCCACCCCTATCCCCCAGCCTTCTCAACAAGCTCATTCGTGGAGCTCCGTCAAGTTCCAATGAGCTCCTTTATGGAGCACGCTGGATCTCCATGAGCTCTATGAGGAAGCTTATCAAGCTCCAGCGAGCTTCACTTTAAGCTCGAGCTTGAAAAGCTCCATAAAGGAGCTCTAGTGCTTCAAGATTAACTCCTCCATGGAGCTCGTGGAGCTCATTGGAGCTCCAAGTCAAGCTTGCTAGAGCTCAACGAAGCTTCACAAAGGAGCTCGTGGAGACGAACGGGTGGAGATGGGCGATAGGTGAGGGTAGACGAGCGAGGGTAAATGGGCAAAGGCAATAGCGAGAGGCTAGGGCAAAGGGCTAGGGCGTGGGCGAGGGTGTGGGCGAGTGAGGGGCAAGGAGTGAGGAACATGTGATTAGTTTAGGACTTACGAATTCGGGTGCCCTTATTTTTAATTTATATTTAGTTTTGTGAATTTTTAAAAAATGTCAAAACTTTAGCTTCTAAATTTAAAAAATTTTTAGGAAAACACCGAAAGGCATAACTCCCCCCACTTTAAATCAATTCTATGTTTTTAGAAATTATAATCAAATAAGATAGTTTGATAAAAATTAAAAGTCTTGACATATTTTATTTTTAATGAAAGGAAAATTTCTAAAATAAAAATAAATGTCAAAGACATTGGAGGGTTGTTTAAAATTTTGTGTTTATAGTTATTATAGATAATCACTCATTGATTCCACAATTTAATCTAAATAATAATTCTTTTTATATTCTTAATTTTATCATTATATAATGATAGTACAATTAAATCATCGTATTTTTTTATTATTACTTCCTCTCTTTTTACTTTTATTCAAGTTATTTCTTTTTTATTATTATTTTTATATTCGTTTTATTACTATTTCTATTATTTATTTTGTTTAAATCTTTTACTTTGCTTTCTTATTTTTTTTTTATTTTTTTTATATAACTATTTATTTCTTTATTTCTTCTTTTTCATAATCAACTACTTCTTTTGCTTGGTCTTAATCTTTGTTATATACATTTTCATCATCGTCGTCTTTTATTTATTTATTTTTTTATCTTTTTCTTTGTTTTAATCATTATATTTCTCTTATTGTTTTGCTTCATACGTATTTATTGGTGAAATAGGTTTTGAGATTATTCTCTATAAATTTTTAACAATTAGAAACTAAACTTTTCATATTTATAAAAAAATCATAAAATTATAAATAAATTAAAAATAAGAGCACTCAAATTGGTAAGTCCTAAACTACCCCCGCCCCTCACCACTCTCCACAGCCCCTCACCCTCGCCCCTCCCATTCGCCAACGAAGGAGTTCCTTGAACTCCATCATAGAGCTCAACGTGGAGCTCACTAGAGCTCAACGAGATCATTCGTAGAGCTCGTGGAGTTTCGTCGAACTCCCACAAAAGAGCTCTAAAAGTTTTAGTGAGCTCATTCGTGAAGCTCGATGGAGCTCTAGCAAACTCCATGTCGAGCTTCATCGATCTCTAAGAAAAAGCTCACTAGAGCTCCACGAAGTAGCTCACTCGAGCTCTATCTTGAAGCTTGACGGAAATCCATGAGCTCCACGAAGGAGTTCATCGAGCTCTAGTGAGCTCTACTTTGAGCTTAGTGGAGCTTGTGGAGTTCCATCAAGCTCCACAATGGAGTTGGTGAGCTCCTTTGTGGAGCTCCACGAAGGAGCTAGTCGAGCTCTACGTCGAGTTCACTAGAACTCCAACAAACTTCACGAAGTAGCTAGAGGTGTCAAACGGAATGGGCCGGGCCGGCTCATTTATTTTTGAGCACGAGCATGCCTTCGTGCCTGGCCCGGCACGGTTTAAAAAAGCCGGGCCGTATGGTTCGGGCCTCGTGGGACCGCGGGTCGGGTCTGATTGGACCCGACCCGTGGTCTTTTTTGCAGGAGGGGCGATCGCAGGGTCGGGCTTGGGGGACACCCGACACGGGACGAACCAGTGCTGGTGTGCCGTACCACGGGACGAACCGTGCCGGGACAAGCACGGAACGGCACGGGCCAGGCACCGCACGACACTGCTTGTGCCTAACCCGGGCACGGGATTTTTCCGTGCCGTGCCTCGTGCCGGGCCGGGCACCTCTAGAAGTAGCTCATAGGAGCTCCTTCAAGAGCTCGACAGAATTTCAGAAGGAACTTGTTCAGCTCCATGCCGAGCTCGCTAAAGCTCGACGGATCGCGAGGAGCTCTGGTAAACTCCACGAAGGAGTTCACTGGAGCTCCTCGAGCTCTATCGTGGAGCTCGATGAGACTTCAAAAGCTTCACAAAAGAGCTCATTGAGATCCAATGAGCTCCACTTCGAGCTCGTCGGAGCTCCGGCGAGCTCCATGATTGAGCTCAATAGAGCTCATTGAACTCCACGAAGGAGCTCGCTGAGCTCCATGTCGAGTTCTCTAGAGATGACAAAGCTCGAGGGGCTCCAGCAAGCTCCACGAAGGAGCTCAAGTGAGCTCGATCACGTAGCTAACTAGAGCTCGATCATGTAGCTAACTAGAGTTCGACGAGCACAACTTCCACATCAGAGGTCAAGGTGATCAATGATGACACTATACTGACACTAGTTTAAGCGAAATTCTGCACTATTATAGCACAACTTTCATATCAAATCAAATTTTTTGATCATCACCATGGCTACCTCTACTTCAACATCGCATCAACTCATTTTCATCTTCAATGATGAGAATTATGATTTTTAGAGAATAAAAATAAAAACCATCATGAACTTTTGATTTGTGGAATGTAGTAAAAATTGATATTCCAAAATCCAACAAAAGGAAGAACTGACTACGAAAATCTCATCTACCATGACCGCAACTTTTGAAAGCTCATCATCAACAATAAGCTTATGAAAGAATGACAGAAGAAAGATGTAGATGCACTTGTTAAAATTTTTCTAGATGTTATTGACTCCATATTTCAAAGAATAATGAACTCTATTTCAGCAAAACAAGCATGAGAGATGCTGAGAGATGAATTCCAAGGTATCATTAAAGTTCCAGCTATACGACTTCAAACTCTTAGAAAAGACTTTGAAAATCTTTAAATGAAAGAAGGAGAAAGCAACATAGATTTATTTTCTAGAGTAATAGAAGTTGTAAATCAAAAAAAAGGCATACAGAGACACCATCATAGATAAAAGAATTGAGGAGTCAAAAGATTTATTTTCTAGAGCAATACAAAGATATATTTTTTAGAATAATATATCATAAAAGTTGAGAATTATGATCATAAAAAAATAAAAATAAAAACAATCCTATGAGCTTTTGATTTATGGAATGTAGTAAAAAATGATGTTCCAAAATCCAACAAAAGGAAGAGCTGATTATTGAAATCTAATCTACCACGACGTCAACTTTTGAAAGCTCATCATCAACAATAAGCTTGAAGAAAGAATGACAAAAGAAAGATGTAGATGCACTTGTTAAAATTTTTCTAGATGTTATCGACTCCATAATTCAAAGAATAATGAACTCTATTTCAGCAAAACAAGCATGGGAGACGCTGAGAGATGAATTCCAAGGTACCTTTAAAGTTAGGGCTATACGACTTCAAACTCTTAGAAAAGACTTTGAAAATCTTCGAATGAAAGAAGGAGAAAGCAACAAAGATTATTTTCTAGAGTAATAGAAGTTGTAAATCAAAAAAAGACACACGGAGACACTAGATGAGATAAAAGAGTTGTAGAAAATATTGATTTCTTTCATTGAAAAATTTGATTATGTGGTTAGCATAATTGAGGAATCAAAAGCACTCTCAACACTTTCTATCATTATGCTTGTTGCTTACCAAAAAGCTCATGAGCAAAAAATTTTTCAGCAGAATGAGTCCTCCACCGAATATGCTTTTTAGTCAGCACATAAAAATAAATTTCAAAATAATTATAGAAAGAATCAGAACCAACGCATCGTCAACAATAAAGGCAAGTTGAACAAACTTAAAGAAAAAAAAAGGAAAATTTCTTCGTGGCATCTGTAAAAAAACATATCTTGACAAAGATTATTGGTACAAGGAAAACATCAATGCTCAAACTGTAAGAAGTTTGGTCACGTTTATCAAACCTGCAGGTTCAAGCAAAATCAGCATGCTATTTTTTCTGAATCTATAAATGAAGTTCACATCTTTTATGCTTGCCAAGCTACAACAATGAAGAATGATGTGTGACTGATCGATATTGGTTGCACAAACTACATTGGAAAAAAATAAAAATTATTTTATTAATATTGATTCTATCATTTAAGTATCTATAAGAATAGGTGCTGGAGTATTAGTTGAATCCAAAGGCAAAAACACAATTTCAATCCAAACTTTGAAAGGTAAAAGGCTCATTGATAATGTTTTTTTCGTTCCCATCTAGATCAAATTTTGTTAAATATGCCTCAAATAAATACAAATTGTTACTCATTATTATTTGAAGGTAATACTTATGGAATTTTAGATCATCAAGAAATATAGATAGCAAATGTTAAGATGGAGAATAAGACATTCCTAATTTATAATAACTTTGCCATTGAAAATTCACTAGTGTCAAAAGCTAGTGTAGATAGTTCACTATGGCACAAAAAATTCAGACATTTTAGTATTCAAAATCTTAAACTGCTTTCCCAAAAAGTAAAAGTGAAAGATCTACTCACCATTAGTAACCTGAAGGGTATCTGTGAAGGATGCCAACTTGAGATGAAGCACTAAAAACCATTTCCTATCAGCACAGTTTGGTGTGCCTCACAGAAACATCAATTGATGCACACCGATGTTTGTGATCCAATAAGAACATCATTATTGGATAGTAGCAAATATTTCATCATCTTTATTGATGATTATTTTCGAATGAATTAGGTTAATATTTTTCAAAAATAGATATAAGATGTTTGGGACATTATAGAAGTTAAACAAGATGGTTGAAAATCTAAGTCGTCTTCAAATTTAGACTCTACTTAGCGACAATGGCACTGAGTACAACACCTCCAAATTTAATAAATTCTATGAAGAAAAAGGTGTACATCATTAACTTACCATTACATACACACCATAACATATTAGTGTTTCTGGAATAAAAAAATAGAATTATTATGGATATGGCAAGATCCATGCTTGGACAGAAAAAAGATGCACCACTAAAGTTGTCACTGATATGACTTCACTTGAAATGTGATCTAGACACAAATCATTAGTCAGACACTTGAAAATATATGGTTTCATATGCTATTTGTATATTCTAGCACAAAAAAGGCACAAGATGGAAGCAAAAGCAGAAAAGGAATTTTCATGGGAAATAGCTCTCAATCCAAAGGTTATTGAATTTATAATCTGCAAACCCATAAATTTATGGTGATCATAGATGTAACTTTTCATAAAGATGCTTTTTAGAATTGGGAATAAAATTTAAAAAATCATAAATTAGCAATGGTTCTCATTTTTAACCAATTTGAGGAATCTACTTCACTACCTATTCATGATCCTTTATCTCAAAAAAATTATAGTTATAATTTAGAATATGATGATTTTGAATCACTTCCAGCAAATTCTCTACCACTATGCACACGACGTGTTCAAGTGTGTATCGAGATACTACACAGATATTTGAGTCAAACAAAATTTCTGTTAAAGAGCCCAATAGTTATGATAAAGCAATATAGTATTAAGAATGGAGCAATGCAATGAAGAATGAGATAAGAATGATTGAGAAAATTTAGACATGAGAGTTGGTTGAAAAACTACTTCACAAAATTTAATGGGGTTAAATGGATTTACAAAATAAATATAAATCCAAATGGTTCAATTTAAAAGTACAAGGCAAGATTGGTTGCAAGAGGATACTTACAATAATTTGGCATTGACCATAATGAGATCTTTGCGCCAGTTTTAAGGCAAGATACAGTTAGGGCCATCTTAGTTTTTGCAACATAGAAATGATGAAAAATTTATCAGCTTAATGTAAAATCAACTTTCCTCAATGGTTATCTCGAGGAAGAAATTTACATTAAACAACCACTGAGTTTTGTGCTAAAAGGTGAAGAATAAAAAATCATAGAGCTCAAAATGGCTTTGTGCTACCTAAAATAAGCCCCGCGAGCTTGGTACAAAAATATTGATTCCTATTACACTGATTCTGGCTTTAGGAGGAGACGAGGACCAGTGAGCATACACATTAGTGAAGGCACAAGAACTTGACTTTCTAATTGTTCCATTATATGTTGATGATCTTATTTTTATAGGTAACAATTCTAGGATGATCTCAACATTTAAAGAAAATATGGAAAACAAATTTGAGATGACAGATCTTAGCCTGATGAACTATTTTTTGGCATGAAAATTAACCAAAGTAATGAATGTATTTTCATTTTCCAGAAAAAGTATGCTAAAAATTTGCTGAAAAAATTCAACATGGAAGATTGCAAACCAATGGCTGCTCCACTAGTTTCATGTGAAAAATTTGTAAAAGAAGATTGCTCGCTCAGTACAGATGAGAAGTTTTACAAAAGCATGATTGGCACTCTATTGTATTTGACAGCAGCATGACATGACATGATGTATGCTAATAGCCTATTATCCAGGTACATGTAAAAACCAACACAAATTCATCTCATTACTGCTAAAAGAATATTCAGATACATTATGGCTACTACTAATATTAACATCTAATATAAACCAACAAAAAATCCAAAGTTAGTTGGTTACTCTGACAGTGATTGGGTTAGTTCTCTAAATGACATTAAAAGTATATCTGCTTATATATTTTCATATGGTAAAAGTATATTTTCTTGATTATTATACAAGCATGACACAGTAACTCAATCAACCATAAAAGCAGAATATATAACTACTTGTGAAGTAAAAAATCAAGCGAAATAGATTAGAAGTATTTTCTCCAATTTAGGTGAAATTCAAAAAAAGGTCAAGATAAATTTTTTGTGATAGCAAATCTATAATTGCTATTGCTAAAAATCCAATGCAGTATCAAAAGTCAAAGCACATCAAAATAAAAAATCACACACTTAAGAAAGCAGAAAATGAAGGTGAAATTTGTCGTATTCACTGCAATACTAATGCGTATGTTGTAGATAATTTTACTAAAATGCTACCTAAAGGAAAGTTTGAGCACCTCAAGAATAAAGTTGGAATTTGTAAGATGCATATCAAGGAGTGTTAAAATGATACACATCCATGTTTTTTTCTATTATTTTGAGTTTAGGTGGTTCCATGTTTCACTCTTCATTTCTCATTTGTAAACTTTAGTTGGTTCCATATTTTTGACTTTAGTTTTTTGAATTTAGATGATATGATGATAATTGTCTTTATATCATCTATATAAAGAATGAAAGCATGTAATGGAAATTAGGGTATAATACTAAAACTTCATTCTTCTCTTGTTTTCTGTTTCTCTTGTGCAACTTCTTTTATTTTATTTTTTCTTATTTGTTTCTAATGCACTACACAACACCTCTAACAATTATTGTAATTATTCTTTATCGTCCTCATCTTTTTTTTAGTTCATACTCTTGTTCTTAAACTCTTTCATCATCTTCTTTTGTTTATTCTCTTTCTTCTTATTCTTGTATTTCTTTTTATTTATCTTCCTCATCATAATCATTATTATCTTTATTTTCTTTCCATTCTTCTTCTCCTCTTTCTCTTACTCATACTACTTATTTTACTTGATCTTTTTTTTCTTCATCTTCATCATAATTTTCTTATTAATTTTCATCATCATGATCATTCTTTTTTTTCTTCATCAATATCTTCAGCTTCATTTTCTTTTACTTTTTTTTTCTTTTTCTACAACAATCTTTTCTTATCCTCTTCATTTTTTATTCTCTCCTCCTCTTTATCTGCTTATTTTTCATCTAATATTTTTTTTTTGCTTATTAGACTCTTTTTCTTTTTTTTATCTTATTTTTTTTCCTCTTTTTTTTTCTTTTCACCTCCTCATCATCACTTTTCTTTCTTTGCCTTTGACTTCTTTTTTTTCATATTTTACTTCTTTTTCTTTTTTTTTATTATTCTTTGTATTCTTCTTTATTTTCTTTTTTATCTCCATCTCCATCTCCTCCTCCTCCGCCATATTTTTATGGGGGATTTATGTTTTAGTGTGCTCTCCAAAAAAAATTTAAGAATTTGAAACTTATCTTTTAAAATTTTAAAAAATGTCACGAAAATCTTAAAAAACTGAAAATTGGGACAACTCTATTACGCCTATACTAAATTACCCTTGCCCTCTCCTATCGGCCCTCTCCCTTTGGCCCTCTCCCATCGGCCCTCTCCCATCGGCTCTCGCCCTCTCTCGTCGAGCTCAATGGAGCTTGATCGAGTGCTTTTTCTAGCTCATAGAGCTCATGGTTGTGCTCCTAAAGCTCTACTCATAACTTCATCGAGCTCATGGTCGAGCTCGAGGAACTCATGTTAAAATCATGAAATTTGTGTCGAGATATTAGACCTCAGCAGAGCTCAATGCCAAGCTTTTAGAGCTCGATAGAGGTCTCGGTAGAGCACCTAGAGCTCAATGGAATTGATGCTGATCCCTAGAGCTCGATAGAGGTCTCGGTAGAGCACCTAGAGCTCAATGGAATTGATGCTGATCCCTAGAGCTCGACCGAGAGCTCCATCGAACTCGTCGTCGAGCTCCAGGAGCTCCATGGTCCTCTCATTCAAGCTCCAGGAGCATGACCATTAGTTACAGGAGCTCGAAGTAGCTCTCGATCAAGCTCCATCGAGCTTGATGGGAAAGGGCGAGGGCTGATGGAAGAGGACTGGTGAAAGAGGGCGAAGGTAATTTAGTATAAATATAATAGTGTGTACCAAGATTTCATATTTTTAATATTTTGGTGATCTTTTCAAATTTAAAAAGATTAGTTTCATATTCTTATATTTTTCTAGGGGAGCATCCTAGAACATAATTTCCCCTATTTTTTTTCATCCTTTTTTTATTTATAATCATTATAATTATGGTTATTTGTTTTTTTTCTTTTTATTTTACATAATTTTTTTTTCATCATCATCATTATCATCTTTGTATTCAACTTTTTTTTTCTTCTACCTCATCTTATTGTGCATCATTATCATCATTTTTATCAATGTATTTTTTTCCTCTCTTATTTCACTTCTTATTTTTCTTCTCATTTTATTCTTCTCATAATTTTTCTTATTGTTTTTCTTATCCATATTCTTATTATCATTATCCTTTATCTTCTTCTCAGCTAGCTTCTTATTCTTCCTCATCATTTTAATAATGATATTTTTCTACTTAATCATCATCAACATCATCGTGTCTTTTTCCATATGCTCTTTTTATTGATCATTATCAAAATTATGATCAATAATCATTATTTTTTTTTTCTTTACTCGTTTCCTTTTTTATCTTGATATTCTTCTAGCACTTCTTCCTCCTACTTTTTATCTACCTCTATTTTTTAGCTTCTTTATTTTTTATTCTTCTTTATCTTGAAATAATCATTATTTTGGTACTAAAACATATCTTTAATTAACATAATTCCAAAATATTATTGGATGATTATTTCTCATCTAAAGTAGTCACACAAGTAATAAAAATAAATATACGTTAAGATATTGATCCCATTGGAATTATATAAGTAATTTGATCAATCAAAAGTGAACTAATAACTATTTGAGTTTAGTATATATACTTGAGTTTTTGGATAGATACTTTGATTTTATGATTATTTTACAACCTTGTGCGTGATTATACTTTCTTAGTGTTTAGTCAATGTTGTATGTGATTATTGGAAAAAAGGCATATTAGTATAATAATGTCATAACGTTCTTTTGACAAACAAGGTAGGCATCAACATTGGATTATCATTACTTAGGATGATCTCTTCATAGTATTTTCGTTTGCATGTTATTCTATTCATGCATAATTTAAACATCAATTACTTTTAAGTCATGCTTCAATTTCTCTTGATGAATATTTTGAATATATACTTCTATTCATTGACCACTAATATTTCAATGATGCAACATGATATTGTAATTAATTTATTTGTACATTTGCTTTATAAATAAATACTCATGATAATTAATATGTATTTTCTCATGAATTCTACCTATAAAAATTATACAATAAAAATGGACTCAAAGAGATTGTCACCACCATTCGATGAACCTCTTCTTGCAAATGCGTCGTGACTTGCTTGTCATCCATCATGGTTGATAATTTCTATATTATGGCAAAACCAACATTTTAAGCATTTTACTTAACTCCCTCATCACTCAAGGTCATTTTATTCTATAATATACTTTATGGATTGGTCTTAAGTCCATTCTTGTATTTAACTTTTTAAGTATCATATTTACAAGATTAAGTTTATTTTAAATTTTTACTTATAAGTTTATTTCATATGTTATGATTAGAAAAATTGTACCTTTATTCTTATCATACCACATGAATAATTCTTATACTTTGCTTATTATTATTCATAATGACCAACACACCTAAATTAATGAAATAGTGAAGATCCCAAATTTTAATTGAAAATAACATCATATCGATTAACATCCAAATGAAACATTAAAGTATACCTAAACCTTTTAAATTATATATCCAATTCACACATATTACACTAACCTTATATCTCAATTTATCCTAAAATTAAAAAAAAAATTCATTAAAGATATTTTGATAGTTATCTTGTGAAATCTATGATTACCAATGAAACTACAAGTAAAGATCTAAGTTTTAAAACTTAAACTCAAACAAATTTTCATTGTTTTTGTCTAGGATTTGCCTTTAATTTGAAGTTGGAATTGTGCGACCTAGGGTTTATAGTGGACCTTGGCTTGAAATCATGTTCTCTTTTTTCTCCTCTTGCAAAATTTTCAAAGTATTTCTCATATAGTTTAGTAATCAATGTGATATTTCAAGTTAGAAATTATAGTAATAACTTATGGTTGTGATTTTTTTGTCTGGTTATATCGTTTCTGAAGTATCAAAATCATTGAGACAATAAATGTCATTACTTATGTAACTCTCATCTAGAGTTTGATGTTGTTGCATTGATAATGATTATGATTGAGATAAATTCTATTTGAAACTAAATATCATAGTATTTAGAATGGTCATGGCTTTTATTTGCTCTCAATTACAAAATGTCACAACAATGGGAGAATGGTTAGGGATTTAGTATTTTTTTCACTAAAGCACAAAGTCACTGTAATGAAATAGTCATAATCAGGGTAAATGCTTTCTGAAAGACAAAGTTATGACATTGAGAATTTCTATGGCTTTTGTATTTTCTTGTCGGAGCAAAAAGTTATAGTATTGAAATAACTATGACCATCATATTCATAGAACAAAATATCACCACATAAAATAATGTCCAAGACTCAAAACATTTAGTATTTTTTTCCATATTAAATAAAGCATGACCCTATAAATTACCAAATGTAATTATACCAATTAGATATTTGACTGCCACAATATTAAAATATTATAATGGTTGCTATGAGTTTTAGAGATTATACGACCTCAACTCTAAGAAAATATCGTGACAATGGATAATGTATTGCACAGTATAAAAATTGTGACAACTTAGTGATAAAGTCGTGATATACAAATATTATTATGATTAGTTTTTTAGAGTTATTGGCATGAAAGGATGCCATAACTACTTAGAAAGATTTGGAAGGCATACCCAAGTCATGACATCAGAAATATCACAACTTTCTATCGCTTGTCTCTACTAAACCGTTGGTCTACCAGTCAATTAATTTCACTCCAAAAATATTATGATTTTACTAATATGCACTAAAAGTTTTCAAAATAGATATTTAGTGAAACCTTTTTAATAAATACTCAAATTTGTACATTCATACTATTAAATACATAAAATCATCCAAAATATTTAGTATGTGAAATACTGAATAAACTTACTCTAAAGGTACTACATATCATCGAACAATGAATATCATTATATTTTCAAACATGCTGAATAAAGTACAAAAATATTTGCATAATATAGTTCATTATAAAAAAACTATTTTATTAAAATGAACAAAATTATTCAATTCAATAAAATAATCAAAAATTACTTAAAGCATAAACTAGTTCTAGCACCTTTTATACATTTGTAAGGATGCCACTTATTTTTCTTTACCAATTAGAATTACTCAATTTGGATGATTCAAACTTAGCTTCTAATGAAAACAAAACATGTATTTTTATTTTATTTATTTTTTTGAAATTTTGTTTTTAACATCTCCTTTAAACTTTATTATCTCCTCTATATAAAAACTAAACCAAATAAATCCTAAGCCAAAATAAATTTGAAACATAACCCAAGCTTCTTCTCTCTAAAGCCCAAGCTATTGAATTACACTTCAGATGTGCGTGTGTGCGTGTGTGTGTGTGTGTGTGTGTGTGTGTTTATCAATTTATATATAGTTTATATATCTACATATATTTATATATATTTATATATGTATACATTTATTTTTTTTTCTATATAAATATTCGACCTGTTACACTTCAGATAAGAATTATTTAATCAAGTGGTCGTTTGTGATATTTTAGGCGGAGGGCACGTGTTTTAATCTAATTGATATCCATTCTATTGAATTATGTGGTTTCATCTTTTTTTGCATAAGTTTTTGAATTAGTAAAATTTATTTTATTTTTTTTTTTAATTTAGAGAGAAAAATTGAGTTATTAAATTTTATTACACTAAAACTTAATTATTTTAGAATTTATTATATTTTTTTAATTATGAAAACTTGAGTGTACAAAAATCAAATATTTTATTTTTATGGTACCAAAGCACTAATCTTCCATTTTCATAACTATTGTTTTTATTTTTTCAATCATTTTTCCGAAATTGGAAAATCATTGTTTTCCAATTTCGGACATCAAGTTTTGCATGTTTTTTAAAGTATATGGTTTTAAAATTTAAATATATTTTCCAAAATTGAAAAATATTGACTTTGATTTTGTGTTCGAAATTTAAATATTTTATATTAACGATATGATTTTTAAAATAATTTAAAAAAGGGTGTAAAACATAAATATTTTTGTTTTGATACTATTAAATATAATTTTCTAGCTATAAAGCATATCTCGTAAATTTATAATCAAAGACAAAGTCAAAGTAAAACCAGTGTTTTTATTAAGAAAAGCGGTTTTCACCCCGAGTCCCTGTTGGAAAGCACTCATTGCCCGTCCGATTGCTAGAAACCGGACCCATTCTTTTTAAAAGCCCGCGCACTGTCTTCTTTCATATCACCACAGTTGCTTCAAACTTTTACCTACTGCAATATTTCATTTCAAACAGAACTGCAACAAAACAGGCGAAAGGCTAGATGGTGAAGGCTATGGCTCATTTCGTTCAGCATATCATAGTGACCATGCTGCTTTGTTCCGCCCTTACCATAATATCAGTCTTGTTGGAACGCCTGATTAGATATTTTCGTGTTCATTCTGTAAAAAAAAATTTAACTGAAATCAATATAATGATTTATTTATAAGTGGTACTTTACCCTAATAAAACCAAAAATTAAAAATTATTATCACTCATAAGATTAATTATTGTATCTTTACATTTCATATTTTCCATTAAAAATAAATATTAAATGTTTAACAAAATTATCCATTAAAAATAGATATTTAATATTTATTTAACAAAATTATCTCATAAACTTAAATGCTTCTGTTATCTTTCATGCCAAGTAATCTTTTACAGTTGTCGAGTAGTATCGTAGGTAGCAATTTGGTGAAGATATCTCCGACTTGGTCCCGACTTGTTACGTATACTAATTTTATATTTCCTTCTTTCACTAGATCTCGGATGAAGTTAAAACGAGCGTCAATATGATTGCTTCTCTCATAATTCATCGGGTTCTTGCTCAACTCAATTGCTGATTTGTTGTCAACTCGTATCTCAGTTGCATCGAGTTGTTGGTCCATCATGTCTAATAAATTTCTAAGCCATATCACATGACGTACACACAAAGATGCTGCCACATATTCAGCTTCACATATCGAGAGTGTCACGATTGATTGCTTCTTTGAAAGCCATGTAAACACCGTGTCACCCATAAAAAATACATAACCCAATTTACTTTTCCAATCGTCTAACTCTCTGCACTAATTACTATCGGAGTACCCGTTCAACTTATAATCTGCTACATTTGTATAAAATAACCCGAGTGACATTGTTCCTTTGATGTATCAAAGGATTTGATTTAATGCCTTCCAATGTGAAAAGACTGGCTCCCCCATGAACTGACTTACAATGTCGACACTTAATGCAAGGTCCGGCCTTGTGCATGTGAGATAGCGAAGGCTTCTCACTAAATTCTGGTATTTGCTTGTATCGACTCGTTCTCCTCTATTAAACTTAGAGAGTTTTACACTTGGTTCCATTGGTGTTGAAACCGGATTGCAAGACTTCGTCCTGTATTTTTTAAAAATCTCCTTTATATATGCCTCCTGGGATACAAAGATATCCGTCTTTTCTTATCTTACCTCTAGACCAAGGAAAAACTTCATCAAGCTCAAATCTGTCATCTCGAATTTCAATGTCATTGTGCTCTTGAACTTTTGTATCATTTCATTATTATTCCCCATAAAAATGAGATCATCAACATAAAGAGCAACAAATAACGTATTATCTTCACTATTCTTCACATAAAGGGCATGTTCATAGGGACATTGCTCGAACCAGTTCTCTTTGAAGTATGTATCGATACGAGTATTCCATGCCCGTGATGCTTGCTTTAACCCATAAAGTATATTCTTCAATTTCAATACCTTCTTTTCTTCTTTGATTTTCATGTACCCGGGTGATTGTTTAATATAAACTTATTCTTCAAGCACACCATTCAGTAATGCCGATTTAACATCTATTTGTAATATCGGCCAATTAAATTGAGTCGCTTATGAAATGAGCAATCTAATTGTTTCTATTCTTGCAACATGAGCAATCACCTCATCATAGTCGATTCCTGCTTTTTTCTCAGGGTATAACCGAGCTGAGTATTAGGCAGGCTCGGCTCAGCTCGGTTTTAAAAGAGTAGGCTCGAGCTTGTTCACGAGCCTGTTTATGAGCTGACGAGCTGAGTTTGAGGGTGCTCGGGCTTCGTACGTTTAACTTACGAGCCTATTCATGAGCTAGTTCATGAGCCTAGTTAACGAGCTTGCTCACAAGCCTATTCACGAGCATGTTCACGAGCTTATTTATGAGCTGACGAGCTGAGTTTAAGGGTGCTCGGGCTCGGCTCGTTTAACTTACGAGCCTCAAAATGATATTCGGGAATTAAAGAAAATGTTCATCTAAAATAGCCAACATACAACTAAATTAAAAAGATAAGATAATAAAAGTTCAATTAACTTGATTAAAGTTCAAGAGTTAAAAATATTTATCATGTTAATTAGTAGGAAAAATTTGTTGTGCATCAAGCATTCTCCATGTTCACGAGCCTGTTCATGAGCTTAGTTCACGAGCTTGTTCACAAGCCTAGTTAACGAGCTTGCTCACGAGTCTATTCATGAGCCTGTTTACGAGCCGACGAGCTGAGTTTGAGAGTGCTCGGGCTCGGCTCATTTAACTTACGAGCCTCAAAATGATGTTTAGGCTCGGCTCGTTTAACTTAATAAATGAGTTCGAGCGAGCTTCTAACGAGCTAAACGCCGAGTAGCTCGCAAGCAACTCAGCTCGATTACAACCCTACTTTTGCTTGTATCCCTTTACCACAAGTCTCACCTTATACCATTCTATCTCCCCTTTAACATTCATCTTTGTCTTAAATACCCAATTGACATCAATGGGCTGAGTTCCTTACGGTAATTCTGCTAACTCCCAAGTATTGTTGCGATCTATTGCTTTAATTTCATCGTCCATAGAAGTTTGTCACTTGTCTTGCATTGCCTGTTCAAAACTTAAATTTTCAGAATCTACCAAAGACATACAAGGTATACCTCATTTGTCGAATCATACAAATCTTGTAAGCTTCACATTTTGGGTTGTCGTGGTTCATTTTCATCATCAATGATTTCAAAAATTTTCGGTATAGTTGTTGACATAGTAATTGATGATTCTCCAACATTAATGATATCCTCTATTGCTTTATTCCAGTCTTATTTATTTGCTTCATGAACTCATACAAATCTTGTAAGCTATCGGGTCGAATAGCTTGTATCCTTTTGTTTTCTCATCATACCCAATAAAAATATATCTTTTGTTTTTGTATTCGAGCTTCGTTCTTCGTTGATCCGGCACATGTGCGTAGGCCAAACTGTCGAATACTTTGAGATGAGAGACTGTCAGTTTTTGTCCACTTCATGTCTCTTGTGGTGTTTGATTATACAACTTTGCATGTTGACATTGATTTTGAACATAAACGGCGCATTGCACGGCTTTCGCCTAAAATTTCTTTAGCATTTTCTTGCTTTTGAGTATTGACTGAACTAAAGGTGTAAACCGGGACGGCCCGGCCCGGCAATGGAAAATCCCATGCCCGAGTTAGGCACGAGTCGTGCCGTGCCTGGCCCGGCATGGTTCGGCCCATGGCACGGCACACCAGCACGGGTTTGTCCCGTGTCGGGTGTCCCTTGAGCCCGACCCCACGATGGCTCCTCTCGCAAAAAAGACCGTGAGTCGGGTCTAATTCGACCCGACCCGCGGTCCCCTGAATCCCGAACCATACGAACAGGCCAGCCTGATCGGGCCAGGCAAGGCACGGCACGGCCAGCTGTGCCTGCGGGCCGTGCTGGGCCCGGCTATTTTAAACCATGCCTGGCCTGACACGTAAGCATGCTCGTGCTCAAAAAAAAAACGGGCCGGGCCAGCCCGGCCCGTTTAACACCTCGAGATCGAACCATCTCAATAAGGGTCCGATTCTTCCTCTCGGCTATACCATTTTGCTGTGAAGAGTACGGTGTGGTTAAAAATCACTTTATGCCTTGCTCCTCACAATACTCCATGAAAATCATTGAAGTGTATTTGACTCCTCTATCAGATCGTATAAATTTAAAATATCTACCGGTTGCCTTTTCCACCAGCACTTTGAATTTTTTGAACACCTCAAATATCTTGGATTTTTCTTTCAGAAAATAAACCCAAGTTTTTCGCAAGAAATCATCAATAAAGGACATGAAATATCTTTTGCCACTGAAAGATTCAGGGGTGATTGGTCCACATATGTCAGAATTAATCAACTCGAGAGGTTATTTAGCCCGATATTCTACCTTTTTTTGAAATGACATTCTTGCATGCTTTCCGAGCACACATTCTTCATAAAATTTTTCTTCGTATTTCATGTTCGGTAGTCCGCGCACCATGTTCTTCTTTGTCAACTTGTTTAGGCCTTCATGATGTAGGTGACCAGAATGGAGATGCCACTGTGACGCCTTGTTGTCCACGTTAACTTGCAAATATTTTTCTCGTACACTTCTCAAATTCAGCATGTACATCTTAATTCTTCACATTTCAACTTGTGCGACTAAACACCCTTGCTTGTCTTTCAATAGTAATATCCGGTCTTTCATAAAAATCAAATATCATTTTTCCATGAGTTACCCCATACTTAAAATGTTGCTCTTGAGGTCTGGTACTTAATACACATCTTGGATTGACCCAATGAAACTATCATTTTGTACATAATAAATCATATATTGGCCTTTTACCTCAACATTCGAGCCATCTCTAAATGATACAGATACAGCTTCAACCTTTCGCATCTCTTTGAAATGATGCTCGTGCCCACACATATGGTTGCTTGTAGCTGGGTCAAGATACCACACCATGTCGTCGGTGTTGACTTTGTTATATGCCATTAAGAGAAAGCCTTCTTCCACCTCGTCATCCATGGCTAGGTTGGTTGTCTCTTTCATTTTTTTTTGACTCGACATTCTTTTGCAAAATGCCAAACCTTTACACAATTATAATATTTATCAAAATTACAATCCTTCACATAGTGACCATATTTGCCACACTTGTAGCACTCAAAGTTGGAATAATTTGACCAACCACCTCTTCCATGACCGCGTCCTCTTATACGCCAATTTTATTGGTTTGATTACTCATTCTCCTCATGATACCCTTCTTGATTGTGGCTTTTCCCACCGTGACTATTTTCTCGACCACCATGGTCATGTCATTTACCTCGAAAGTTTTGAGAATAAAATACCTTTTCGTCATTGAACGATGCTTTGGTTTGAAGTGCCTGCTCAAGTATCTCCTCCTCCTCTTATGATATTCATGTGTCATTAGGGAACCTGCAAGTTCGTCGACTGTGAATGTTGCTAGATCCTTTGACTCTTCTATGACATATGCCACATTCTCGAAACTGTCGGTTAAAGACCTCATAATCTTTTCCATGACCCACGCATCGGACAATTTTTCTCCGTCTCGGTTGAGTTGATTCACCACGATTTGAACACGCGTGATGTAATCGGACACACCTTCTGACTCCTTCATTTTCATGCCTTCAAACTCGTTGCGAAGAGTTTGAAGACAAACATGTTTAACTCGATCGGCTCCTTTGTACGTAGTCTCCAAGATGCCTCATGCTTCTTTTGAAGTTTTTGCATTCACAATCTTCTCAAAGCCCATCTCATCAATATCTCAGAACATGATGTACAATGTCATCTTATCTTTTGATCGCGTCTCTTTCAACGCCTTATTTTGAGCTGTCGTATATCCTTCGGTAGATATTGGTTTTTCGAAACCTTCTTGAACCACCTCCCAATAATCCACAGAACCGAGAAGAGCTTTCATTTGGATGCTCTAATTCTCATAATTCACATTCGTTAATAGGGGCAGCATGACATTATTGATTATACTCCCCAACCCTCCGATACCAAGTTGTAAAAAAAAGTGGCTGCAAACTATAACCGATGAGAAAATATTTTTGAAAATAAATTCTTTTTTAATTCTTGCTTATAATTAATACCATGATTTATTTATAGGCAGTAGTTTGCCCTAATAAAACCAAAAATTAAAATTCATTATCACCCATAAGAGAAACTACCGACTCTTGACATTTCATATTCCCCATTAAAAATAGATATTTAATGTTTATTTAACACATTTTTCCTTTTATCTTGCTTATTATTAGGGTGGTGATCCTGCCTTATACGCAGAGCCGCTTGAAGAAAGCTGTGATTTTGCCGCATACAAAGAGTGCTTGGCCAGAAGGACTCTTGCTGCACATTTAGACTACATATATACCCAGAACCAGATCGACTCTGATAAACCATGAAATTTCTAGCAACAAGTATCGATGTCAATTTGCTTGGTGTGTTGTTTGAGAATAAGGCTTGATTTTGGATACCCACCGCCCTCGTAACAAACTGTCAGAAACTCGTTGTTTTGTATTTGATGTCATTCATTCCAGTTCTTGCTATGGCTTTGTAGTTGATGTCTTTCTTTTCCGTTCTTGCTGTGATTATTTAGGGAAACAAACCTATTTTTTCTTCATCATGAGGGAATCATCGTAATGAACATTGACATAATTTTCCAAGCATCCACCTATTCATTATTCAATTAGAAGTTTATTTGATGTACAATTATGCATACATATATTTGAATTTATGCCATTATTGGGCACTAACAAATAATCAATAAAACATGTACGTTTTTCAATATACATTCCAAATTTACCCACTTTAGCCTTTGGAAAAAAACATTCAATGATTTTTAGATCATTGTGAGCTACTTGAGTTCACACAAATGACATAATTTGTCATCAAAATACATTTTTTTAAACACACATCTATTTGTGTTAATTAG
Organism: Sapria himalayana; assembly: GCA_029783825.1. Taxonomy (NCBI): domain Eukaryota; kingdom Viridiplantae; phylum Streptophyta; class Magnoliopsida; order Malpighiales; family Rafflesiaceae; genus Sapria; species Sapria himalayana. Next base: position 1,061,888 of record JAREIK010000816.1, on the reverse strand, counting down.
CACTACAATCTTTCTAAATCAAACAAATTTAACATAGAGACATTTCACTTGACATGTTCAATTACACACACACACACACAAACACAGACACACATAATTGTGTGTGTGTGTGTTTGGACAAAAACTTTCATATTTTCATCTTGCTGCCTTGAAATTATAGAATGAATTGGAAATTCTAACATCTTAAAAAAATGAAAGTATAAAAAAAAACAAGTATTATTTCTTTGCGTAACAATGAATTGATAGGAAGCTAAGTTTGACAATGTTAGGATCAAAATCTAAAGTCTTGATCCAGCTGGGATATACAGCTATTACAGTTGGATAACATTTCTTAATTTAACAATTGCCTAATGCAAAGAATAAAAAGTAGAATTAATAAAATCTTTTACATGCAAAATACCTAGGGTTTCATATCCTATATTTTTGGTTTGAAGCATAATTGTTGGGGGTAAAGATTGTGTTTGTTAAGTATTTGTGGGATTAAGTAATTCTAATTACTCTCTTAAATATATATTTTAATTTGATTTTTTGAATGTTAAGTTCTATTTTTATTGAAGTTTGAGTATTTTGGACATTAATTATATGTTGAATTTCCTTGACATACATTAGATCACGCACATGAGCCCAATCCCACTTTAAACCAATTCTAAGTTTTTAGAAATTATAATCGAATAAAATTGTTTGATAAAAATTAAAAGTCTTGACATATTTTGTTTTTAATGAAAGGAAAATTTATAAAATAAAAATAAATGTCAATAAAGACATTGGAGGGTTGTTGTAGAATTTTTGTGTTTATACTTATTACACATAATCACTCATTGATAATACAATTAAATCTAAATAATTTTTCTTTTTTATTACTTTTTTTCTAAGTTTTTCTTTTTTATTGTTATTTTTTTTATTTTTTTATTATTTCTATTATTTATTTTGTTTATCTTATTTTACTTTGTATTCTTATGGGCTATTTGATAAAATACTTAAAATTTTCAATGGTTTGAAATTTTAAGTGTGTTAGCTAAAAAATATTTGGAGCTAAAAATTTAAAATTTTAAGTGAAAAAATATTGAACATATTAAGTAAATAGAAACCTACTTAATGTTGAAGGCTGAAAATTTTCAATAATTTTTTTTAAATTACTATTTTGTCCTTTTTTTTCTTTTCTTTTTCATTTTTTCCTTCATATTACAGTTCAGTTTGTAAATTTGTCTTCTCCTCCTCTTTTCTCCACCACTACAAACCCTAATCTTAATCTTCTTTCATAAATAATTTAAGAGCGGACATAGCAAATCAACAAGTTATTCATTAATTTTTATTTTTATATTAAAAATTTAGACAGTTTTAAATAGTTTAGATTTTATTGATTATTTTTTAAACATTTTAATTTCTTTTTTAGATTTATGATTTATTTTTAGGGATTTTATTTTTTTTTTAATAATTAATAATCTTAGTGAGAAAAAAAATTTATTATAAATTCTATTTATGTTTGATAATATATAATAAAATGGTAAGGATAAATATGTAAAATAGATCATTTTCAGCATTTAGCATTTATAGTTATCAAATAATATATTTATATTTACCATTCAATTAACAGTAATTTATAAAATAGTTTTTCAATACAAATTCAATACTTATAAAATTCAGTCTTAATTTTTTAGCATTTAATTTTTTTAATTTTATCAAACAGACTCTTATTCTTTTTTTTTATTATATATCTTTTTATTTCTTTATTTCTTCTTTTTCATAATCAACTACTTCTTTCGCATTGTATTAATCTTTGTCATATTCATTTTCATCATCATTATCTTTAATTTATTTTTTTTTCTTTTTCTTTGTATTAATCATTAAATTATTTTCTTGTTTTGGTTGGTATTCTAATTTTTTATTGTTTTTCTTCATTGTATTCATCATCATCATCATATTTTTTATTTTTTTAATTTTTTTGCTATTTTGTATTCTTGACATGTTTTACGTACACTACAACAAAACTTCAAATTTATGACATTTTATTCCTTGATGTTTTCAGAAAATATCATTATTCTATTTGTAATTAGACATGTCATGATATTTTTCTAAAAACATCATTATTTGGAACATGTTTTCTGTTTTTATGGCATTTACTAGAAGTGTCATTTTAAGACTAATAGATTACGAAATTTCTTGACTCCTTAAAAAATGTCAAGGAATAAGGGTCTGAAAATTAAAAACTTTGTTACTTTTATAAGTGTCATGGATATGAAAATATTAATTTTGAATTTATTGATTTGGAACTAATTAGTTTTGTATTTTTTATTTGTAAAATAAGTAATAGATTTTAAAATAGTGCTGGCAAAAATTTGAAGAGTTGAGTGGAAGAGTCTCGGCCTGCTTCTCTATGGCTTCGTTTTCCATTTCTTCATTGATCGAATTCCCTTTGCTTTTTTTTTGCTCAACCATAATTAATCCAATAAAAAAAACCTAACAGCACGTGGCAGTCCAACACCCAATTTGATTCCTGAAACTAGTTTAGTAAAAAAAATCAGGGACTCAATGATCTTTCCACCGGGTCCGGGCACCAGCTGATACTCGATCTCATCCCCTTCAGCCTTCATGGCTATTACCAGTGCGGAACCATGCCTTCACGGCTGATACTCGGTCTCGGTCTCGATGATCTTCCCGACAGGATCCTTAGATTGCTCTTCAATTCTTGAAAATACTAACCGTATAGGAAAACCTCGACCAAAATTATGGATAACGATGTCATTCAATGCTATATAAATGCAATAAATACAGGGTTAGCCACAAGCTCAAACTCAAAGTTCATAACCTTTCTCTGCGATACTCTTGCATCAAGAACAAGATGGAAACTAATGGACTGTTCAAGCATCTACTTCCATTTGTTTATGCATTATCATTTGGTCTTCTGTCTATGATTTGGAATGCAGAAGCTCGTCGTGTCTACTCATCACCACTAGCGCCGGAATCCTCCACGTTACCTACTTCGATTGACTCACCTCTGGCCCCTGGATTTGAAATTCCAACTAGCTCACCACATTTTCATTTTTGCCTCCTCACATGATAGTCCCACCAGGCAGTGATAATCTTTTATTTTTCATAGATATGATTTTCATATTGGCATACTAGAGTGAGTAAGAATGAATTGGAATGACCTATTGTTTGTGTAGTTTAAAGTAGTTTTCTTATTGATGTTAAAAATATAGTTTTCTTTGGGCCACATGTTTAGAAGTGGCTAAGTGTCAAGCTTTGTTCTATTTGTTCTACCCTGCATATGAGCTAGTGTTGGCATAAGGTTCCACCAACTTTCCATTTGCTAGTTGCTACTATTCTGCCAAAGAGTAATAATGAATTCTTTTCCATATCTCATTTTCAGGCTCAGTCTGCAGTTCTTCTTGCAAGGTCCAATTTGCTCATTACAAGGGATATAGAGTGGGCAAATCTTATTGTTGGCTTTGAGCAAGTGATTATCCATGCTTTTTTTTGATCTTGTGCCATTTTATACATGTTGGTTTCATGCTTTGGAAAAATATTATATTTTTTAATTATTTTTGCCAGTAAAGTTTACTTGCTCGGATCTTTAATAATGAAAAAATAAAATAATTTTTGGAAATATTGATTAATTGAATTGGTAATGCAGATTGGTGTGATAGACTGGATGTGGGTGTCCCTGCTTTCTTGTCTATGGTTTTTTAATTTGGCTTAGTTCTCAAAATATAATGTCCACCTGCTACATGATTCAGCTTTACAACTTTTCTTTTTAATTTGTATTTGCCAAGAATTCAGGAGAATCGGTATGCTGTTTTAGACTTGTGCCATGCACTAACAGTAAGTACATTTGCTTCACTTTCTTGTGGCTTTCATTTTTTTTTCTTATACTTCATCATGCATGAGTTTACCTAGCCATTGTGTCATATGGTTTGTATTCCAACTCTTATGAGATAGAAATGCTTGCAGCATGTAGGTTTTATTCGTGAGCAGAGCAATGTAATTTTTAGACATGTATAATGATTTTGTGGCTCCTCTCTTTTCCACCCTTCTCTTTCTCACTTGCAGATGTGGAAATTTAGAAAAACTATTAAATAAATTGGTTTCGTTTGTGTGCTCGTGCCAACATGATAGAATTAGGGGTGCTCCAATCCTCATTTCTCTCACATAACTATATATGCTATCACATATAGCCACACACATACTTGTGTTGTATATATACATAGTCACACGCACATATTAATTTATACACATATTTGAGTAGTGGAGCGAGATGAGATTCAACCTTTTCATCAAAAGGTCTTAGGCTAGGATCTCTCATTCATTAATCATTATGGTATCCTTGTGGTTGGCATGTGTGCAAGTAGTTATTTCCATCACACCATTTCCAAAACAATGCGAAATTATGAATTATATAGCTTTTTTTGTATTGACGTGTTATATTCTCTTTTGAACATATATTTTTTTTTGTAATTTTGTGCCATTTATACTTATTCCTTCTTATTTTAATTTTAATTGTGTGCAAATATGCGCATATTAATATTTTAATTTTGTGAAAAAAATATTCGTATTTTTTGGGTCAATTGAGATTGTTAAAAGAATTTCAATACAAGTGTGTAAGTGTGAGAATTTATTCTTTCAAGATGTTAAAACATATAGATACGCGTAGACATAGAAAATTAATCCTTGTTTTAAATGTATACATGCTAACATTGGAGGTCATAGAATATCATGCCAAGTACACAAGGTTCTCTTTTTAGCATGAAGTTTGGGATATGTTAATATCTATACATTCTTATCTCCAAAAATTAGAGAAAATGCGTTTGATGAGACTCGAATCTGAGACTTGCTGCTTTTTGACGAATTCACTTGTCATCGCACTAAAATATGATTTTCATTACATAAATAGAATATGTAAATTTTTCAGGTGATCAACCATCTTAATACTATTCTCATTCAATTGATTTTAATTTAGGATTCTTATGAGATTTGACATATCAGTGTTTGTGTAATCTCTCATTAATACTTGCGAACAATAAGTGCATATTAAACACAAATAGAAAAAATGAAAATAAAATAAGAAAAAAAAAGTACACATCAACGCTCCTTAAGTTGATGTTTATATATCTTGTGCAACATGTTCGAAAAAAAAGTAATTTAGGGTCCTTTGACTAAAGTCTTATGATGGGAAATTATTTTACCATTTCACGTTACTTTAATGGGACTTGAGGATGAAGTTTTCTCAATTAGGAACTCCCTCATCACGTACATTTGTTCTTGTGAAGCTTGAGTGATTCCCAATAAAAAACTTGATCAACCTCATTCAGATTCAATTACCCTTTTTATGAGGCTATAGGGGTGGGGGAATATTTATGAATGGATGTCTTTTGCTAATAAGATCCAATAACCTTTGAGGTAAAACACTAACAATAATTATATGCTATAGTGCATACAAATGCTTTATTAAGAGATAAAAGAGAGACGTTTTGAAGGTCTCTTTGAATTATTCATGATAGTCAATGAAATATTATCTCATTAAGGAAAGATGTCTTAATAGTCTTGGAATACTCTAATAAAATACATTTTATTATGGGTAGGCACTTTGATGTTGCTCTCTGGATTGGAAAAAAAAATTGTTGATCAAGTAATTTGTTATTAAATTTATTTTTTTCCAAAACACTGAGGATTAGTTTAATATACTTGGAACTTCCTAATAGTTTTGATAAAATATATATTTTGTAATAATTTTATTTATGAGTTGTGTACATGAACATGAGATCTCATGATTATTATTATTATTATTATATATTCAAAAGTATTATCCTTTTCCATGATCATTATTATTGATAAAAATGAAAAATATTTATTCTCACGCATAAAATAATCATACTATATATATATATATATGACTAGGGTTAGGGCAATTTAGATCTTGAGTGCTCCCTTACTAGTGAAGAAAAACAAGCAATAAATAATAAAATATAACAAATCTCAATTCACTAATTTTTAAATGCAACTCCAAGGGCAAGATCCCACTAATGCAATTACAGAAGACGGTATTTCAAATGCAACAGATACACTAATTTTTATATGTCGTTATTTGCATAAGAGCCTTTAGACTCAATATTTATCCGTTCGAGATTCTCAAACCTTGTAGAAGAGGTTGAAGGATAGGTATAATCATACCAAAATTGTTATCATTCCTCAAGAACAATATGACTGGCATAATCTTAGACTACAAGATTTTAAATCAATGTTTTACAATAATTTCATTTTATTTGATATTATTTCTGGCTTGATATATTCGGTATCAAACTCATTGATGTGGAATTGTTAGAAAAACTTCTCCACCTTTCATACTTTGAATATTGTATTGCAACAGTAATATCGGCAACATTAATTTGTCATTTACTTTGATTTAATTTATGTGTTTCTCACTACTGAGCAAACAAAAGAATTGCGACTCAAAAATCATGATCTTAGACTTGCTGGTTCAAAAGCATTGCCGAAAGCACATGCAAACTCTGAGAAAATTATTAGTCATTTTAAGGACTAATAATAAATAGTCTTGGTATTTATTTATGCTCTTCTGATTTTTTTATTATTTTTCGTGTTTATCTACTGCTTTCTCTTCTTAATCTTTCTCTATTCTCCCTGTTATATTCTTGCAATGTAATATTTTATAACAGGTGCATGTATATTAAAAAATAATAAACATTTTTAGAGATTTGTGCAATCTATGTATAAATCAAGAAAAATTAAAATAAAATAAAATAAGCAATTAATTTTACTAAGTAATATCTGTATCTTTTGATAAAAATTAATATCTTTTACTAAGTAATATCTTTTGATAGAAAAAAAAATTTAGATATCTATTTTTATTATTGTCATTTGTTATTTTTATTCATGCTTTTAATAATATATTATTATTTTGTAATTTGTTAACTTAAATATAGTATTAATAATAATTTTCTTTATTATTTTTTTTGTAGACCACTAAATCATACCATCTGTGTATTTTTTTATATTTTATTTTAATATTTTTCTTATGAGATTTGCTCGCACTCATCTTAACATACATTTTAACATACATATCATCTTGTAGTTCCTTCGCACAAGGTAGCCTTTTGTTGCTTACGTAACGGATCCAATGGGTTCTGAATTGTTTCTGGTAAGGCTTACGTGAAGTGAATTCAATCAAGCTGTAATTTTTTTTTACTTTAACTGGATTCTATGATTTTATAACTTATTACTGTTGCTTTGAAAGTAAAATTCAAGCTTATTACCTTGTATTTAACTCAACTAAATCAAGTTCTTAATTACTCCTTATTTCTAGGTACTAGTTGTTGTTAGAAGAGTTGTACTCCTCTTTATTCAAATGGTTAGTTTTGCTGCCTGTTTCTTCGGAGGCCTTTATGGTTCGTCACCAACTCTATTTATGTAGAAATAGATGATAAGGTATGCCAATTTAATGAGTGTTTCATGGGGTGCGACTATTGTGATAATAAAGGTTTTTTTCATAATGATATCAAGTTTATTACTTCTTTCTTTCTATTAAATATTTTAAAATGGAATATGCAATTAGAACTTTATTGTTATCATATTATCTTTTGTTTTCATTGTCAACTATTTATTTTTTTTGTTGATTGGCTATGAAAAACATGGAGATTTCGACTTTTGGCTTCAATACTTTACCACAACATTGTAAGTTACATTGTCACCCTTATAAAACACAATGATTTTTTCAAGGCACAATTTTTTTTATTACATAGCTTTTTATTTTATTAATGAATCTATAACTATATGTTGATGGATTACTATATATGTGTAATCATTATAACTTGAAATTACATTACATAGCATCTAATCGAGTTTTTTTAAAGTATTGGGAAAATGGCTTGTAATTTAACTTTTCATTTTATTAAATTTAATTGGGTTTTGTAATGTTTCTTCAAGTAGTTTGTGACTATTGATCTTTCAACTCACTACACACACACACATATATATATGTTTTCAATGGATTATTATTGTTTGTATTTTTACCATAATTGATCAACTTTTATGCCATAATTGATAAATCTCTTGCTTTCTATTTTACCCATTACTACTAAATTTGTTTTTGTTGTTGTTAAATTTTTTTTAATCATATATGTCAATTGTTATATAAATTATTTTCATGATATGTTGTTATAATTCCTTCATTTTTATTTTCCAATGCTCTATAATATTTTTTATTTCTGCAAGTGTACTTGATTATAGTTCATCTTTTTGTATGTAGGTTGTCTTTTTAGGAAATTAACTTTCAACTTAGCCAAGTTAGTATGAAGTAGTTTCTTGGAGATGAGGTACAATTGGGTTGCATAATAAGAAAATTTGAATTGAATTAAAGAAATGAATGTTGAAATTGTGATATTTTTTTTTTGTTTATGAAATGTAATAAGTACAAGTTCCCCATTGTAGTAAAAAACTAAAATCTTGGTATGAATTAGAACGTAATTTTTTCTTATGTGCATGCATTATTACAATAACAGGTGAAAATTAATTTACAACAATTATTAAATTGATATTTAATTAAATCATTATCTTCCTTGATACTTTTACTCGATGTCATTATATTCAAATAATTTAATACACAAATAATGATATTTCTCTAAGTGTCAAGGTAGATTGGTATAATAAACAGTGATAGTTTTTTAGCGTCAAGGTTCTTTTCAACGACACTTCTAAAAAATGACATTATAGGCAAATACTTATTATGACAGGCTAGCGGATGACACTTTTGATAAGCAACATGAAATATCATTAATGACGCTTTTTAAGCATCATTGAATATGTTTTTTTTTGTTGTAGTGGTATTCTTATAATTTGTATTTAGTATATTTTTCTTTTTATTTTTCTTATTTTTTTTATGTTCATCTTACTTTGCTCTTTTTTTGTCTTAGGCTTCTTTAACCTTTTATTCTTATTCTTTTTATTCTTCATTTTATTTTAATTCTTTTCCTTTGTCAAGTCTTCCTCATTCTTTATTCTCTTATTATTCTATTTATTCTCTTCTTAATTTTTTTCATCTTATCCTTCTTAATTTTGCCACAATTTTTTCTTTTTTTTAATCTTATTCTCATTTCTCCCCCTCACCATTTGTTTCTTCTCATCCTCCTACCTTTTCCCCATCCACATTAACTTCTCCTTCCGATCCCCATTATTATTCATCATCATCATCATCATCATTTGATTCGTACTTTACTCATAATGACCATCATTATCTGCTACTTCATTTTCTTGTTATTTTTTCTAAGTATTATTATTATTATTATTCATTATGATCATCATCATCTTATATTTATTATTGTTGTTGTTGTTGATAAATTGATATGCATCGACATTTTATTACATTTTTTTGACTTTAGTTAGTTTCATGTTTTGCTCTTCTTTTCTTATTTGTAGACTTTAGTTTGTTTCATATTTTTGACTTTAGATACTATGATGATAATTATCTTCATATCATTTATATAAAGATTTGAAGCATGTAATAAAAATTAGTGTGCAATACAAAAATTTCTCTCTTCTCTTGTTTTCTCGCTCTCTCGATGCAACCTCTTTTCTTTTGTTTTCTCTATTTTATTTCTAAAGCACTACACAGCACCTCCAACAACTAGTTGTCTAGTATCAGAGGTCAAGTCAATCAATGATGGCACTATTCCAAAACTAGCTGGCATAGCACAATTTCCACATCAAATCAAAATTTTCATTCATTGCAATGGCAATCTCTACTTCGATATTGCATCAACTCATTTCATCTTTAATGGTAAGAATTATGATTTTTGGAGCATAAAAATTAAAACCATTCTACGGGCTTTTGATTTTTGGGATGTAGTGAAAAGTGGTTTACCAAAATCCAAAGATCCAGCTCAAAAGAAAGAGCTTGCTATGGAAATCTCATCCACCACAACCATGATTTTTAAAAGTTCATCATCGACTATAAGGTTGATGAGAGAATGACAAAAGAAAGATATGGACATACTTTCCAAAATTCATCTAGCTCACCAACTCTGTATTTCCAAGAATCATGAACTCTAATTCATCAAAACAAGCATGAGAGATACTGAGAGATGAATTCAAAGGTAACATTAAAGTTCGGGCAATACGACTTCAAACTCTTAGAAGAGACATTAAAAATCTCCGAATGAAAGAAGGATAAAGTATCAAAGATTTCTTTTTTAAGGTAATAGAAGTTGTAAATCAAAATAAGACATATGGAAACACCATCACGGATCAAAGAGTTGTAGAGAAAATAATGATTTCTTTCACTGAAAATTTTGATTATGTGGTTAGTATTATTGAGAAGTCAAAAGATCTCAACACTTTCTATAGATGAGCTTGTTGGTTCCATACAAGCTAACTAGCAAATAATTTTTTGGTTGAACAAGTCCTCCACCAAAGGTGCTTTTCAATAAGCACACAAAAATAAATTTCAAAATAATTACAAAAAGAATGTGTGTGACACATCAGCAATAATAAAGGCGAGTTGAGAAAACCTAAAAAATGAGAAAGTAAAAAAATATTCTTTTTGTGGTGCATGCAAAAAACCAACATATCTTGAAAATTATTGTTGGCATTAAGAAAAAAACTTGATGCTTGGACTATCAAAAGGTCAGTCACATTGATCAAAACTACAGGATAGCAAAATAAGCAAACTATTTTTTCTGAATCCATAGATGAAGCCCACATCTTTTATGCTCGCCAAGCAACAATTATGAAGAATGATGTTTGGTTAATCAATAGTGATTGTACAAACCACATGGAAAAAAATAAAAATTATTTCAATAATATTAATTCTACCGTCTAAGTACCAGTAAGAATGGGTGATGGAGCATTGATTGAATCCAAAGGCAAAGATATTATTACAATCAAACTCTTAAAGGTACAATGTTTATTGATAATGTTTTTTTCATCCCTGGTCTAGATCAAAATTTATTAAGTGTGTCTCAAATGATTATAAATGGTTACTCATTATTATTTGAAGGTAATGCTTGTGTAATTTCAGATCACAAAAAAAAGGGATTGAAAATATTAAGATAGAGAACAAGATATTTCTAATTCATTGGAACTATACCACTAAAAATTCACTAGTGTCAAAAGCTAATGTAGATAGTTCACTTTGACACAAAAGATTTAGACATTGTAGTATTCACAATCTTAAACTGCTTTCCCAAAAAGCCACGATGAAAGATCTACATACCATTAGTGATTTGAAAGGTATTCGTGAAGGATGTCAACTTGGAAAGATGCACTAAAAACCAATTCCTATCAGCACAGCTTGGCATGCCTCAAAAAATTCAATTGGTGCACACCGATAATTGTGGTCCAATGAGAACATCATCATTGGATAATAGTAAATATTTCATCATTTTTATTGATGATTATTCTCGAATGAATTGGGTCTATTTTCTCAAAAATAGGTCTGAGATGTTAGGCACATTCTAGAAGTTCAAAAATATGGTTGCAAACCAGAGTAGTCTTCAAAGTCAAACTCTCCATAGTGACAACGGGATCAAGTACACCTCCGAATTTAATAAATTTTATGAAGAAGAGTGTGAACATCGTTAACTTACCGTTGAATACACACCACAACATAATGGTGTTTCTGAAAGAAAAAATAGAATAATTATGGATATGGCGAGATCCATGCTTGGAGAGAAAAAGATGCTTTAGAATTTTTAGGCTGAAGCTGTTATTACTATAGTATATCTTCAAAATAGATGTGCCACTAAAGTTGTCACTGTTATGACTTCACTCAAAACATGGACTGGACATAAACCATTAGTCAAAATACTTGAAGCATATGGTTTCATTTGCTATTTGCATATTCCAGCACAAAAAAGGCACAAGTTGGAAGCAAAAGCAGAAATAGGAATTTTTGTGGGAAATAGTTCTTAATCCAAAGGTTATCTAATTTATAATCTGTAAACTCATAAAAGTATGGTGAGTAGAGATTTACCTTTTGATAAAGATGCTTTTTGAAATTGAGAAGTAAATTCAGAAAATCATGAATTATTAACTATTCCTATTTTTAACTAAGTTGAGGAGTTTGGTTTGCCGCCTATTCATGTACCTTCATTCCAAGAAAATTATAGTTATATTTTCGAATTCGATGATTTTGAATCACATCTAGTAAATTCACCAAGGAGAGATGAATACTCATCATCTGAATTTCCACCACTACACGCATGACATATTTCAAGTGTGTATCAAGATACTACACATATATTTGAGTCATGCAACTTTGCTATTCAAGAGCCCAACAGTTATGCTAAAGTAACTTAGTATTAAAAATGAAATAATGCAATGAAAGAGGAGATAAGAATGATTGAGAAAAATTAAACATGAGAGTTGATTGAAAAACCACTTAAAACATTTAATTTGAGTTAAATGGATTTACAAAACAAAAATAAATCCAGATGGCTCAATTCAAAAGCACAAAGCAATATTGGTTGCTAAAGGATTCTCATAATAATTTGGTATTGAGCATAATGAGACATTTGTGCCAGTGTCAAGACAATATATACTCAGATCCATCATAGCTTTTGTAGCATAGAAAAGATAAAAAAATTTACTAGCTTGATATAAAATCAACTTTCCTCAATGGTTATCTCGAGGAATAAATTTACATTGAGCAACCACCAAGTTTTGTGGTAAAGGTGAAGAAAAAAAATCCTAAAGCTCAAAAAGGCTTTATACGGCCTAAAACAAGCTCCACTAGCTTGAAAAAGGATTGATTCCTATTTCACTAATTCTGGCTTTAGGAGGAGACAAGCAGTCCTAATGAGCATACACTTTACATGAAAGCATAAGGACTAGACATTCGAATTATTTCTTTATATGTTGATGATTTTATTGTTATAGGTAATAATTATAGGATGATCTCAATATTTAATTATTGGCCTAATTAACTATTGTTTGGCATGAAAATTAGCCAAAGTAGTGAGGGTATTTTCATTTCCCAGAAAAAAGTACATCAAAAATTTGCTGAAAAAATTTAACATGAAAGATTGAAAACCAATGGCGACTCCATTGATTTTATGTGAAAAATTAGTAAAATAAGATGATTTAGCCAATACAAATGAGAAATTGTACAAAAGCATGATTAATAGTCTATTATATTTGACAGCAATACGACCTGACATCATGTATGTTGCAAGCCTATTATCCAAGTACATACAAAAACTAACTCAAATTCATCTCATTACTGCTAAAAGAGTATTCATGTATGTCAAGAGTACTATTGATTTTGGCATCTGGTATAAACCAAGAAAAAATATAGAGTTGGTTGGTTACTCCGATAATAATTGGGCAGATTCTTTAGATAATATGAAAAGTATATCTAGTTATATATTTTCATATGGCTGAGGTATATTTTCATGGTTATCACTCAATCACGACATAGTGGCTCACTCAACCGTATAAGTAGAATATATAACCACTTGCGAAGCAAAAATTCAAATGATATGATTAGAAGAATTTTCTCTGATTTAGGTGAATTTCAAAAAAAACCAATAATAATTTTTTATGATAGCAAATTTATAATTTCTATTGCTAAAAATCCAATGCAGCATCGAAAAACAAAACACATCAAAATAAAATATCACCAGCTTATTGAAATAGAAAATGAAGGTGAAATTTATCTCAATCAATGTAATTCCAATGAGTATGTTGCAAATATTTTCACTAAGGTGCTACCTAAAGAAATGTTTGAGCATTTCATAAATAGAGTCGAAATTTGTGAAATACATATCAAGGAGTATTAAAACGATATAGAGCCACATTTTTTCCCATTTTTGACTATGGTAGGTTTCATGTTTTGCTCTTCTTTTCTCATTTATAGGCTTTAATTGGTTCTGTGTTTTTGACTTTAGGTGATATGATTACAATTGTCTTCATATCTTTTATATAAAGAATGTAAGCATGTAATGAAAATTAGGGTGCAATACAAAAACTTCCCTCTTCTCTTGTTTTCTATTTCTCATGGTTAACTTCTTTTCTTTTATTTTCTCTTTTTTTTCCTAAAGCACTACACACCACCTCCAACATTTATTATAATTATTATTCTTTGTCATCCTCATCTTTTTTTTGTTCTTACTCTTGTTCTTTAACTCTTTCATCATCTTCTTTTGTTTATTCTCTTTCTTTTTATTCTTGTGTTTCTTTTTATTTATATTCCTCATCATCATCATCGTTATCTTTATTTTCTTTTCATTCTACTCCTCTTTCTTTTACTCTTCCTACTTATTTTACTTGATCTTCTTCCTTTTTTCTTCATCATCATCATAATTTTCTTATTAATTTTCATCCTCATGATCATTAGTTTTTACTTCGTTAATATCTTCAACTTCATATTCTTTCACTTTTTTTTCTTCCACCACCACTACTCATCCTCTTCATTTTTTTCTTCTCCTCGCCTCCCCTATATTTTCTTATTTTTCTTCTAATATCTTTTTTTTTTGCTTATTAGTATTTTTTTTGTTATTTTAAATCTTATTTCTTTTCCTTTTCTTTCTCTTCGTCTTTATGTTCACCATCCTCTTTTCTTTCTTTGCCTTTGACTTATTTTTTTAACTTTTACTTCTGTTTCTTCTTGTTGTTCTTATTCTTTGTATTCTTATTTGCCTTTGCATTCTTATATATCCATCACACACACGTATATTAAACTAACTTTATGTCTCAATTTATCTTAATATCAATACAATTTTTATGAAAAAGATGTTTTGAGAGTTATCTCATAAAAACAATGATTTCCAATGAAAGCACAAGTGAAAATCTAAGTTTCAAAACTTAAACTCAATCAAATATTCTTTGTTTTGTCTTGGATTTGCCTTTATTTTGAAGTTGGAATTATGCCACCTTGGGTTTATAGTGGACCTTGGCTTGAAAAATTGTTCTCCTTTTTCTTCTCTTAAAAAATCTTCTAAGTATATTTTCATATAGTTTAATAATCCATGTGATATTTTAAGTTAGAAATTATAGTATTAGCTTATGGTCGTGATTTTCTTGTCTCGTTAAATCTTTTCTCAAGTATCAAAGTCATGTGATATTTTAAGTTAGAAAAAAATAATAGTTTAATGTTGTGGCATTGATAATGATTATGATTGAGACAAATTCTCCTTGGAACTAAATATCATAGCATTTAGAATGATCACTGCTTTTATTTTCTTTCTATGAAAAAATGTCACATCATTGAGAATGGTTAGGAATTTGATATTTTATCACTGAAGCACAAAGTCACAGTAATGAAATAGTCATAATTAGAGTAAATGCTCTCCGAAAACAAAGTTATGACACTATGATTTTCTATGACTTTTATATTTTTTTATTGGAGCACAAAGTTATATCATTGAAAAAACTATGACCATCATATTCCTAAAACAAAATATCACCACATAAAATAATGTCCAAGACTCAAAATATTTAGTATATTTATTCTATATTAAATAAGTCTTGACCCAATAAATTACAAAAACTAATTATTCCAATTGGATATTTGATTGCTATAATATAAAAATAATATCATTATCACTATGTGTTTTAAAGATTATATGACCACAACTCTAAGAAAATATCATGAATATGGATAATATATTGTACAATGTAAAAATTGTGGCAACTTAGTGATAAAATCATGGTATACAAATATTATCATGATTATTTTGTAGAATTACAAGCATGAAATGGTGATATGACTACTTAGAAAGATATGTAAGGCATACACTATTCATGATATCAAAAATATAACGACTTTCTCTTTTATATCATTTTTCATGTTTATGAGTTGTGATACCAAGTTCATCTTCTTTTTTATGCTACCCCACATTTTATTT
Source organism: Sapria himalayana (assembly GCA_029783825.1). Lineage (NCBI taxonomy): Eukaryota > Viridiplantae > Streptophyta > Magnoliopsida > Malpighiales > Rafflesiaceae > Sapria > Sapria himalayana. The sequence continues at coordinate 1,046,034 of JAREIK010000816.1, read as the reverse complement.
CATTGTTTTTTTTCTTTCTTCATTCTCATTGCAAACACTTTTATAAATTCTTTTTTCTCTATTCTTTTTTGTCCAACTTTCCATCTTAAGTTTGTTTATCTCATAATCAATAATGTGACCAATAGACAACCAATACTCTTTCAAATTTCTTTGCTTTCGATTATGCATGTAAAAATGGGGGAGTTTTGGAAGATAATATTCTGCCAAATCCCGTCATCCCCTTAGTTATAGTTAATACTATATTTTTAAATTTTATTTAATGACTTATTTGTCCCACATGTTTGTGCACATGTGATAGTGTCATATTTTTTTTGGTTTCTATTTATTCTAATTTTTATTTATTTCTTTTTTGTGTTGATTTTGTAATAAATACAATAGTTCAATATCACACTGAATATCTTCTTTTTAATTTTTCCTTCAATACACATTCATTTTCCATCTCTATTTCTTCTCTGTATTCTTTCTTAATCTCTTTCAAAAAGAAAAAGCTCTCTACATATTTATCTTCAAGTGCTAACATCTAGTATTAGGACTGATGATGTAGTTGTGACAAAAACTATTTCCCTTCTTTCTATAATACCTATTTTTTATCTTCTAGTTTTCATTTGGGTCCTCGAGATCCTTTCTTGCCGAAGATATATGCATTTCTTGTAGATATGAGTTAAAAAGAGTGTAATTCTAAGAATACATTATTGATATACAAGATTTGAAAGGCTAGTGTTAGATTATGAGTACATTTAAGTCCCACAATTATCTGTGACCTAGATCCCCAAATTTTAACTCAAGATCTCAGACTTGGTATTATATTTGTGTGTTCCTCAAGTATCTTTAATTATAGTCTATGCTCTACCTTGATTTTACTTTTTGAGGGAGAGAAATATGTCTTCTAGAGTGTAAAAATGAAAAATTGTTCATGTTTCGTGATGTTTGGGAACTAATAAGAGATAAGTTTGTAGAACTTGAAGACTCATTTTTAGAAGGAGCTGAAAAAAATCCAAGTGATGGAGTTGAAGTTGAACAAATTTGATGCTAAGACCTTATTGTTTATCCAACAAGGAGTGAAAAATAATATTTTTTTCTAGACAATGAGGGTTGTTAATGCTAAAAAGGCTCAAAACTTGCTACAAAAAGAGTTATAATAAGATAAAAGAGTATGAGAAATGTAATTTTTTTTCTCTGAAGAGAGCTTTAGAACTTGAAGATGAATGATTCAAAATAATCATGTAATTTCTCCTCAGAGTTTATTGAAGTAGTCAACTAGTAGAAGATGTATGGTGAAAAGATTCAAGACAAAAGTTTGGTAGAAAAATTATATATCAGTCTAACTGATAAATATGATCTAATAGTTGCAGTGATTGCAGAAACAAAATACAGTATACAAGTACTCTTAATCTCACTAGAGTCTTTTGAATGAAGGCTACTCACTATTGAGGCATTTAGAGAGTTTAGCAGAAGCTACCTTCCAACCTAAACTTCGTATCAATCCAACAATAGTGGAGATTCATGAAGATGTCAAACAAGTTAACTGGAGGTCTTTCAAAAAATTTAAACAAATGAGACAAAGAGGAAGAGGTAGAGCTACTAGAAGTTGAATCTCATATGTCGTAGACGATTATTCTTCTTATAATTTTCAATATATATAAAAAAATTTTTATCATTCCTAGAAAAATCATTAACACAATGCAAAGCCATAATGCTTCAACAACAAGAAATTTATGCATCTATCAAAAGAATTTTAGTTGGAGGTTTTCAACAAGCAAGTTGTTCAGAAGAAAAGCATGCTGAAGAAAGTTTGTTCTGTCTCACCTTCTTATAAAAATCAAAAATCTAGTGTGTGGTTCTTGACAATAGGTTCACAAATCTTATGATTGCAAATAATGCCGAATTGTTAGTGACTTACATTCATCTCTAAGTTCATAGATAAAGCTTATTGATGAAGTATTGTTGGTTACTAGATTGAATCAAAACCCTTTGAGTGTGGGCCAACTAATATAGAAGGGCTATAAATTAGTGTTTGAAGACCACAAATAAATTCTTTTTAATAAAGAGTCGAGAAGTATTCTTTAGAAAGTAAAAATAATCAAGAAACATTAGTTTTTCTCTTGAATTTATCTCTGAAATTGACCATGCCTTGAATATGCAAGAAGTGGAATTATCATGATCTTTTTTTAATAAGTATATTCATAATATTAAATCATATATTAAGTCTCCATCAAATCTTTTTTTTAATTTTAATCTTAATGAAAAATCTTTAAATATTTCAAAGATAAGACATTGAAAATAAATAGCATAGAAAATTAATTTGATATAATTTAGTTATCGTTTATTTATATTTTTCAAAATTTTGTATTTGTTATAATATATCTTAAAAAATATATCTCCAGCACAAAAAAAATGTGACTGCAGGTGCATGCAGTCAATTTTTATGGATCTAGGCTAGGTTGTATGTTGTTGAGTATAAATTTTCTAATTATAAGGAAATAATATATCAAAATTATTTTTTTAAATTTTTTAAAAAGCACAAAGTTTTTATTGACTATTAATATAATATTTTATTATATTTGAATTTTGATGTGTAATTTATATTTAATAAGGGGAAAAATATAGAAACATATTGTCTAATTTAAATAATTGAAAATGAAACTATATATAATTCAACTAAAAATTGATGAAATTACAATTACAATTTTTTTAAATAAATAAAAAATCATGGAAATATTATTAAGATTCAAATAGCATTTTAAAATATTATTAAAATTCAAATATTTTCTTACAGTAATTAATATATATTAAATAACCTAAAACATAAGATTTTAAAGACTCTGTTACAGTTTGGAAGGTTCTGTTTCCTATTATTTTTGCGCGGGAGAGGTCTGTTCCCTGGCGGATTGCTGTTTCTGCTCCGTAGAGCACCAAACAGCTGAAGCGAACAGGAGCAATTATGATGAGAGCTGTGTTGCTTGCTTTTCAGAAGAGCTCATTCCTGTTACGCAGAAGGATAGTGCTCAACGAATCGTATGAGCCCGCATCGTTCGTTCTCTGTCGCACTCACTGTTCGGATGGCAACATGGACATAGCGCAAAGTTCGATGGGAAAGATCTTTGACCGCCACATCAAACGTAAACAGGTTGATTCCGTTTTTTGTTTGTCTAAATAAGTCTGCATATGTACTATTGCTCCATCTGGATACTCCACAGCAACGCACTGCACTTGTACAAGAGCCATGTAGCATATCTCAGATGTTTGGTAGCTATAAGCGCATAGCAATTGACCTAGGTCTATCTCGCTTTAACGCGTCTCTGAGAATTTGATTTCAAGCTTGGATCTCTTGCCACTTTAACAAAATGCTGCTAGCTTTTATCATTTCTATCATGTTTTAGAAGAACCAGACCACTGGCCACTACGATTTCAATTTTAGACTTTAAAATTGCTCATGCTGGTAGAATCATTGCAGTGTCAGGCTTGGGGCTCTCTGCACCACACTTCATTATCCACATTAATTGCATGTGGAACTAAATATAGCATTGTGTCTTATTCTTTGTTGACATTTTTGTCTATATCAAGATACTAGTTCTATCTTATTTTGTTTTAGGTATTATTAAATGTAATCTGTTTCAATTTATTTTGCATTGATAGTTCTATGTTAAAATTTTTAAAATATTTTTTCGAGCCTATATTGTCTTGGTATATCTGTAAGTAATATCATACTATTGATATTTTATTAATTATCAATTCCATTGGAAATGTGCTACTTATTTTGTTGTTAATTTAATTGCTAAAATTTTATTTTCATAGCCAAATATATTTTAATTTATGTTTTTTGCTAAATATATTTTCTTTTATTTGTTATTTTTTTGTAGTCATATATTTTATTATTTCTTAACATTTTTGTGTCATTTAATATATATTTTAAAATTTCATATTATTTGTGCATAGAGTTGTCCATCAAACTGGGCTTCTCGACATGGCTAGTTGCCTGGACTCCCAAAGGCTAATCTGACACCACATGTCACATGTAATCACAATGTCTCTTTGTACTCATATTTCTTTTGATGTTCATTGAATGATAGATTTATTTTGTACCTGACACACACACACACACACACACACACACGATATTGTGATTGTATATGGTAATTAATTATGTCTCTCAATTAAAATAATTTTAAAATATGTTTTAGATAATTATTCATGAGTGACTTAAATATTTTTATTATTATTAAAGTAATATATTTAAACTAGAAGATATTTTCATCATAAAGAAAATATTTGATTTATATTATATTAGAGTTTGGATGATTACATTATACACTAGTATATTTTTCTCTTGATCTGAATATAAATTTTATTCATATTTAAGTATAAATGTTGAATCAACTTGTAATAATATTATTATATTAAATCTTAGAGTAATTTCAATGGGAGTTGCTATTAGGGATGTCTTCCCCATAATTGCTAAAATGATACTCAAATGATAAAAATTATGGCTCCAACGAAGGTGCCATTAGAGATAACAAAATATCATCCAAGGTTTTGAGGCGTCATATTTGGTAATTTTGGAGAGAAAATTGAGAGGATGCAACACAGCTGTTGGTGGCTACTGTTCATCTCAACGGCTATATTCCATTTAAATTTTTATAAAAATATAGAGAATAAAAGGGGAAATGAACTTATTTTGAATCATTGTCTTCTTTGATATTGAAAACCCTATCTTCTCTGAATCTCAGCTTCTCTGAATCTTAGTCCTTGTTGTCGTCAAGTTTAATTATATTTTTAATAAAAAAATATTGAATTATTTAAATGACATCTCATTTTGGTACTTATTATTGGAGTAAAAACACTATTTAAGGGTTCCAAGATATTATTCAGGGTTATAAAATAATATTTGGCACTCCATTTTTAGCAACCCTCATTTTAGTTGCTCCTAATTATTTGATAGTTAACAGATTTGATATTAATTACGTGTTCAACATAAATATTCATTTATAGATTTTCTAGATAAACTAATTTAAATATTTTTTTTCATATTTTTATATAATAGATTTCATGTTTTAGTGTAATGATAATTAATTTTGTTAAAAGTTATTTGAAAATATTGATAATAGATTTCATGTTAAGCAAAAATATTATCTATCAGGTATGATCTTTGTTCTTAGATATTTGAAAAAAACACATAGTCTTGAGATTTTTTAGTGATTGTGGACGTGTTTATTTGATTGAATATATAAATTCTAGTTGGATTTCAACTATTGCTAAGAAGAGATCCACTATAAAAAATGTAATTTTTATGGAAATATTTTTTTTTTAATCTTTAACTTTGTCTATGTATGTTGTGAGCTATGCTTACATTATTAGTCTCAAGCTTGGATAAAAAAGGATAATGGGTGTGGGTGTTTGTGTGTGTGGGGGTGTGTGTTTGTGTATATTTTTTGCTTTTGTAAGCTATTTTTGCATTGCTAGTGCCAAGTCCAAATAAAAGGGTGAGGGTGACATCAATTATACAATCAATCTTAATAAACGTATCACAAATTTATGAGAGATTTACATGCACCATCTTAAGTTAGATATTAAGGTAGGCTGTCTAATTGAAATGATTCATATATATTTTTTTTGTGAGAGATATATATGCACTTGCTTAAGTTAGATACTAAGTTGAATAACTTTGTGTCTGCTTATCGTGTATCATTTATATGTTAGTTTTTTTGTTATTATGGCTAATGGTTGGACAATCAATAACTTTATGTTGTGTGTTTTTATATTGAGTTAGTATATTTTTATATTTATATGCTTGTGTTGAACAATTTTATATGCTTATCAATAACTCTGTGTCATGCAAGTGGAAAACTCTGAGACATTGCATGATACACGTTCATGTTCATTGTTATATGACTTTTGTTAATCTCAGCCTTCTTGTTTTCCTGGGTACTACCTGATGTTCGTTACCTTATCATGCCTCTTGCACAATGGGCTTGTGTGTAACCTACCCAAATACCTTCTTGATCTCGAAATTGCAACAAATACTGAAAAAATTTAAGTTCTTGGTTGTTGAATGACAACTTTTTTCTGGGGTTCTATATTTTATCCAATAAATGAGAATAATGATTGAATCGCTTCTTTCTGTATGCTTATGATAAATATGTGGAATTGTCAGCCATCTTAAAGTTGCAATTTCTGTTTTTTTTTTCATTCTCACAGTCAATTTTTTTTTCTGGGTTTTTCTTATGATGCACTTTTTTGTGTTGCTAGCGTGACCGTGCTGCATGGCTGATGCGCCCACATGATTTGTTAGTGGACACCGTTGCTGAAAATTTATTAGATCGGTTGGAGGCAATGCACTTTCTAATACTTTGATAACTTGTTTTCTGCTTTACTGTTTTATGCCACTAATATTTGACCATTTTAGGTATGCTCAATTTTTTCCTCACTCTAATGACTTTTTATTATTTTTTAGTTTAATTTTGCTAAGCTATTACATATTAATATAAAGCTTAGTGAAAATGAATTTTCATTCATGATTTTATTATGATACAATTGAAATATATGATAACAAAAAAAAAGTAAAAAAGCTATTTGAAACAATCTCATATATGCAACACTCTAATGTATAAAATAATAAAATAAAAGTACTAAAATAATCAAATAAACTAAAATTACTAAAATTTATTTGGGATCCATGATAGTAACACATTTATATAATTATTACTTTGTGATCTAGGTATGAGATCATACGTCTTCTCATGAGTGATTGAATTACTATTATGGAAGATGGAACTTGTTGTGGTTGTCTATGAGATTTGGGAAAAAGAGAAAAATGAGAAAAAAAGAGATAAAAGAAAAAGAAAAAAAATAATTTTCATTATACTACAAACAAAAATTAATATATATATATAATTTGGAGTAGCTCATATATCTAGTACTTTCAAATAATATAATAATAATAAAAAAAGTAAAATAAATAAATAAAAAAAAATAAATCTACATACTAAATTAAATCTTAATTTTTTTCAAGTTGGTGAGTGCATGTCATATATTTTCTAAGAATTTTCATGAAAATACCTATAATCTATTTGTTGTTAAGTATGTATGTAGCGATTATTGAACTATCTTGAATTTTCTCATATATGAATTGATAGTTAATTTTAATATATTTTGTTTGATTTTAAAATATTTGGTTGATAATCATAGCAAGAATAACAATTTGATGGTTAACCAATTGATCACCATGAAGTTGTTGCTTGCAACATTAAGACAAATAACTTTAAAGATGGCCACTAACTACTTCAAACACATTGTTCTCTTTGTAGTTGATAAGTATTCTATTGAGAACCATGATTCCATCAAGGTTGTTGTAGAGTCAGAGCTAATTTATGTGATTGGATCTCTTTGTTTGTATGATCCAATGTCCTTCCTCTTGAATTTAGCTAAAAAGAAACAAGCTTTGCACCTTGAATTGATTTATACTAAAATTGTGAACATGGAGGGAAGAAGAGGGCAATGATGAAGATGAAAGCATCGAGAAACAACAAGATGTGATGCATTATTCTAATGAATAGAAAATTTGCAAGTTCAATGTATCTCTTTGCATGCTAAACATCACTGCAAATACCCACAACACCATTTGTAAATCTTTTGTTATGTCATAGATTTTCCTTTGTGTATAGTAGGCACATTAGAGTATCCTTAATGCTTAAGAACATTGGCTATTACAAATTGCCCTATTTGGGTAGTTATAATTTGTGGAAAACAATACATATTTCATAATCTTTTAATGTTGCTAAATTATAATTAGAGTAAGACTTGATAACTTATAATTTATAACTTTGCAATCATAGAATGAGGTCGGTAGATATGAAATATCATAATGTCGTGCTGGTTATATCATAATATGATATAACTTATCCGAGAGACAATTAAACACACACACATACACAAACAAATCATTAAAAGGAACTAGACATGCATACTATTTAATAAACTAGTACTCACTATACAATGTGAATAATAAAAATAACACAACTCAATTATTCCTCTCGTTATTGGTTTCTAATCGACATTATTTGAGAGACAAGTTGGTATATATATGTCTATCACCAAGCTTAGTAAAAAATAATAAATCTTAGAACTCTGAGTTGTAAATATAAATATGTTTGTGAGTTGCTTTCTAATAGACACGTAAGCTAGACTCATAAATCTTTCTGATTTTTTAAAAGATTAACTAATCATTTATTTTAATATATATTTTTTGCTATTGAAATTATAAAAGATTAAATATGATGCAATATAACGTGCTGAATGATTGACATAAAACAAACTAATTTCTCTTAAATATGATAGCTCAATTTCTTCAAGTAGCTTTTTATCCACAAGAGCTCACATGTGGTAGATGTCTTGAGTTTGTACTCAACCTCATTACTCAATGTAGTAAGAATTATTTTTTTTCTAAGATATAAGATTGCCTCACGAAAGAGTATATTACCTTATGATGTATCTTTAATTTGTAATAATTGAAGTTTAACTAGAGTTGGAATAACCCATTAGCTAATGGTATCCTCATCTCTAAAGAAAATACCCATGCTATATTCTTCACATAAAATATCTAGTAGAATAAATTAATACACTTTTGAAACTCATCAAAATAGAGGTGCATTCCTCAAGAGGACCTTGAGAAGGAGTCTACATGGAGTATGTGCCAGGTTTTATAGTTTTATGGAGGACAAATTTTCTATAAATTGTCGAATGCTTTATCCAAGTTGATATGATGTCTTATAATTTGGTTTTGTTAAAACATATCCCATATGTTGAAAGAGAAACTTTTTATTCTTTTTTTTTGTTGATTGGCAGCCCCTCCTCTTGGAATAGTTTATATTTTATACCTTATAGTCTAAATGAATTACACACACACGCACACATATCTTTTGTGGCCCTATGATGTTGTGAGGCCCATCATTAGTATACAACATCTAATATTCCTCATCAAGTTGGAGCATATATGTCATATATACCAAGCTTGTTATAAATGTATTTAATTTTAGGATTTCTGAGAGTCATATATCTTAATGTGATCTTTTCTCTTATAAAGTGATAATTAACTTCAATGTGCTTAGTTCTTTCATGAAAGATTGGATTGGATGCAATATGTAAGACAATCTGGTTATCACAAATGAGTTTCATCTTTCATCTTTTTCAAATCTTAACGCTTTGAAAAAGTGTTGCACCATATAAGTTCACATGTTATTAAAGTCATAGCTCGATATTCAGCTCTAGTGTTAGATCTAGCCACAACATATTGTTTCTTGTTTTTCTAGGATATTAGGTTATCACCAATGAAAATATAGTATCTTGAAGTGGAATGTCTATCTGTAGGTGAACTGGCCCAATCTGCATCTATGTAACCAATAACTTGGGTTTGACCTCTATTCTCATACAATACACTTTGACCTGATGTATTTTTGATATATCAAAGAATGAGGATCACATCTCAATGATTATCACATGGTGATTGCAAGGATTAGCTGATAACACTTATAGGAAAAGAATGTCTGGCTGAGTAATGATGAGGTAGTTCAGTTTACTTATAAGTTGTTGATATCTCCAAAAATCTCTTAAAGGCTCTCACTGTCCTGGTGTAAATTTGACATTAGGATCCAAGATGGCTAAAGCATATTTTTTTTGAGAAAGAATTATACTAGAATTGGACTGAGTTATCTTAATTCCTAGAAAGTACTTGAGCTTCCCCAAGTTTTTAGTCTAAAAATAGGTGAAGTGTTGCTTTTGTTTCTGAATGACATTCTGATTACTGCCTCCAATGACAATGTTGTCTAAATAAACAACTAGATAAATGCATTGCTATGAAGAGTTATGATGATAAAAACTAAGTGGTCTGTTGTGCTATGGAGCATGCCTAAATTTTGAATGACAGAACTAAAATGGCTAAATCATATGCGAATAGATTGTTTCAAGCCATATAGAGAACAACATAACTTGCACACTAAACCAGATTCTCCTTGAGCAACAAAATTAGAAGGTTGCTTCATATAAACTTCCTTAGCAAGACCACCATGAAGGAAGATATTTGTAAAATCCAACTAATAAAGGGACTAAGAACACATAGTAGCCATGGAGAGTAGGCGGACAAAGACAATTTTGGCCACATGGGAGAATGTGTCACTATAATCCGAACCATAAACCCGAGTGTATCCTTTAGTAACTAAGCGGGTCTTGATGTGATGAACTTGACCATTAGGACCAATTTTAACTGTGTATAACCAACGACAACTAATCGGAGATTTACCAGATGGTAAAACAACAAGATCCCAAACACTAATGAAGTGCATAGCAGCTATTTCATCTACCTTTGCCTGTCCCCAGCTTGGATGGGAAAGAGCCTCATTGGTGTCTCTAGGAAGGAAACATAAGAGATGACAGATACAAATGCAGAGTAGGGTGAAGATACATGATGATAACTCAAAAAATTATAAATAGGATGAGAATTATGAGTAGATTGATTATATTTTCAAAAAACAATGGGTAAGTCAGTAGTAGGAAGCAGATTTGATGTAGAAGTGGCAGGGATATGAAGTGAGTCATCAGGGACCTTAGCAGAAGGGGGAGAAGCAACAGCACGATGACGACGATGATAAACTTGAAGTAGTCGAAAAGACACATCAAATATAGGTGGAGAAAGAATGGGAAGAAGTAATACATTAGAAATAGAAAGAGACTCAGATGATGAGAAGGGTGAGTCCTCAAAGAAGGTGACATTAGTAGAAAGAAAATATCGATGAGTCTCAGGGAAATAGTAACGATAACCCTTCTGAAGTCTTGAATATCTCAAGAAGATACATTTTGTAGTTTTGGTGAAAAGCTTGTCTTGTCCAGATGTGAGAATATGAATAAATAAATTCAACCAAAGATACTAGGAGGAAGGAAATAGAGTGATTGGTCAAAAAAAAGAAGTGAATGAGGAATTTGATTATGTAATACAAAAGAAAATATATGATTAATTAAATAACAAGCGGTAAGAATAACATCATCTTAAAAACAAAAAAGAACATGACAGTGGAGGATGAGAGTATGAGCCGTCTCCTTGAGATGATGATTCTTCGTTCAGCTACCTCATTTTGTTGTGGAGTATGCACACAAGAAGACTAATGGAGGATTTCACACTAGGACATAAATGAAACAAAGGGTGCTGAAAAATATTCTTTGGCATTATCACTACGTAACATACAAATAAAGAAATTGAACTGAGTCTAAATTTCAACATAAAATTTCTAAAAAATAGAGTATAGCTATGATCGACTTTTCATAAAAATTAACCAATTACATCGAGGGTAGTTATCAATGAAAGTGGAAAAATATTAAAATTCTAAAGTAGACGTAGTCCAACAATGACCCCAAACATCAGTGTGAATAAATTTAAAAGGAGATTTTGCTCAATTATTCAAATACTTTGAAAACGAGACACGAGAATGTTTCCCATACTAATAAGATTCACATGCAAGTGTTGAAAAAGGAGGAAGTCAAGTGACCATCTTTCGTAGCTTTGAAAGACTAGGGTAGCCGAGATGATTGTGGATGAGGAGAGGAACATCAGTGGAGACTTAAGATGTAGGAAATGAATATGGGGTGAGGTAATAGAGGTCTTGAGACTCATATCCTATGCAAATCATCTTCCCTGTATTCCGGTTCTGCAAGATTACAAATTAATTAGAAAAGATAATAGAGTAATTAAAAGTATGAGTGATTTTGCTGATGAAAATAAGATTAAAGGGACACTCAGACTTGAGCAAAAAAAATAGATGTGAGAGGTAGGAAAAGGAGATGATGTGCCAAACCAACACCTTGGGCCACATTTTGAGAACCATTAGCTAAGGTAATAGGGGGTGAAGCAGAGGTAGTAGTAATAGAAGAGAAAAGATCCTTATTACCAGATATGTGATCAGAAGCACCAGAGTATAGAATTCATGGTCCAAGAGGAGATGTATGAGTAAGGAAAGTAGAAGTATTACCTGGCTGAGCAACAGAAGCAGACTTGATAACTTGAGAGCAAAGATAGTTAACATATGAATTGTCAAGGGCGGGAATACCCTGAGATGTGGAAGAGCTTGAAGGCTGAAGTAGCTCAGAATCAGATGATTGGGCCATGTGGAAAATGCTGGGAGGTCGTCCATGTAACTGATAACAATGATCATGAGTGTGGCCAAGCCTATTGCAATAGGTGCAGTGAGGACGTTGACCTCTATCTCGAGTACTACTATGTCCTCCTTGAGAGGTAGCGTGACAAACTAATACAGAAGAATCTATAATGTTATCAGATGATAATGTTTGAGTGGACGAGATATGAAAGAGGCGAGCAAACACATCATCCAATGATGAAACTGATGAACTATCAAAAATCAGATTGTGGATAGGCTTAAGATTTGAATGGAGGTCAATAAGAGTAAGTGTCATGAAAAACTTGTCAAGCTGTGTTTGTTGAGCCATAACATTAGGAGTAAGAGGCATTACAGTCAAGAACACTTTTTTAAGAGAGACAATTTGACCAATATAAGTAGATAGATTCAAGTCATGTTGGCTGATATGAACAATAGCAGAAGTCACCCTATAAAAATGCTAGATATTATTTGTGTGTAATTCTTTGACTTGAGCCTAAAATTTAAAACAAGTCTTGTAGGCCCGAAGATGAAGAAGAATTTTGGGATTAATTGATTGCCATAATACACTGTAAAGTTGGACATCGATCTTTTTCTGCTGTACCCGGTCAATCTTAGGGATATTTGCCTTATGTGTGATCAGGTGATCTTCATATCTTTGTTCCATAAATCAAAGTTCAAACGTAAATAGATCAAGAAAGATAATTTTTACTGCCAACTAATTTTTTCGAAGTAATCATAGGAAATTCAAATATGATAAAGAAAAAAATGAAAGTTTGTGCCGTCATATTGATGAGAATGAAGTATAATGGGATCGAAGAAAGCCCTAAAATGGCTTTACCGATGATTTTTACTGTAGCACCACCAGAAGGTAGAATAAATAATATTTCTTATGCTTGACTAGATGGGTCTCACAGTCAGCAGCAGCGTGGGCCTAATAGCTTCTCTGAAGCAAGATAATGGAGAGTTGGAGTCGTCCATTAGCAAGGAAAGGGTGCAAGTTCTGCAGTTAAAGCATGATTTGGCTGAAGCCCAAACTTTCAACAATGATATTTATAAGGAACTTCAATATGCCCGTGGCCAACTAGTAGCCAAACAGTCACGGTGTTTCAAACTTGAGTTTGATGTTGCCAATTTGTGGCAAAAGCTTCAAGCAATGAGTCACTGCAAAAAGAACTACAACTCTTGCAGCGTCAAAAGGCAGCTTCCGACCAAGAAGCTTTGAACGCAAGACAGAGGCAGCAAGTCAACGATTATGGGATGATAGGTTGGCGGAAGGCGACGCCGGAGATGGAACCACGTCGCCTGAACGAGTCTTACGTTTTCTGGCTCCGGTGCTCTCGGATGTGGTCGGTGTCAAGAAATGGTGTCATCGAAAAAAAAAGGTTGCCAGAAAGATTATTATATTTTTGGCAATGAGGGTTTTCCTGGACATTTAGCTGGGATAAATTAGTTTTTCCTCTTCCTCTGATACCAAGTTGAAAGAAAGAAAAATCTTTTGTTCTTTTTCTATTGATTGGCAGTCCCTCTTCCTGGAACAATTTATATTTCACATCTTTACTCTGAATGATTTACACACACACACATACACACAGACACACACGTATCTTTTGTGGGCCTATAATGTCATGAGGCACATCATCACCATACAACATCTAACACCATAAAATTATAGAACTCAATAAAACTCATAATATACAAAAAAAATCATAAGCTTATAAATAGAAAATAAATTTTTTTTGATGGCCTAAAAGTTGGGTGTTCTCATCATTGTCAAAAGAAAAAAAAATAAGTATTAAACTATACTATCTTTAAAGTTGGTGCATAGATATCAATAACATTATTCTTAGTAAAAAAAATGAAAGCTAAGATATTTTTAAAAGTCTTTGTAAATATGTTTGTTGATTTATCTATTATAAGAATATAAACTTTGATAATAATAATATTCATGATTTTCTCATGAAATAAGTAATTTATATTTATGTGCTTCGTTTTATTCATAAAATATTTGATTGAAAGTTTTATATTTTGTTGCTCGATTATTATAATAAATATTAGTGAGCACACTCTATGGGTATTTAATCTTTTCAAAAAGATATTTGATCTACATAATCTCATATGTAATTATAGTTTTCATTTTTAATTATGTATTTGTACTAGATCTAGAAATGACAAACATGTTAGACAGTTAATGTTTGACTCTTAACATGACCTGCATAACATGGCCCAGGCTCAACATGATATGACACACCTAGATTTGAGCCAAACCCATGGTATGTCATGCATAACATGACCCAATCATGGCATGACATGCCCAAACTAGAGGCGTTAAATAGGCTGTGCCGAGTCAGCACGACTCATTTTTTGGTGGATCAAATGAGCTTCCATGATGTGCCGTGCTAGGCACGGCACACCATGATTAATGCTGGCATGACATGACATGGTTGGCCAGGTTCTAGGTAGATTCGGGCTGGGTCATGTTAGACATTGTTGGGTTGTGTTAGGTTGTGCTCGGAGGCTATATGCAGCCCGCTGGCATTGCTAGCCTGGTCGATCGTCGATGTGAGCCTCCATTTGCACATGGGTGGTGTAGAGGTGTCAAACGGGCAGGGCTGGCCTAGCCCTACACGAAGCATGACATGGTTCAGCCATGCTTGGCTCGGCATGGCATGGGAATGACTCGTGCCCGTGCTCGTGCCGGGCCTACTTTCGACACCGGTCATGTCGTGTTGTGCCGAGGGATTTCGGACCATGTGCTAGGCACATCACGAATGCCTGGCACGTGCGTACGGCACGTCATGATCATGCACCAAGCGTGGTCATGATGAGCCGATGCAGATTGGTGAGGCTCAGTGAGCCCCGAAAGGGTGATGAGGTGTGCCGTTGAAACCCTAATTTTTTAAAAATTAGGGTTACTGTTCGACCTGAATCGGGCTGAACCTAGCAGATTTTGGGCTGCAGGCCCGTGTCGGGCATGACCTCTACTGAACTGTGCCGGGCTAGGCTTGACATGGTTACTGTACTATGTTGTGCATGGTCCGACACAGTAGCCCGGTTGTGCGGCCTAAAATCAGGTTGGGCCAGGCCGGCCCGGCTCGTTTGACACCTCTAAGGTGGTGTCACACGGATACACTCAACCAATCCTGTGATGGACAAATTAAAAAAAATTACCATGTGAACCAAGTAAGGTGGGCACGATCTGATTGGAATGTGCTCGATCCCTGGTCCGAGGTCTCGGGTCAAGGGATTTGTCATGCTAGATCTACGTATGGGCCAGGCATTTGGGTCATGTCTGATCCGACACGAGGCCTTGCACTCCATGGCCCAACACGACATGATTCGTGCCTTGGGCCAGCATGACCCGGATTCGGGCATGGTTCTGGACTGTGTCGTGCTGAGTCAGGTACGGCTCAGTTGTGTCGTGCCTGAGCCTCTCGGCCCACTTGTTACTTCTAACCCAAACTTATATCTGACATAGGTATAAGTTTGGGAGAGGTTAATATCTAGATAGTCTTATCCCTAAAAATTAGAGAGAATATTGATGAGTCTTGAATCCGAAACTTATTATTTTTAAATAAAAATGCTTGTTATCACATTAATATATAATCTCTAAAAAATATTAGTAATACAGAGAATTTTGGGTGATTAATTATTATTTTCTTACATAATATCTATCAAATCAAATCTATTTAAACTTTTGTCAAATTAAATTTTATTCAAATTGATAAAGATAATACATATTTTTTTTATTCTCTATATATTTATTTTTTAATTGTCTAATTAAGTAAATAATCTTAATGATAGACATATTTGATATAAATTCTAATTAATTTTTTGAAATTTTTATTATACTTAGTTTCTCTTCATTTATTCTTTCTTAGAATTTTAATATGTTTTATAAGTTTAATATATTGATAATTATTGTAATATTAAATATTTTTATGTTTTTATAAATGAGAATTATAATATTTTATTTTTATTTATCTATTATCTTTTTGTTTTTTATGATTTTATTAAATAACCTAGAGAATTATATTATGAGTTTGTCATATCATCCTCCATATTTCAATATATATACTATTGCATTCTAAGACTTTTTTTTATTTTCATCTTCTTGAGAGTTTTATAAATCTTCATGATTCTTATTTTATTTGAAGTTATTTAGCTTTTCATCTCTTGTAATCTTTAAATCTAAATCTGTGTATTTATTGAAAAGATTATGAAAATATATTTTTTATTTATCTTAGATTTTTTTATCTTTTATTAAGATTTGATTATTTTCATTTTATATGCATCTTGTATGATTAATATTTTTATCTTTATACTCTATTATTCTAGCATATTTATAAATATTATTTTTTATTTTTAATGCATCATAATTTATGTTTTTAATATATTTTTAATTATTATTCATTTAGTTTTATTTTTTACCTCTTTATATAACTTCATATGTTTATTTATATATATTTTTTTGTATTTCTTTAAAATAATATCATTTTTCTTTAATAAATTGTTGAATCTTGTGTTTTCAGTATGAGATTTTTTTGTGAGTAAATATTTATTTTAGACTGTTAAAATCTTTTTCATATATTTTTTTATTTGATTAATATATTTATTTCATATAGTATTTATATCTATGTCCAAGAATAAATTATATTGTCATTTAGTTTTTTCTTGAAGATACTTATTTTTTTTCCTTTAAGTTTCATTTTTTTTAAATTTTTTTTGAAAAATTTATATAATTGTATTTTCTAAGATATACATTCATTATGACTAATTTATTTTGAGTGATTAGATTTTTCCTAATTTCACTTAATGATTTTTTGCATAATACTTTATTCTTTATTAATAAGAAACAAATATATTTGATTCATATTAAAATTATTTTTAAAAGTTATAAATAACTTCTCTTTCTTCATAAAAAATATATTAGTTATATAGAGGAGTAATATCTAAGACTGCAGATCTCATTTCATCCATTTTTCTAAATTCATATTTTTCATGATATTACTCATTGTTTTTGTTTCTTATTTTTATGTCTATTTAATCCTCTATCAATCATGATCATTTATTTTCTTAATATATTTTGTATTAATTTATTTATATTTTATTAAAGTTTTTTAATTATTTCACTAAGTTCTACTTAAAGAATATAAATATTAATCATATTTAGGAATATTTTACCTGCTATTATTTTGATTGCTATAAGCTTATTATTATTTTTCTTAATCCTTTATAATTTTTTTAAAAGTTTTTTTTAATAATTATTTTGATATCATTAATGCTTGTATTTTTTGTTCATATATCAAAGCTTATAATTATCTATGTTCTTAGATTTCTTACACTCACACTTATCTCTTGTAAATATTTTATCTTAATGTATTTATATTTTAGGGTATCGATTAATTTTATAGTTTTTTTATTCAATGATCTAATATTTCAAGAGATTGCTTTGAACCTAGTAATCTAGGCTAACTTATCTTTCCTCATTCATTAAAGAAGGTGTGAAAATTCTTACTTATTTGATACTATGATTGAATGTCATCTTGATGGGTTTTTCCAAGTCACTATACTTGTACAATGTAACACATTGCTTTTTTTGTTTGATATTATTCTAATATTAGTATATATCAATTATTTAAAATATGTAATAAATGACTGATAGGTTTATATACTTTATGGCCAAGTTTATATACTTTATGTTTTTGATGCATTATCTCATCCAAATTGACTAACTATGCATTGTTTCTCAATTATATTTGTTGAGATACATGTAATTTATTATAATAAGGGATGAGATGCTTTTCAATTTTTGAACAAGGTTATAATTCGTTGAAGGTTGTTATTCACCAATAATGCCTAAGCAAGTGTTTTGAATTATACATATTATATTGAAATTTACATGATTTTATTGTTTTTTTATTTTTTCTTTAAATATTATAAATTTTTTATTTTTTTCATGACATATATGTTTCAAATTCATTTTTTTTATGAAATGTATTCAAATTATAAATTTATCATTCTTGTAGCATACATTGATGATATTATGGTTACTTGCAATTTTAAAATGTAGTTTAAGTTAAAGATTATGATAGATTATAATATTTTTTTGGAATTTAAGTATTATTTTCTATTTGAAAAATGATTCAATTTCAATAAAAACTATGTATTTAATTTTTTTAGATTGATTTATTGATATATAAATTTTTCTAGCCTATTGTTAGTCCATATACACGTCTATCTTAAAGCATAGTCATTGATTTCTAGCTTGTTTATCAAAAATTTATTTAAATTTTATTTTTTGTATAATTCCAAATTGAAGAAGATGCTAAATTTCTTTTAGATATTGAATTTTTTCAGCCTATTAAATATTTAATCTCTTGTTGAGCTGCTATGATTATGAATTAGAATTTAACTATAAGTTTTTATATTTTATTAGGATATAATTTTATTTTCTAACTATCTAAAAATTAATTTTTTTAAATCAAGCGTTAAAGCTAAATATTATTTTATGACAACTACAAGATTATTATATTATATATATATATATATATATATATATATATTATAATTTTGTCTAAAAGATATTTTATATTGATTTTCTAATCTCCACATTTATTTTTATTTTAGATTAACATGGTGACATTTTTTATAAATATTTTTAATGAAATCATTTTTTTAACAGGGTTTGGTGAGCAAAATATTATTTCACAAGTTTCAAGGATCATATTTGATGTGTTGATATATTTTGTTAATATATGGATATCCTTGGATCCACAATGATTCTTTGTTTTTAATTTATTAAAATTGATCAACAATATTTTGTTTGAATCAAAATTAAAAGGAGTTGTGTCTTGGTATGATATCAAGTATTTTTGTTTAAAGGTGGCAGATCTCAGGTTTGAGGCAGTTGGGTATAGACTTTTTGATTTATCTAAGATAATGCTTTTTGGATATACACTTCTCCTAGATTATGTATTAACAGAGAGCTTTATGCATTGGGTATGACATATATTGATATGTTTGATACATTGTTTTTAGATAAAGAAATGGCTAGTGAGAATGATTACTTCAATAGTATTTTATTTACTTTATATCTCAATGTACATTTTGTGTTGGTATTTTGAAATCTATTGAACTTTTATTGTGTTAGTATTGAAGCATCTCCATTTTTGTTTCATGGATATTCATCTAAAATACTTCAATTTGAAATATATAATAATATATAATTGTATTAATAATATATTAGCATTTTATGTTTTATTAGCATAGTTATTATTTTTTTTCATGTTTTTTGTATCTTTATTATATTTATGAATTTTTACAATGAGGTAAGTATAACTTGAATAATGTTAATTATTCATATGTTATTAGATGTGTAGTTGTGTTCCATTAATAATCTTTCTCTGTTTGTTTAATTCAACAATAATCTGCTCATAATTTATTTCAATTTTTGTAACATTGATCCCGGGTAGAAATAGATGGAAGCTTCATTTGTTTAAAATTCTAGTCGATACACCTTTTCATATTGTTTAATATTTGAATCTTTGCATTCGGCAGGATTGTAATAAAACTTTTCCCATAGCATTATGCTTGCCTGGTTCTTTAGAAGCTATCAATAGGTTATTACATCACCGTGGTATGCAATTTTCATGATTATTGTTTTTACTGTTATTGATGTTTTATCTAATTTAATTTTAAAGGGTACACGCAAAAATGTTGCGTGATATCCCCTGTAAGGAGGTGTAATGGAATTGGGTCTTTTCTTTGCGTAGATAAAATAAATACATTAAACAGATGTGAGAGTTGATGAGTACATAAAATTTATCAGTATTTAATTTTTTTGAAAAACAATAATTATAATAATGAATGATTGATAGACAATGAAAAATATAAATTTTCATAGAAGTACGAACACTATTTTTTGTATTTAAAAATAATTTGATGTTGAATGATATTAGTAGAGATATTAAAGTTGAGGAGATTAAGGTTAATATTAACTTTATATAAAGTTAAAGCACAAAGTTAGACTAATATTATTAACTTCAAGTTTAAAAATTATATTCTTGTTTATTAATAGAAAAAAATAAAAAAAATGATTGATTTAAATGAAATGAATATTAGTAATAATGTAAATTTATTGATGAAAATCATAGTATTTATCTGGTAGAATTAGAGAATGAATAAAGATTTTTTGTTATAGATAATTTGTGATGCAAATATATATTTTTTAAAATTGTGAATTGTTGTGATTTATAATATTTTTTTATTTTTTTGTTTATTTTTTTATTGCATTATGGATAATACTACCTAACTGATGGACTGTTCTAATCTGACTAGCCCATTATCTATGAGTCCATCCTCCACACTTTTTTATTGTGTTTTATATTTCAGTTTTTTGTGATTTAATGACTTAATTTTTATGTGGTATTAGAGTCAAAATTTTCACACCCTAGGAAGCTATTGTGTAAGGGTCAAGTATTTTATCAATTTTGCCCATAATTGGGAATAGAAAATCCTAGGTTTGTCACACCTTAGGCACACCAATTTTGTCTAAGTTTTGGATATAAAACCTATTACACAGTAGGCATGCACTTTGCATGCATAATGTGTATGTTCCCAAATCATTCATAGTTGGCTTGCAAGCAAAAAAAGGGTGGAACTTTGATATAAAACCTGCGAGTAACACCAATTTATAGTTGTCATAATTATTTGTGTGATACAATTTTATTATTGGTGTCAATTGAGAGAGAGAATGTTGATATAATATGTGTGTGTTCTAGGAGTTTTTTTTTGTAGTGCACACATTCTAGGAAGCAAAGTTATTGAAAGTTTGCCTCATGCATGCCTAAAGCCTAGGTGTCATGATGCCCAAGCAAAATTGTTTTGCTTCGAGAGAGGTGCGGGGATTTGTAAAAGGCACACTAGATACCAGCATATCTTATATTGCCGAAGCCCAAGTACACTAGGCAAATTGTCTTACTTCATTTGAGATTGAGTTTGATGAATAATATTTTTTTTCTTCTATAGTAGAATCATTTACTAGGTATTTGAGTATACTTTATCAATTAGATGTTTATTCTCAATTTGATCATCTATTACTAGTTATGTTGAGAATACTATACTCTAGTCTTATGAGTATTTATATCTTGAAGTGTGAGATGTGAGACGTGTAAATTTAAAAAAATGCCTAAGTTTCATCTCATCTTCGATAGACTAATGTGAGTAATAATATGTTTGATTTGTTATACTATAATCTATGTGGACTTAGTAGCTCATGATTTTTTTAGTCTGGTAGAGTTTGAGTGTTGATGTTTTTTTTTTTTGAGCATAATTTATTTTTTAGCTACCCTTGGAAGAGTGAGAATTCGAAAAATACTTATGAAATGATTAAAATGGTACATGGTATGGAGATCATCTTGACTACTAGAGAAAACTTATCTTAATAATTCTTATTAAATATCTGAGTTAATTTTCTCGTATTAATTTCAACTTAAGGTAATCAATCTTCCCATCCAGGTCTATCATGATTATGAATATAGAATACTCGCTTACATCTATAAATAGACTTTCATGAAAGGTGAATTACTAGCTCACAAGTTTTATTAGAGTAGATAATATTTATATTTTCAAATATAATCTGACATTATGAATAAAATAATATCTCATAAAGAAGATTTGGTATCATAGTGATGTTAAATTGAATAATGATGTAAAAGAGTACACAATGCATGAGCATGAAAATACTTGTGAAACCAAGGGTTGAGTATAATTCATTTTTTTTTTTTTTTGGAGAGTAATCTTAAGTTGAACATCAGAATCAGAGTTGATCGCAAGTTCATTTGGTATTTGGAAGATGTTATTCTGCTTTGAATAAGTTATATGCATATTATTTTTTTAGTATAGACTCTAAGTCGCAAGTAGTCAAGTTTTGTAGTCTTTGCCTCATTATAAATCTGAATTTGAGTAGATTCATGGGATATTATGTCATATGAACTCAAGGGAAATTTTTTCTCATGGGAAATCTTATTATCTCATGAGTCAATATGATTTATACTTATTGATATATCTTATAACTTGATAAGAGTAGTATTTAATGTGAATTAAATATTTAGATATAATTGATGAGTGACTGTCTCTTTTAACTAAATGTCCAAGTAGGATAAATGAGTAAAAAAAATTATTTTTTTTTATAGTGATCTTGAGAAGGTGAATATGAAGCAGTCACATGAAATTCAAGCATCACAGTTAGATGTAGTTTTCAAATTAAGGAAAGTATTGCAAGACTTAAAGTAGTCATTGATAGTTTAGATTTGTGAGATCTTCATATATTGTTATTTTGTTTGATTTACATGTGCATTATGAATTTTTATTTATTTTTTAAAGGAGTTTTGATGGCATGATAATTTTGTTTATTATATACGTGAATGATATTTTAATTATGTGAAATGATAAATTAGAAATTATTTAATTCAAGAAATACTTTTAGTTATAATTTTAGATTAACAATAATGAGAGACTTAGATATTTTTTTGAAATAGAGGTGATATCCTTAGAAGTGTCAAATGGGTCGAACTGGGACGACCCTACCCATTTTTGGTGGCCCAATCGGGCCACTATGTCGTGCTCGGTCGACTCGATGTAGTAATTGTGTCGTGCCCAACAGGACCCGATACAATAATTATGCTGTGCCATGCATGACACGGCTCATACCTGGTTTGGATCAAATCATGCTTGGACTTGCCAGGTTGTACTGTTTTGGACCATTCGGAATTAGCTCATCCCAAACTTCAAAAATATTTTAAAATTTAATAATTAATTAATTAATTAATTAAATTAATACCGCAAAAAAAAAATTAATCACAAGTCACAACTAACAACTAAAAATACATATAAATTATAAAATAACAAAACAAGATTAAATTATTAAATGATAAAAATCAATACATCAAAGATAAATTTATAAATATAAAATATTAATCCTTTAAGTAAATAAAGAACAAAATAATAATAAAAGCAATAATATCAAATAACAAAAATAAATAGATAAAGACAATCCAAAATGTTCAATCCTGTGAGCATATGATGATATCACTAGTAGTAGGTCGTTGGCAGTATAATAGGCTCAATCTCAGTCATCATCAAAGTCACACGAATCATTATCAGCAACTAATTCTTCCACTCCTGCTACTGTTGTAACATGATCTTAGATGCCCAAACTTGAATCATCTTAATTCTTTATGTATGCTAATGCCTCAATAATATCTGATCATAATCTCAATCTCTTATCTGAAATTATATTCACTACAATAGAAAAAGTAGACTCTGATGCTATGCTCGACACCTGAGGAGTTCGTAGATCTCGTATTATTTTAGACAGCACGAGATAAGTAGTCTCGTATGATTTTTACTACTATAAAATATTAAGGTTTTTATTATAGATATGTGATAGGATTGAGTAGTAATCGGTATCTAAGTACCAAAATAGCTTGCTCATATTTGATAGTCCATCTCGTCATTTTTCCTCACTAATTAAATGGAGAAGTTATCTTCTCTGAATATAGTATTCATTTTCGTACTCGTAGCCTGACTACTACTACCATCATACTTATTATTGTAGTATGTAAATAGTTTAGTCAACTTCTTGTGAATGAATTTTTCAGGTTGGTATTTCTGGTTCATGCACAAGGACATATATATTATAATATTCTATTCTCCTCACCTTTACCTTAGGGTCCATGTAGACAGCTAGACAATCAAGAAATGAAATAGTGGATCATTATTTTAAATACTTGGTTTACATCTCAATAATTATGTCACTAAATATTTGGTTATCTTTTAACTTTTTAAATATACTACTAATATTACATTACACTTGAGTGCAATGTATGTCGTGAGATATAAACTAACTAATATATGTTCGACATGTCATAAAAAATCTTTAGAAATTTTATAAATAGAATTTTTATAGCACAGTCAGTATCGCCAATAATAAGTTCGTCACTTTTACTATTGGCATAGTCGAATATCACGTATTAATATTCAATACATGACTCTAACATCAGGTATGTGTAATTTCGATAGTGTCTCATATTTAATTGGAATTTATTTTTTTGACTTGCAGATAAATTGACTACAAAACTCATGTTTTCTGTGAGATGTACGAAGAAATTTTAGTGAGTTACGTATGTTTTTTAAAGCGGGGGAAATAATTTTTATTCCCGCTTATACTATGAGATTAATAATGTGACATATGTATTTAACATGAAAATTTTCTTTTAATGACTCGTCTTTAATAGTCATAATAAATATGTTAATGACTATTCTATTATTAGATACATTATTGAATGTAATATCAGATAATTTATTTTAATATTATATTCTCTAAAGATTATTATCAAACACTTATAAATGATTAAATCATATATGAAAGGGGTTAACATTTAGGTTGAATTGGTTCCAGGTTCAAAGATCCCATCATTGATTTGGGTTTGCCTAGGATCTAATATATCATATTTTTTGGTGTATTTTTTGGCATGCTTCTTAATGTGCTCAGTTACATATGAACTCTTACAGATTAATATTTTTTTATAATATTTATATTATGTTAATTTTTAATTGACACTTTTAATATTTTTATGTTATATAATATTAAAGTGAGTCCAAACTATTAATTTTTTTTTCTTTTTTATTCTTTAGATGTTTAAGTTGAGGTGATCGGAAAAAATAAAGTTTCTGTGATATTAGACCTTTCCGTAGGGTTATCATTATTCATATTAAAATTTTTTATGTTTATGTTTAAATTAATTTAATTATTATTTTAAAATTTATTATTTGATATTTTAATTTTTTATTAGTTTATTAATTATATTATAAATTTTGTTTTTTAAATTAAATATTAATTTATATCAATTAAACTAAAAGTTTTAACTAAAATTAAAATAAAAAAAACTAAACTAAAGAAAATTTAAAAATTAATAACTGTAATACATAAAATTTTATTTGCTTTATGATGTTCACACTGCAATTGATAGTCCGTACTCCACACTTGAATCACGAAAGTCGAAACTAAAAGAATAGATCGAGAGAGAGAGGAAAAGACAAAAGAGTCGAGAGGAGACGGAAAGATAATATAAGAGAAAGATAGATAAGATAAAAATTGAGAATGAGAGGAGATAATATATAGATTTGAAAAATATAGTTTTTTTAAAGAAATTATTCTTTTTTATTTTTTTGAATTTTTTATGACATTAAGGGACAAAATCATGACAGTCATTGCATTTCTGTCCCTATCTGCTTGGGTAGAATCCAACGGCTTAAAAATTAAAATGCATGTTTTTTGACCGTTGGATCGGTTTGACTATTGAACTAACTCAACGGTCACAGATTTCAAAAGCTGAAGCTTCTAGATTCTATAGGTTGGGAGTCAGGACTTCGTGCATTGGGGTTGGGTTCGGTCTTTGGTCGGTCAGAATTCGGAGGCGGACTTGCCCGAAAACTGGCCTGAGATCCAGCCATCCTGGGCTGGGAGGCGGGGCATGATTCAGGTCATGCCAATGAACTGTGCATTCGGGCAATGGAAATGGGCCGTGCCTGGCCCAGCACGAGGCTCGGGTTACCTCGGCATGGTTGATTCGGGCTGTGCCTCGATGCCTGTCCTGAGCTGCTCGGTCCATTTGACACCTAGATATACTCTCATAGAGTGATTATTGTCATAAAATAAGTATGCGGTTGATATTCTTGTAAAAATTAGTCTTTTGAGTTATTAGTAATCAATTATTTTGATTAATTTAAATATTAATTTTTTATTTGATGTGATTTTTTTAATTGACTTTAATATTTATAGGAGGATTTTGTGAAAGATTAATCATCTGATTGTTACTAATTTAGATATAATTTATGTGGTTAATATAATTGTTATTTTTATAGATTCTTCTCGATAGATTCATCCAGATATAATTTTTCATACATTGAGGTATATGAAAAAGTATTCAAGACTTGAAATCTTTTTTATTAATGATAAATATTTATAATTAGTTGGATATTCAAATTCAAACTGATCAACAGTTTGAATTGAGAGAATGCCTACAACATATTTTTATATTTTTTTGGATGCAATATTGTCTTTTTAAAATATAAAAGACATAATTATATCAAGGTTTAATGTTGAGGTAAAATTCAGAGTGATAACGATGGTCATATGTAGGATATTTTAGTTCAAATACCTATTCGAAGATATTGATTTTTACTTCTTTATAGAGGTAGAAATTGGAATACTTATTTTTTAAGAAGAAAACTCAGAATAAGACTATAGTTATAATTTATATTCTTATGATAAATTAGTAATCAAATATTTTCTCAAATGTCTTGAAGTGACTTTATTTTTTTTTTATTTTCCTTAAACTTGACTTGATATTATGGACATTTACACATCATCTTGAGGGGCAGAGTGTTGGAGGTTGTAGTTTTTATTTTAAATTTTTTTTTATTTACTTTATTGGGTTATGGATGGGAACACCCATGAACCAACTTGTGGGTTTCCCCAAGTCGACTAGACTATTATCTATGAGCCATTTGGGTACATTTTTTATTGATTTTTTTATTTAAGTTTTTTAATGATTTAATGACATAGTAATTAAATCGAGATTCGAATCGAGAATTAGAATGCATGATTACTGAATTAAGAATCAAGAATTGAATCGAATTTTGTGTGTCTTTTTTCCATGTTAATTAATTCTTATTTCCTACTGTTGGTAACTTTTTTATTTGATATTTTTATTTTTATTTTAGTGATTTTTTTAATATTTTGTTGCTTTTTCACGTTAAATTCGCAATACCAAAGGTTGAAGTTAATTTTTTTCATATTAATTAATTTTTATAGTTTATAATTTTTTTTTGGTATTTTAGTTTTTAATTTTGTGATTTTTTGAGAATTTTGGTCTCTTGAGAATCGGTATTAAATGATTCATGTGAATCAATTTGCGATTCAACGATTTAGTTTTTGATTTATGTATATTTTTGATTCTTTTAAAGAGTCGGATCGTTTACCAATTAAATCGTGAATTGAATCATAATTTATATAATTTTGATAATAGTATTTAATGGCTTAATTTTTATAATAAATACACAAAATATAATTGAATCTTCTTTTTGTATAAACACAATAAATACGTTTTAATAGAAGTGAGACTTAATGAGCAGATAGAATTAATCATATCTATTTTTTTGAAAAAAATAAATATAATAAAGAATTAAATAGACAAAAAATATAAATTGTCATAGAAGTACACAAATTATTATTGTATTTATAAATTTTGTAAGATATTGGTAGAACTTTTGAGGCTGAGGAGATTAAGGTTAATATTAAAATTATATCAAGTTAAAACAAATTGTCTAGATTAGTAATAATAGTTTCTAGTTTAAAAATTTTATTCTTGTTTATTAATAAATAAAGATGAAAAAAATGATTGATTTAAAAAGGAAGGAATACAAGTAATAATATTAATATGTTGATGAAATTCATAGTAATGATAATGTAGATTTAGAGAATGAATGATAATTTATTGTGGTAGATAACTTGTGATACAAATGTTTTTTTTTTATATTTTTGAATTATAGACAATGATTGAAGAACATATATTTGCATGTTGAATTGTTTTTAATTTCATATTTTATATTAAGAATTTACATTTTGATCTATATTAATAATAAAAATGCTTATTTCTTATGTTTATAATTCTTTGAATTTTTTGTTGATTAAATTATTTTCTGAATAAATCAGACAATCTATGTGCCTAGTACAAATAATTATATGTTAAATCTAATTATATTACATAAAATTATATATGTTAAGTTGGATGTATCTCACTTCTTTACAACTTCCTTGCTGTAGGTGTTCCTTGCACCCAAGGCTTCAAGAGTACTTCATGTGTTAATTCATTTTGAGCCATTCATAGCTATGATTGTAGTAATTTTTTTAATATGGTTTTTGTTCTTTTTTTTTGGTGAATAAAATGGTGCTTCTATATTAATCAAAGAGGATTTTTTATATAAAATTTAGATAAAATTTGTTGCTGTTTGAAATACTCTTTGGATATGTTGGTAACATGTATTGTATATCATTTTTTATGTATCCTATAACATATCACTTTGTGTATCATAAGATTTTATATTATATCTAGTATCATAATATGTAACATGTTACGTAATTTTTCATGAATAAAACTTGCAAGTTTATTTTTTTAGTTCATATAAGTGGATATATATTCTAACATATTTTTTATTCTTTTCACCTTAATCCTAGAATCCATACAAGTAGTCAAACAATACTAGAGGTATCAAATGGGTAGTGTTGTGTCGGCATGTTCCGGTAAGGCAGTCATGTCATGCATGGCATGATACAACTTGTATTTTGCTTGGCCCGGCTTGGCCTGATAAGCACGAGTTTGGGTGGAATTGGGCCAGGACATGCTGGTAATTGGGTCGTACTAGTTTTTGATTTTAATTTTTATGTGGGTAGATGTAAATTGCAAATTTATAATGCAAAATATATGAAAAATATAATCGTATGTTATATTTTATATTAAAAAAATATCCATAAAGACAAAAAAAGGATCAACAAAAATAATAATAATAATAATAAACAAAAACAAAATTTATCATCTGAAAATAAAATAATAATTATTAATTTTAATATCAATTGGTGTCTGTATGCAAATTATTATCATTATTGTGTAAGCATATGATTGTATTACCTAGCGGTGGCCTCAACATCCTTCAAGTCTCATAAGTCTTTATCTACTAATAACTCTTGCATTTTTGTTTCAATCATATCTTGAACATCCACATTGAATCCTTCATATCCTTTATCCATGCAAGTGTCTCAATGATATTTGATCACAGTCTTGACCTCATATTTGAAATGATATTGATTACAATAGAAAAAGTTGATTTTGATTGTATGCTTGACATCGGATGAGTAAGTAGATCTTGTGTCATCTTAGATAGTACTGGATACATAGACTCATAATTTTTATCATTATAAAATATCAAGGTTCTTGTTATCGTTATATAATAGAATTTAGTATTAATTAGTATCTAAGTATCGAAACAGTTCATTCCTATTCGACAGATCATCTTGTTGTTTCTCCGTTACTAATTGAATGAAGAAGTTATTGTCTTCAAATATGGTATTCATGTCTGTACTCAGAGCATGACTATAATTATTATCATACATGGTATCGTAGTATATAAATAACTCAGTAAATTTTTTATGAATGAATCCATCAGGTTGGTGTTTTTAGTTCATGAATGTGAATAATTATGTCAAAATATTCTTTACTTCTACTTTAACCCTAGAATGCATATCGGCAACTAAACAATAAAGAGATAGAATGATAACTTAATACTTTAAGTACTTGGTTTTTATTTCAACAGACATGACACTAAATGTAAGGTCTTCTCTAAATTTGGTATACATGTTACTAATGTTGCATATGCACACGAGTGCAATGCAAGTGGTGGGTGTGTACATAGACAAATATATGTTCGTCGTGTAATAATAAATCTTTAGAAATTACATAAAAAAAATTCATGTATCCTAGTCAGAGTTATTAATAATAAGTTCATCAATTTTACTATTGACACAATCGAATATGACGTGTTCATATTCATCACACGACTCAAACATCTGGTAAGTATAATTTCAATGATGTTTTACATTCTTTTGAAATTTTTTCTTTTATTAGATTTACAGACAAACAGAGACTATTAAATTCTTGTTATCTGTTAAATGTCCAAAGATATTTTAGTGAAAATTAAAATTCTTATTTTTTCTTGAATAGAAAAAATAACCTTCATTCATGCTTATACTATTAGGCTAATAATGTGTTATATCCATCTAATATAAAAATTTTACCTAATGATCTATTTCTAATTATTTTAACAAATATATTAATAGTTACTTCGTTGTTAGATGCATTATCAAATATAATACTAAATATTTTATTTTGAATATGATAATTTTTAAAGATTTTTATCATGCACTCATATATAATAGTCTTTGCACGGATGGAGAATTTTAGAAAATTCTAAAATCTTTTTATTAAGTTTTTATTTAGAATCTAAATAGTGGGCGGTGAGACATACAAAAGATACATCATTGCAACTAATACATATATCGAACGTTAAGAACACGTCACTATATTGCATAAATTTATTAATTATTATTTACTTTTCTAATTTATTATATTTCATAATTTTCTTCCTACATGTGGAACTAAGAATCTTATGAAAAATTAATTTATCAATATTTTTGGTATTTTTATTTTTTATTATGTTAAAATAAATTCAACTATATTCTTTTAATTTTTTTTTTATGTTAAAATAAATCCAACTATATTCTTTTACTTTTTTTGTTTTTTAGGTATCTAAGTTTGAGTCGACACCATGATAAAAAATGTGGTTTCGGCCTTGTATTTTTTTATAGGATTATCATTATTATCTATGTCTAAATTTAAATTAATATCATTATCATTATTATCACAATTAGTCTTTTTATTTGTTTTAATTAAATTATTGCATATAATTATTTAAAAAAACAAAAATAATTAACCAAATTATGTTTTGGACTAGAGATGAGATATATAAAGTTGTAGCCTACACCCCATTGTAATAAGTAATAATGAAAAGAAAGTGCAAAAAGCAAATGAGATGAAGATTTGAGAGGATAAGAGAAAGAGCTGATATTAAGAACAGAAATAAAAATGAAAAACTTTAAACTTATAATCTATATTTATAAAATTTTTATAATTTAAAAATCATATATTTTTTTATTATTTTTTTATTTTTTTGAATTTTAAATTGGACAAAAACTCGACATCCATCGGGTTTCTATCCAAGCTACTGGAATGAAATTTAATGGTCACGATGATTATTATAAAATCATAACTTTTTTTTGGTATGTAATCGTTGAAATTATGGGTCGGGTCTTGGGTACAGTGTGGGTAGGTGCAGCCTGCGGTATGCATGCCCCTCAACTGAGTGCCTAAGCCCTGAGTCCATAAGTTGAGCGCCTAAGCCCCGAACCTGAGGGATACTCGATGCTAACAGGCGATGGTGAGTACATGCTGCACAATAGTACAAGCGAAGCCGTGATAGTCAAAAAGATTGTTGCCTGTCGGTGTACGATTGTACTCGTATTGTTGCTAGCCAGCTAAGCCAGGACAAGCCATGTGGCTGGTTTCATTAATAAAAACCACCACATGGAAGATATTATAAAAATTAACAATGTTAATGAACTTAACTGGGGCTGGGTGGGTCAGACATTGGCCAACTTGATCATGCCCGCTTCCTAGTAACCTGTAACTCGTTAGGCATAAATAGTATATGCATTATGGACCGGTGGACCATGCTAACTTGATGGCATGTGGGTCATACTTGGCTCGGCATGAGGCACAATTCCTTCTGACCCAACACAACACAAGCTATGCCTTGGGTCGGCCCGACCCATGTCCAGGCATGGTTCTGGACTACGCCATGTCGAGCCAGGCATGGTTCAATTGGGTCGTGTCTCATGCTGTGTCTGAGCTACCTGGCCTATCTGACACTTATAAATAATGCAGATTTAAAATGAAGAATAAGTATTTTAAATATTTGGTTTTTATTTCAAAAATCATGATATTATATGTATGATATTTTTTATATTTGCTAAACATGCTAATAATATCATGTGTACACAGAGGTGTTAAATGGGCCGTCCTGGTTTTAGGCTGCCCAACCAGGCTACCGTGTCGGGCCAGGTACGACATGGTTTCTTCATGTTAGGCCCAGCATGGCCCATAGGCCTCAGTGGTTTTTTATCGTGCCGAGTCAGCCTCGTACGGGCTGATTTTATATTTTATTAATTTATTAGTGTTTTTTAATTATGTTAATTTTTTATGTAATAATTAATTAGTTAATATTTAAAAATTATTAAATTGTAAATTGTTAATTTTTAATACTCTAAAACTTTTTTCCAAATGTTATTGTTTGTACTTTTTATTAATTAGAATTAGAATTCAGATTTGAATTAATAAAATATTCAAACTTTAATATGAATAAAATTTTAAATCAAATACAAAATGAAAAAAAAATATTAAAATTTTAACTTTCAGGCATAATTCACATTTTACAATTATAAATTAAATAAACACAATAAATCTGAAAGACTAAAATACAAATGATAAATCCAAACTAAACCAAATACAATATAAATAAAAATGAGTACATCGAAATCAAAAATCATAATCAGACATAAGCATAACATAAGTGTCACAAATTGTAATCCATCAATCGTTAACCATTAGGCATCAAGTGACAATGTCATCAATCATCAATCATTATATTATTATCATCTTCAATATCATTATCACTATTATCATATAGATTATCATTAGCTATCAATTCCTCCGCTTTTACAGCAGTCCTAGTACGATTCTAGGATGCCTAAGTTCAAATTCTCCCAATCTTTCATGCATGCTAAAGTCTCAATAATATTTGGACGTAATCTTAATCTCCTATCCGAGATCACATTCACTATAACAGAAAAAATAGACTTCGATGCTATGCGACATCAGAGAAGTTAGTAGATCTCGTGTCATCCTAGATAGCATGAGATATGTGGACTCGTATGATTTTCACCACTAAAATATATCAAGATTCTTAATATTTAAATATGATAGGATTTGGCAGTAATTGGTATCTAAGTATCGAGAAAGCTCACTCCTATTCGATGGTTCACTCCATTGTTTCTCCCTCACTAACTGTATGGAAAAATCGTTATCTTCGAATATGATATCAATGTCCGTACTTAGAGCCTCACTATTACTACCATCATACTTAGTATTATAGTATGTGAAAAGCTCAGTCAACTTTTTGTGAATGAATTCTTTAGGTGGGTCTTCCAGGTTCATACACGAGGAAATATAAGTGAAAATATTATTTATTCCTTCCACCTTAATCATAGGGTCCATGCAGACAGTTAGATGAAATTGTAGATCAGTACTTTAAGTATTTAGTTTTTATCTATGCAATCAAATGACTAAGTGTTGGGTCAGCTCGATACTTACTAAACATGCTACTAATGTTGCATAAACACCTGAGTACAATACAAGTCATGAGAGTATAAGCCGAAAAACACATGTTCTTTGTCATAAAAAATATTTAGGAATTTCATAAATAAAATTTTTATAGCCTAGTCAGAGTCATCAATAATATGTTTATCACTCTTACTATTGACGTAGTTGGATACCACGTGTTCGTATCTAATACATGACTCCAACATCAGGTAAGTATAATTCTAATGGTGTCTCACATCTGATTGAAATTTTTTTTTCTTAAGATTCATAAACAAACAGAGACTATCAAATTCTTGTTGTCTGCAAGGCGTATGAATATATTTTATTAAGTTATGTATATTTTCTAAAGTAGTGCCATACAGCTTCATCCTCGCTTGTATAATTAGGTTAATCACATAACATATGCATCTAACATAAAAAATATTTTCCAATGGTACAAATCTAATATTTCTAACAAATATGTTAATCGCTACTTTATTATTGAATATATTATCAAATATGATACTAAAAATTTTATTTTGAATTTATATTTTCTAAAGATTTTTATCATGCAATCAAAAATGATTGGGCTATCACGAGGATATAAAAACTCAGAAAATTTTAATTTTTTTTATTTATAGTTAATTTTGAATCTACATTGTGTGCGGTGAGGCATGCATAAGATGCATCGTTATGACTAGTTTAAATATCGGATGTCATGGACACTACTTCACTATGTTTTTTAAATTTATTAATTATTATTTATTTTTTTAACTTATAATATTTTAGTATGTCGTTTTTAGATATAGACCTAGGAATCCTATGATATGCAAGCTAAAAATATGTCTGCATGATACTCACTACCCTCGAATCCTCTAAAAATATAATTGAAAGAACTATCGTGGTTATCAGTTTTGCTATGCCCTTCCTTTCTAACTCGCTGTGGTATATGAAGGGGATAAATTTTAAGACTGAACTGGATCCAGCCTCAAAAAATTCACTGCTGAGTAGAGTTTGTCTAGGATTTAATGCACCATATTTTTTGGTGCATATTTCAGCATGCCTATTAAGGTGCCCAGCCTCACGTGTACTCTCACAATTTAAAATTTTCTTATAATATTTGTATTATGTATATTCTTTTTTGACACCCATAATATTCTTTTATTATATTATATTATAGTGAGTCCAAATTACTGAAGTTCTTTTATTTATTTTTAGATATTTGGGTCAAGACAACTAGAGAAACCAAAGTTTTTGCAGTCTCAAATCTTTGCATAGTATTTTTATTTTTTATATTTAAATTAATTTTTTTTTATTATTTAAATTAGTATGTCATTTTTTTGACAAGTGGGGTTGAGTAGAGAGAGAGAGAGTGAAAGACTACTAAATAGTAAATTATAAATACTAAAGTTTTTAAAATTTAAGTTAAGAGTTATATATATATATATAAATGAAATACTCATAAAATAGCGTAAAACACATGCACCACAAATTAAAAGTCTAATCTAAACACCAACCAAAGCTGAGCCTGAGTCGAGTCTTGAAAAGCCAAGTCAAAATCTCGAGAAAGAAATTTAGGAGAGAGGTAGAGTTAGAGAGAGATTGAGATTTGAAATTTGAGAGATAAATATTTTTGAAAAATATAATATTAAAGAGAGGTGATGAGTTTTATAGATTAATAAAATGTATATATTTTAAAAGTTTTTTTTGATTTTTTTATATTTTTATTAATTTTTTTTTTGGGGCAGAATCATATGAGTCGTTGGATTCTGCCCCATAGCCGTTGGAGGCGAAATCCAACGGTTAACATTCAAATTTTTACATTATATATATATATATATATATATATATATATATATATAATTTTACCATTGGTGGGTGGACTCAAACTCGGGTCAAAAAAATGCGGGTTCAAATTGGGGGCCAGACGCTCTGATGGAATTTTGGATGCGTCGGGGGTTCGGGTGGTTTTTTGGCTCGTGTTGAGTAATTGTGCCCATGGGCCTCACTACCAGACCATGCCTAGCACAGCATGAGGCCTGATTGGCCTTGGCACGGCACGGAACAGGCTCGGCACGAGCATAGGTCATTCCCGTGTCGTGCCGGGCTAAGCACGGCTGAACTGTGCCGTGTTTTTTGCTGGGCCAGGCTGCCCCGACCTGTTTGACACCTCTATGTACACACAAGTTTCATGGCAGTGATAGGAGCCTGCACAGATGAAAATATATTCGTTTTGTCATAAAAAATCTTTTGAAATTTCATAAAAAAAATGTCTCACAATCTAAATTATTATTAATTAGTTCGTCATTTTTATTATTGACATAGTCTAATATCACGTGTTAGTAATCAATACAAGATTCTAACATTAGGTAAATATAATTCTAACCGTGTTTCATATTTTGTTGAAATTTTTTCATTTTAAGCTGGGTTAATAAATAGACTTATAAACTCTTATTGTTTGCTAAGTATACAAAGCTATTTATTTCTTAAAAAATAAGAGAAATAACTTTTATTTTTGCATTTACTATTAGGTTAATTACGTGATATATATGTCTAATATTAAAAATTTTAATTAATGATCAATATTTAATTATCATGAAAAGCATACTAGTGACTACTCAATTATTAGAAATATTATCAAATATAATACTAAATATTTTATTTTAAATATTATATTTTTAAATAATTTTTATCATATACTCATATATGATAGTCACATCATAAGGATGAAGGATCTCAGAAAGTTTTAAAATTTTTTTTTAGTTTGCATCTTAAATCTATATAGTGGATGGTAAAATATATGAATGATACATTATCACCTAAGAAGCATGGATACATCACTGTACAGTCGTGTCCACATGTTCGACACGTGAACATGACACGGACATGTGTCAGATACGTGTCTGATATGCCATGTGGCATATCGTTGATCAATTCGTGTCCGATATGCCACGTGGCATATAGAATGGACGCGTCGGATACGTATCCAACACATCGATTACAAATCTGACGCGTTGGAAATCTTCTAAGCATTATAAAATCAACGTTACTCCAACAACTTGAGGAGTAGCCGACAAATATGCATGATTTATTTTGATTTTAAATCTATTATTTTGTTTTTAAATCCATGATTTTAGAAGCAATAATAGGAGGGGATTTAGAAGCAGTTATAGGGGGGGGGCTCGAAGCAATAAAATGGAGGGTTTTAAATCTATTATTTTAATTTTTAATTATGATTGTTTGTTTAATAAATATGCAAAATATAATAAATAAATAATTTTGATGTATGTAATATAATTTATTTTGATTTTAAATGAATAATTTTAAGTATAATGATAAATTTGCAATATTAAAATATGAAATATATAAATATTCATAATTTTTGTAGTATGCAATATATAATATGTAAGTATAATACTTTTGGTTATATAATTTATTTTGAATGAATTAATATAATATGTAAATATGCAAAATATAATGAAAATAACCTAATTGTATCGATGGAAAAAAAATTAGATTAAATTGGTTTTGAAATAATATAGATTATTATAAATACATATTTTTTTTTCATGCAGAATTATACAATAAAATGAGTTATAATTTTGAGCCTTCAAGTAATCAACAAAATATTCACGATGTTGATGATAATGCTCCATTATGGAGGTATGTCACAAAAGATGTGAAATTGGAAAAAGGAAAAGGAGGAAATATTAATTTTCAATGTAATTTTTGTAGACAAATATATAAAGGATCATATTATAGAGTCAAGGCTTACTTGTTGAAAAATAATTGGGTTGAGATTGTATCTTGTACTAAAGTAACAAATCAAAATTTGGTTGAAATGCAAAGGATGATAGAGGAATCTGAATAAAGGATAAAACAATTTAATCTTAAGCAAGTTTCTTTACCCACATTAAGCATTTCAGATTTTATTTTTGAGAATTCCTCTTCTAATGCTAGTGGAATTGATCTAAAAAGGAGAAAGGGGCCTATGAGATTAATTGAAAATGCATTCAATATGGGTGCAAGTGAAATAGTTGACAATGAGATAGCTAGGATGTTTTATACTAGGGAGTTGTCTTTTTACTTTGCTAGAAATTTTTATTATGGTCGTGCCTTTAAAATTTTAAGTCAACTTCTAGGTTATGTCTCATAAAGCTATAATGCATTAAGAACAATATTATTGTAAAAGAAGAAGAATATTGAGAATCTATTGTAACCAATCAAGAAGACTTTGAATGAGAAATGAGTGAGCATTTGTAGTGATGGATGATTAGATGCTCAAAGAAGACTATTTATTAATATCATGACAGTATCTGAAAGTGGACTAATATTTTTGAAAGTAATAAACAGTGAAGAAGAGACTAAGGACAAATATTTTATAACTAATTTGTTGATTAACATTACAA
Source organism: Sapria himalayana (assembly GCA_029783825.1). NCBI lineage: Eukaryota > Viridiplantae > Streptophyta > Magnoliopsida > Malpighiales > Rafflesiaceae > Sapria > Sapria himalayana. Next base: position 1,008,375 of record JAREIK010000816.1, on the reverse strand, counting down.
AGAGATTAGTCCACAAAAGGTAGTTTAAGTTATAACTAATAATGTTGTAGCTTGCAAAGCAGCAGAACACATTATGAAAGCAAAGTTTCAGCATATTTTTTGGACCCCGTGTGTGATTTATACTCTCAATCTTGTTTGGAAGAATATTTGTGCACCAACACACTCAAGATATGATGATGCGATGAAACAATGTGGTTGGATCGCTCAAATTTTAAGTGATATCTTTTTTATCAAGAATTTCATTATGAATCATGTAATAAGATTGTTGATGTTTAATAATCATTGCAAGTTGAAGTTACTTTCAGTGGCCGATACATATTTTGTTTCAACTATTATTATGCTTAAATAATTTATGACAATAAAAAGAGGTCTAGAGTAATTAGTGATAAGTGAAGAATGAAAAATGTAAAAAGAAAATAATTTAGTGAAAGCTAAAAAAGTAAAAGATAAAATTCTAAATGAAGACTTTTGGATGGATGTGGATTATATTCTCAGCTTTATAACTCCCATTTATGAGATATTTCAATTAGCTGATATTGATAAATTTTGCCTTCATAATATTTATGTGTGGTGGGATTCGATGGTCGAAAAAGTGAAGTAGTTTATAAAAAAGAACATAAAAGCTTCATAGATAATTTAAGGTATAATTTTAATTTATCAGTCAATTTTTAAAGTTTTGATTGAAAGTTTTTAAGTTTTAATTATATTTGAACTTATATGAATTATTGTGTAATTTTACTTGTAGGTTTTTTTATATTGTGAATAAAATCTTGGTGGAAAGATGGAATAAAAGTCACATACATTTATATTCCTTAGCTCATTCCTTAAATCTAAGGTAGTATTAAGAGTTTAAATTATAGATTTTCATAATTTTAATATAAATAGTTTTCTATGATATTTAATTTTTATAATTAATGTTATAACTCAACTTGCAAGTATTATAGTCAACAATGACTTGATGAGTCTCGTGATTGTGTTCCACCACATCGAGATTTAGAAATAGTAAGAGAAAAAAAAATATTTTGAGAAATATTTATTTAATAAAGGTGAAAGGAGGCATGCAAATGACTAGTATGCTATGTTTTCGGCATTTTGGAAGATTTTTCTAGTAGTAATTTTATCAATGACAGGTGGTACATGAGTTTTATTAAATGGTGGGTTGTTCATGAGGCTTCTGCGCCGATACTTTAATTTATAGCATTAAAATTACTAGGACAACATTGTTCATCCTCATGTTGTATAATAAATTAGAACATGTATAATTTTATTTATTCCATGAAGAGAAACAAGTTGACACCACAAAGAGCTGAAGACTTTGTTTATGTCCATAACAATCTCTAATTTCTGTCAAAGAGATCTTCAGATTATAATGAAGGTAAATCTAAAATGTGGGATATTAGAAGTGATGGATTTGACTCAAATGATATTGAGAATACTGGAATTCTTGAGATTGTAAATCTTTCTTTTGATGAATCTGAATTGAAAGTTATTTTATTTGATTCAGAAGGAAATATTAATCTTTTGTTTTAATATTTCTTATGTTTGTGTTTGAATGTTTGTAAAAATAATGTTTAAGTATTTTTTTGTTTATCTAAATTGATATTTAAGGATAATATTTATATTTATTTTTTTAATTATGGTTTATTCTAGTCGTATTTGCATCCTAATTTTTAAAAATTTTTCATGTTCCTGTATCCTGTTATGCCATATTTCCGTGTTTGCATCCGTATCCATGCTTCTTAGATTATCATGACTAGTCTAGATATCAGACATCAAAGATATTACTCTATTATATTTTTTAAATTTATTAATTATTAATTATTTTTTTAACTTATAATATTTTATTATGTCATTCATATTTGTGCACCTCAGAATTTACAATAAGTAAGCTTAAAGTAGGTTTGCATAATATTGACTAGCTTAAGATTTAATCAACATAATTATTAATTCATATTTGTGCCCCAGTGATCGTAATTAGTTTGATCATGGCTTTCTTTCAAAATCATTATGATATATGAATGAGGGTCAATAAAATTGAACTTGATTTAACTTTAAAGATTTTATTGCTTAATTGATTTTGCATGTAATTAAATGTATTATATTTTTTGGTGTATTGATCATCATGTCTCTTAATGTTGTTATATCCATATGTACTCAGTACTCTTATATATATATATATATATATTTTATAATACATAAATTATGTTGATTCTTTTTCATCACTCTTAAAATTTTTATTTTTTATTATTTTAAAATGAGTTTATATTATTGAAATTTTTCTATATTTAGGTTTGAGGTAAATGGGTTTGAGTCGAGGTCATTAGAGAGAACTTAGTTTTGATCTCAGACATTTCAGTTGAATTATTGTTATTATCTAAATTTATGTCAAATTCATTATAATTAAACTTATTATCTGTTATTTTTTATTTATATTTTAAATTTTAAATTATCTAACAACAAAACATAAAAAAAAATAATTGAAATATTATTGTTTCATAACTGCAACCACATTAATTTGTTTGAGTGTAAGCTCATGCTTCACATTAATTTGAAGACTGAACTCAGAAGAGAAGAGGAAATAGATGAGCGGAAGAGAAAATGAGATTAGAGAATGAAATTGAAGAAAAATATAATCTATATTTATAAAATTTTCTATATTAACATAATCTATATATATATTAAATTTTTTATTCTTTTTAAATTTAAAATTGGCAGAAATCCAATAATCATAGGATTTTTGATAGCTATAAATTTTACAAAAGATATTTTTTTAGTTGACGCGGAAGGCGGAAAGCCACAAGTTGTGCTTGTCACTTTTAGTGTCAGTGTCTCTACGTGAAAATATAATTGGCACGACCATGACAGAATATCATGGCGGTGCCCGATCATGGGTCATGGGTCATGTGTCTTTGGATCGTACCAATGAGTTAGGTACAAAGCACATCTGGCTATTGCCTAGCATTGCCCGAGCTGTGCCTCGGGCTAACACGACTCCGGTCCATGCATGATTTTGGATAGTGTAGTGTCGGGCTAGGCATGCCTAATTTGGGTTATATATCTTTTTGCGTATGGGCCACCTGACCCACGTGACACTTAAAAATATAAAATATAATATCTAATGATAAAAACATAATTTTTTATATTAGATTATTTTATTTTATTTTTATGATTAGTTTTTAATCTTATAATATATTTTAATAATTATGATAATACTAATCACATGGTAGTTGAGTTGGCTGGGTGAGTAACTTATAATCTTTGGGTTGCAAGTTTGAATTCCACTAGCTACTCTCTATGGTTGAGATGGAGTAGTCATTGCCTTTCATCGGGATCTGAGTGGTTGCCATGTCATGCCACCTGATAACAAAAAAAAAAAACAATTAACATAATAAATTTTTTAAATAAAAAAATTTAACTTATTTTTTTTAATTATAAAAAAAAATAGTTGCGGATGTTTGTATCATTCTATCATACGATATGTTTAAAAATAGAATATGAATTATGATACCTATCAATTTTTATAAAAAAATGTATCATTTTATTATATCGTATTGTGTTTCATTAGTTTTTAACATCTACAATTATCAATGTAAGGTTCGATTGAGAAGCTCATAATGATGGACACTTCTTATGACATGCTTAAATTGTGCCAAGACAACAAGCAAAATGTGAGCCAGACCATAGAGACATTTTTCCTGGTTGGTGATCAGGAGTTCCTCCCCATCAAAGAAAGGTTATCTGATCTATGCTCTTTTTGATTTATCTAAGTTGCATTTTTGATTCGTGGAAAATTTAACTTAAGTTCATATGCGAATTTAAGTTCAGTGGATTTGATAATCAGTTGCTTAGGACTGCACTGGGCAAATGATCTTCCAGGGGCCATGATTCAGGTTTGTTTTCAGATGCTAGCCTTCCATTTCTCTAATTCAGGTTTGTTTCCAGTTTGTACTGTAAGGATTGACTTCTTTAAGTGTCACAATTTTGTGCTTGTAAAAATTGTTATTTATTTTATTTTACTTTTATTTTCTGTTGTAATCATGCAGTGTTTGTCGCAAAAAAGCTTATGTTTTTTTTTTGTGGGTTCTCTATTTCTAATTGATAAACCACAAAATGTCATTGTCACCTATCTTCACATGGTTTTGTGTCATATTCAATCTAAGAGTGGTGTTTAAGTGGTAAATTTCAATGAATGGCTTATTTTGATCCAAATTGGAACTATATGTTTAAGTTGTTTTGTGTCACCTATCTTCACATATAATAATGATTTCGGATGATCATATGGGCGAGTCTCATGTTTCTCATTTAGGGGGGGGGGGGGGGGGGGGTGACATCTCCAAAAGATTATATTTCACTTCATGAATCCAAAATTTGTTATCTTATGATTAAAAAAATTCATTATCTATTGATATTTTATTTATGTCTTGTTTCAAGGCATGTGTTTTAAAAACAATGCTATCATATTTTAGTAATATTTGAAATTATTGATTCATGTATTTTTTATTTATCTAGTTATATTTAACATGATACCATATTTGTATAAATAATAGTAAATTATCATCATTCTATTTTTTTACCATCATCGTAGTGGGATCACCACCACCATTGCTATCACTCTCACTACCACCGCCACCATTGCTACCACTACCACCATCACCATTGCTATCATTGTCGCTATCACCTTTGCTCTAGTTAGTTTTTGCCCTTATGCTTGTCGTCGTTGGCTTGCTTTTTTCACTCATCACAACATCATTAATGAAATTATTTCTTTTTTTTTTTTTTAAGAAAAATATGTTGGTGAACATGAATCATATTTTGTTGAGTTTTGTATTTGGGAATCATTATCCTAAAAGTTAGATTTTGGTTTTGTTATTCATGTCTTTTTTATTCCGGTAAAGTTTGTTTGGGTATTATTGGGATATCTCTTTTTGTGTAATTGTTTTATAGAACAAACATAGGTTTGCTTGGGTCAATTTGATCATATTGTCCGAATGTTTTTGTGTCTAACTACTTTTCATTTCAATCTAGTTGACTTGACATCAATGATATGCCTAAAATAACACATTGACATAATCATTGCCACATGTGCAATTGAAATTGTAGTACCCATCATGAACAAAAATGGTTTTGGCACCACACATACCTCACCGTTTTGACATAGTGGGCATTGATGCTTGTGACACAAGTGGGTGAGTGATGGTTGACCATGACAATGCACAATCCATGTGAGAAGTATCAATGAAAAGAAGTAACTTGACTAAGATTATCTTGGTAATTGGACAGATGATATACATATAATCAATTATATATGTTTGAGTTTGATGAATGATCTTTTGAGGAAATTGATAAGTCAAAATTTACTCTTCTAGATAAGATTGAAAATTCATAGGACAATGATTTTTAAATTTCTAATGGTAACTTCATTACGACGAAATGAAAGCTAAGGGAGGATGTGATAAATTTATAAAATAATTCATTTGTGTTTGTTGGATTGGAAAAATTGATGAAATACTTAAGTCTCAATGAATCCACATGATAATAGGTAATTATTGATGACACAACCACTGTTATAAGCAACAACATGATTCCCTTCAAGAGATTTATCTCATTAGTTTTAAATTTAATTACTTCCCTTGAAAAGCTATGAGCTCAAAATATTGGGATATGAAAGTACTACTTTAAACCAAAGTTTGATTACCCTGGATTTTACGTTCCATTAAATCTCAAAATTATGTGGTGATGGCTAAGCTCATTTGTTTGTGTATTCATTGTAGTAGATGAAGACACATTATATATTTATGTTGAGACTTAATCTAATTCCATTGCCTTTGAGAAATTTAATCTCATGAAAACAATAGAAATGATGAGACTCATAGAAATGAGATTAAGTCATAGGTAATGTGATTAGGAAATTTATTAATCATAAGTAAAAGGAGATGAACCATAGTGATTAAAGGGGTGCCTAAAGCTCGGGCTCTAGTCCAATAGGTCCATGCAAAAGTGTCTTGCCTCACTTCTCCTCAACTTTCCCTCGCAGAATATATTATTCTTGAAGCCCCTCGCCCCACAAATTAATTATTCTTAAAGTCTACCCTACAAATCATATTATTTTCAAAGACTCTCTTCCTAACTTTCAAAAATTATAGAGAATATGTTTGATGCCTTAGAGTTTTGTATGTTAAATTATTGAAATTTTATTGTTTTGTTTTAGAATTCAGAATTTTTGTAATGATGAAAATAATTAATAATATTTGATTTTTATATTCGATGTTATTTATTTGATTATATTTCATTCATATTTTTGTGTCTCGATGTATCTTGTACCATAAATAATTATTGAATGAATGCTCTAACATTGGAGACATAAGTTTAGTACTCAGTAACTCCGAATATGTTTTTTTAGGGTACTTGTTAGAACACTTATCATGTAAAATTGTGTCTGGGTCTAGGTTAGGTTAGCCCGAGTTGGCTAGCCGGACAAAAAATTTGATTGAGTTGCTATGGGCCAACATGCATGGCTATTCCTAGCTCGGCAACTGAACCTATAATATGTTTTATTAATCAAGTTCCGACATACATGGCTATGCTGTGCCTCATCTTTTGCTGCATGCACGCCAGAAATCCTAGCTTGGCAAGGCCTGAGTAGTACCATGGGTTGTCCTTTGCCTATTCAAAACACGATTTCATAAGTGACCTTGCTAGAAAAATGAGCATCAGATGAAATTAAACATCACAAAATTACTTTAGTATAGTGACTAATGTGAAATCATTCTCATCCTATAACCATATGAAAAAGTTACAGAGGGTAGGGATAAAGCCTTTGTGTTTTGTTTAGAGGTTTCATTGACTTGATCCATTTCTATTGAGTTGTTATGGGCAATTGTGCCAAGCGATACAACACATTGGCATGTGAGTTAAGCATGCTATGGTGTTCTAGGTTATGTTGGCCTAATTGACCGTGACCTGTGACCCATGTCTTTAGGCTTTGGCCCTAGACGTGGGTCATGGCCCATGGCTCGTGGACAAAAACCATCAACCTTAAACCATGGATTATCATCTAGAGGTCATGATCCAAGGCCTATTGGTCATGCATTATTTTTTTTTTTAATTTATAATTAATTTTATATTATGTTTTTTTAATTGATAAATAATTTTTCTATATTTTGTACACATGTAATAATCAATGCCAATAAAATATAAAAAATTAATTTATTTAATTTTTCAATAAATTACATAAAAAAGGATAAATATATTCTCATAAATATCATAAGCATCATTGTATGTATGAAAATTTAATTTATCAAAATCTTTGGTGATTTCATCTTCAAAAATCTAAAAATATCATTTAATTACCTTTCAAAATCTTGCGAATATGTTTACTTTCAAGCAAAACTAGTTCAATAATTATTCTTATATTTATAATTATATTCACAACATTAGACACTAGTATGTTTAGTAAATCACCTACTATTTTGTATAATGTAAGAAATGTGAAATTTATATAAATTTTTTATTATTTTATAATGTTAAAATTTGTAATTTATTCGGGATTAAGTATGAGCACTAACCAATAATCAATATATATAAATATGTTGAAAGGTTATATTTACTGGATTGACCAACTCACCATTTTATCATATCTAATTATATAAAATATAAATTATTTCTAAATACATTTGAAATTATGATACTGAAAGATACAATATCAGATATATTCATATAAAATATTTATATAAATTATTTAATTACTCATATAGAGGTGTCAATCGGGCCGGGCCTGCCCGGCACAGAAAATTTCCGTGCCCGGGCCCGTGCTGTGCCGTGCCTGACCCGGCACGGCACACCGGCACGGGTCTGTCCCGTGCCGGGTGTCCCGTGAGCTTGACCCCAGGATTCCCCTCCCACAAAAAAAGACCACGGGTCGGGTCTGATTCGACCCGACCCGCGGTTCCTCAATTCCCGAACCTCTCGGACAGGCAAGCCCGAGCGGGCCAGGCAAGGCACGGCGGGCCGTGCCTATGGGCCGTGCTGGGTTCGGCTGTTTTTAAACAGTGCCCGGCCCGGCACGATAGCACGATCATGCCCTAAAAAACTGGGCCGGGCTGGCCCGGCCCGTTTGACACATCTATACTCATATATCTGATTTAATTACAATATCATATAATATTTATATTTGCTCTCATTCGTGCCAGTAGCTGTCAGCCACTATCTCACAAGATGTGGCCACGCCATGCAAGATGCGAGCCATGTTATGCAAGTCTGTGCTGGCGGCCTTGTCCCAACTGGAAATTGGCCTCCAGCCATTTCCACGCCCAGGCGATTCCATTATGTGTTGCATGTGTTTTTTGTGTGGTCCATATATGAGAAGTTATGGAGAAGGAGGGCTGAATTTTTCGTACAGAATACATATTACTTGAAGAAATGTCATACTAGACGAATTTGTTAGAGATTATTTTCAGAGTTGCAACTCAGAAAACTATAAATTATTGAGGGAGACAAGACGACTACTAAAGCTTTTCATGAGTCATCACAAAGTTATCATAATAACTATTACTAAAGAGAAATAATGAAATATACAGAATTACTCACAAATAAGATATTTATAAATATGTTAAATATTTTAGATTTATGTGTCACAGCATATATATATATTTTTAATATTTTTATATTTCTTTATATATTTTATGGGCGCTCCCAAGTCTCAAATTGTGGGATGACCTAATTATTTAAGCCTTTATATAAAAGGCTGGGAATTAAGTTGAATAAATATTTGTTTGTTTAATTTTTATCATATTTTATTCAATATATATCAAAGTAGTAAATATCGTAGGACATATTTTTCCTAGGCATTGTAGCCCATGAGAGTGGGCTGCTAACCCTAAGGGAGAGGGCATATTTACTGTTTATGTGCATCCTCTCCTCCTGTCGCATGCCCTGTGTGCGACAGAGATAAAAGAATCAAGGCTAGGCGTGACATCTCTACCATTGTGCAACAGTTCGTGTGCAACAATGCACACAACTTTTTGCACACAACAATGTGTGCAGTGCCAACAGTTTGTGTGCAACAGTGCATTCAATAGTTCATGCACAGTAGTGCACTCAATAGTTCATGCACAATGGTAGTGGGTACTATGATTTTCTTAAAAAAAAAGTGTTTTTGAGGGGTGGTAACTGAGAGCATTACATGCATTGTACATGTTTAGCCTACTGACTTTTCATCTGCCCTAGCCCCTAGGGAACAAGACCCTAAGGCCTAAGGGGGGGGTATGTGTGAGAATATCATAGGATTAGTTGGTTTTTGGACAATTGTTAACACTGAGGCAAGTTGTCTCTCTATTATGCATTCTAGATGTTGTAGAAAAGGAGTGACAACTTGGTTCAATTCTTTGGTCTCAATCACATCTTTATATGTTGAGAAAACTCTATTAGTTGTGTAGTTAGGCATGTGGGGTGGGGAAAGTGAGCGGTGACATGTAATGGTTTTCTAGGCTCCTTTAGAATTAAACGCATAGGCTTTAAAATATCGTCTGGGTTGAGTCTAGTGAAAATGCTAGTTTCTATAATATCTTGCTTGTCATGTATTATAAAAAAAAAATAGTAGCTACCTTTGTCTTGATGGATTGCCACATTGAAATCAATAGTCTGGAGTCAAATGGTGTTTGAGCCTCTTTTGTCCCATCACGAGGAGTCCCTTTCGTCAATTGATCAATTTTTCTCCTATTAAAAAATCATGCCCCAACTCAAGTTGTTTATTGCGTGTCATTTCATTGTATGAGCCTCCATAAAATAATAATATGTATTTTATCCTTTATCAATCCAAAAAGAGAGCATAGCGCATGCCACACAACACACCTCACAACATGCACCCACTTATTGTGCACAATACAAGCCACTGTGAAAACCACACACGCCATTGCACATTTCTCCCTCATGTTGACGTCAATGGTGGGCTGGCTTAGTGCACACCTTACATGCACACACTTATTGTGAACGCAACACATGATAATAATTCTATTATAGGTGCATGATAATTATTCTCTCTCTCTCTCTCTCTCTCTTTATGTAGGGTTTGCATGCCCTTGAACTCTAATATCATGTGAACAATTCAAGCATAAAAAAATAATATCTTAAAATTTAATACAAATGTATATGAAGAATCACCTATGCATATAATATCTTAAAAATAATATCTTAAAATTATTATAATATTATAATAATTCTATTATAATTTATAATAGAAACTAAGTACACAACTTAATAAACAATAAATGATTGGTTATGATGTGACTGTTTGCTCATGAGTCGATGACCTAGAAGTAGAGGTGTCAAGCGGGTCGTGCCGTGTCGGCACGATCTTTTTTCAAGGCATGGTCGTGCCACCGTGTCATACCATGCACGACATGATTAAATTCATGTATCGTGCCATACATGGCATGCTGGTAGGGTCCACCAGCCCATCATTGCATGGTGGGCATGGGCATGCCAGACCGTGCCGAACAGTGAACAGTGGCACAACTGTGTCTAACCATGGCGAACTGTCAAAGGTGGCACGACTCCAAGTGCACGACCAATGGGTGGCTAGCTTGCGAGCTGACTAATTACAATCGACCACATGCCGATTGTTTTTATAATAATTGACCACCCCATGACTGGGCGGTAAATTTTTTTTTTTTAATTTGACTAGTGATTGGGTGGGTAGTCAACTGGCCGGTTAACTGTGCTGTCGGGTCAAACACACGGGTTGTGTTTGGCTTGGCACGAGGTATGGCTCATGTTGGCCCCGCACAATACGAACCATGCCATGGGGTGGCATGGCTCGAGGCACAATCTTGGACCATGTTGTGCTGGGCCAGGTATTGCTGGACCGAGCAGTGCTCGGGCCGTCCGGCCCATTTGTCACCTCTAACTAGAAGTCAGGAGTAAGATAATAAGTAGAGAGATGTATGATACATGGAAGATGAGAAGTATTTGATGTTGTCTTACTTGATAGAAAATTTGTTTGTTTTTTTTAGTAATGGTTGTTGTGTAAGAACTATAAAGGACCCCAAAATGGATCAATTAGTCTGTTGATATTGCTAATATCCAAAAATTTAAATATAAATATATATAGAGAATCACCAATAAGTACAATATTAATTAGATTATGATAACTCACATGTTGATTGCTCTTATCTATAAAGTAAGTAGACAGTCAATAATAAACAACATAATCTATAACAAAAAGTGAGGAAACAAGGTAGCAAATAATAAGTAATTATTTATGATGTGACTGTTTGTTCATGAGTCGATGACATAGAAGTCAGGGGTAAGTTGATGACTAGAAAGAGGTATAATACATGAAATATGAGAATCATCTGATATTGTCTTATTAGAGAGAGTTTGCTTATTTTTATTTAGTAATAGTCATTGTGTAAGAACTATAAAGGACCCCTAAATAGATCCATTAGTTTGTTGCTATTGCTAAATAATCTGTAGTTCATTTGGTCTCTGCTCTAAAAAAAGTTGGCAACACATGTCTCTGATATGTTCAATTTTCTTATATCTATTATATGAAGAATCTTCTTCTTCTGCATACATCACAACTGATAATTCCTTTAGCTTCTAGGTAAGTTGCAAGAAAGATCTCTCCATTGGTTCTTTGTTTTTTTTTGTCCTGACAAGTACTAGGTGGTTCTAAGGATTTTTAGTTATTTCATAAGTAATAAGTAAAGAATAATCTTCTCACATAATGAGAAGTGGAAAATGGGCTGTGTGGGGCCAACAAGGCCTAGTGGTACACTGGGAAACTCGGGCATGCTGCATCATGCCAAAATGGGTTAGGTCGCACGCAAACCTGATACAACCCAACAGTAGTCATGAGTCATACCTGGCACCGACATGGTTTGAACCCAAGTTAGCCTGGGTTTGATACAGGCTAGCCTTGATTCGATCTAGGCTAGTTTGGGCGTGGTCTTACAGCATAGCCCTGACTCGGAAAAGAGTTCGTGGTTGGTTCAGGTTGGAGTTGGGCGCAACCAACAACCTACATGAAAAAAGATCTTGGTTGGGTCGGGCGTGGTCTGACAACTCTCTACCTGATTGACCACATTCTTAAAAAAAAAAAGCGCATGAGATTCACATGCTAACCCTGATCAGGATTTCTTTCTGACTTGGGGCATGACCCAGAGACGACTTGGCCTGCGGGACATTTTGCCACATTGAACAAAACATATAACACCATTGTATTGTTACTGTACACAATATGCCTATTGCGTAGTATAATGCATACATTATCTGTCATGTTATACATTATCACACACACATCTGCACACTGTCACACCTTCGTGCTGTTGCACACACATCTTCACTGTCATACACCTTAACTTCACACATCACATGCCTGCACACATGTATGCTGAGTACGCATGCATACCTGTACCATGCATGCCCCCCCCCCCATCACCACATGCAACTGGAATGCACACTCTCTAGGGTATACAAATCGTAAATATGATACTATGCATAAAAAAATAATACTCAAAATAATAATAAACTGAAAATTAAAAGATGCATAATAATTATTAATCCTACAAATATATAAAGGTGAGTAATGATTGAGGTAATTCACAAGCTCACTGCTCCAATCATAAACAACAATTAAACAATAAACATCCGCAACACTAATAAGTTGAATTTTAGAAGAATGACATGGAGTGACACGAATACTTTATAGGATTGAGTTTGGTGACTTTCATAAAGGGATGATTTTATTATAGCAAAAATATGTTAAGTTGATTTTGATTGAGTTTATTTTTCAATATGTATTCATACTAATCAATTGACTGAAATAGCTTTCGATCTTTCAAATTATACTAATTCTTCAAATATTTTCATAAAAAAATATGAGATTTATAAGAAAGAGTAATCATTTGATAATCACTAAATTAGATTTTCTTTGTTAGTTTAATAAACAATTTCGTTGATTCTCAATGTCATATATATATATATATATATATATATATATATATTTGTTTAATTAGCTATTTCTTTTATTCTTTTTCTTATGTATATATATATGTATATATATATTTACATGTATATGTATATGTATATATATGTATATATATGTATATATATGTGTGTGTGTGTGTGTGTAGATATGCTCTTCATTTTTTTTGATATGTAAAAAAATTGCTTGATTAGAATTTTATTTAGAGATTATAATCATTATATATTTATTGGGATACTATGATTCGAGTTAGGCACTAGGCACATCATACATGAAATATAATATTATATATTTTTTCTAGGAGATAATCTAATATCATCGAGAAATATGAGAAAATTGTTACTCGAGAAATATATTATGAGATTAAAATAGGTTTGAATCTTTCATGGTTTACTAGTTCTTGAGGTGCTCATTATTTATTATCTTGCTCCCTTTTTTTTTGTTGACTATAATAGTGATGTAATAATTTATTTAGTTTGTAATCTCATCTTTTAGAAATATAGGAAGTATATACACATTGAGTGTCACTTTATGAGAGTAAATGTGATATTAGATTTCTTCCTATTGCCTACATACTTTAAAGAAATTAACATGTAGTTATCCTCGTGAAGACATTAAGAGGACCCTAAGTTTATGATATTTTTAGGATGAATATATTGATCATATATGCATCAATTTCAGCAGGAGATTGTTATTAATTAATTTTTTTCTTATTTTTTCATTTGTAGTTGTAGTTGTACATTGCAAGTGTCCCAATTCATAAGAGATGCTCAAATCATATTTGTGTTTTGTGTGTGTGTGTGTGTGTGTGTGTAATGTTGTGTTTTAGTATGATGGCAAGTATTTTCGTCTAAGGATCGTTGATCTTGAGTTTGAGATTCATCATATGTAGTTTCTCTGATTTTCAGGGATAAAATTGTCAAGATATTAATTTCTCTTTGATCTCATGCTAAGTGAGATCTTTGTGCACTAAGTATGATATATATATATATATATATATATATATATATTATTTTTATATCATCTATGTGATTGATATAAAAATAATAAATTTTTTTTTGGCCAAATTTTAATATTTTTGGGTGAAAAGGCTTATGCCTATATGCTCATTGTGGGTCATCAGTTAGCACTTAGTTGTGGCTAGTGTTTTATAAAATTATAATCTGATAATATTTTACCTATAGGCAATACGATAAAATATTTATGGCTTGGATTTGTATAGGAGTTTGAGGAATAAATCTCATATTTTCTTGTATGAGTGATCTTGGAAGACTACCTTGGAAAACCCACAGCACAAAATGATTATGCATTTTTTAAGAAACAAATTCCTTATGATATTATCTAATAGATTTTCTCTTCTTTTGGCAGTCTAAGCTAGCGCTGAAACCAGATGGCCTATTTTTGGCAGCTATTCTTGGAGGAGAAACTCTAAAGTTATTTTTTATTTTTTTTATTTTATGTTTATGCTCATTATTAATATTCTTATAGTTTTTTTTTTTCATTGGCTTGTTTGTATGCATGATTAGGGAGCTGAGAACTGCTTGCACTGTGGCTCATATTGAGCGCGAAGGGGGAATCAGTCCTCGAGTATCACCTTTGGCTCAAGTATGTATATACATTTTATTCTTTGTGCTAGTATGTTTTGTTTGTATAGGTGTTAATATCTAAACCCATGATTGAACTATTTTTTTTCCATTTTATAAATTATGCTTCAATATTTTATTATCAATATTAAAAATATCTGATTTTAGTGTTGACTTTATAACCTTGTATTTGCCAACAACTCAATGGAATTATAAATTTATTTTAGGCACAAATATACAAATTGATCAAGATTAATTAAGCTTGATTAGTTAATTATGACTTGATTACATATGATTCAGAGGATTGTGTTAACATTTAATTGAGTTTCATATGATTATGTTAACATTTAATTTTTTTTTTATTTAGTTTTGACTATATGATAATGCAACAAACCTATGATTAAAGTCAAAGAGGGAGAGGTAGAGCAAGAGTTTGTCTCATTCACCAAAACAGAATATATGCTAGGGTTGGTGCAACCTACATTCCAGGTATTCTCGTACAAAAAACGAGAAACAAAACAACTCATATATATGGTAATAAATTTAAAAAGTTACTAATTGACAAATTGTTATCTAAAAGGTGATTTAGTATTAAGTCTTCAATTTCTTTCCTACATCAATTTGGTATCAGCGAGATGAAATCAAATTGATGGGGTACATTTTATTCATTTTTCTAATGTGAAATGAGTGCTTGTGAAAAAAACTATTAGGACTAGTTATTGAGAAGTTACTAGTGAAAATCAAACTATTTTATGCCAAATTTAGAAGTAGTAGATTAAAAAGTTCAAGACAAATTATGCTAAATGATGTTTATTAAGAGAGGTCAGAGATAAAGCATGCATATAAATCAATGGATCGATTTATGTCAATGTAATATTGTAATTTAGCTTAGCATAATTACTTATCATAATTTTCTGCTTTTAATTGCGATCATTGGGCAATTTTGGGTGAGAAAACAAAGTTTGAGTTATCGCAAGATAGAACCCTAAAAATAATTGGATTTTACTAATGATATGATACATTTATTTTAGTTTTCTGTTTATAATTGAGATGGTAGGGTAATTTTGGGTGATAGAGCAAAATTTGTGTCATCACAAGGTAGAACCTTAAAAAGAATTGGATCTTACTAATGATATGATACAAGATCATATAATATAGTGGAAAATAATATATATTCTTGTTGTTTTTGGGTTTTTTTTTTCCTATTCTTATAAGCGAACCTTAAGATATTAAACTTTCTTTTTAGATACTCATAGTTTTCAATCTTTCTATTTGTCTTTCATAGTCCCTTGAGCTATTAAGAGAATTCTTGATGAATATGAATCTTGATTAGCTTTATAATAAACAAAATGTGTATGAAAATCATGTGTTTTATCTTTGTTGCTTATTTTTATGATTTTTTTTTTGATGAAATTGGAAGATTTAGTACTGAATTAACTAAAATTAGTTTTTCTATATGTCAAAAAAAAAAAAAGATTTGCAAGTCAATTCAGCATATTTTTTTTAATAACATTAAATAGTTACAAATATTTTATTATATTCTTTAATTTGCACGAGTTGGTCTTGTATTCTTCTTCATATGATCTATATAAATTGAATCATTTAGTCTATCTAATAGAGTTTAGCTGATTTTCATGTTCATATAAGAATTTGAACATTAATCTTTTAATTATTTTTATAATGTCTTAATGGGACTCACAACTTCTATAAAATTCAACGATGTAATTGAAAATGCATGTTTAATTAGGGTTTTTTTTTTGGATAATAATTTTTGGATCACCCTTTAATTAATTTTCTTATTTTATTAATGATTTGTTCAAATTATTTTATTTTTGCTCTTCCCCCTTGTATAGAGGACCGTAGGACACCCTAGATAAGTTATGGAGAGATCATGTTTTGACATTCCTAATACTTTTTGTAATCTATTTTTTTTTTACTACTTATTTTTTGATATTCCTTAGGTTCACGTCTGTTTCATGGCTTCTTCATATTGATTTAGGGTTTCTTTAATTTTCTTGATTGGACTAATCATCTCGTTGGTAAATAAAATAGTATCATCAACGAAGGCTAGATGGCTTACTGCTACTTGACTTCCTGTCATGTATTTCACACTTGGGTCTTTTTCATATAACTTTTTCAAACTTCTTGAAAGGTATCTTGTCATTAATATAAAGAGAGCAGATGATAAAAGATCATCATTTCTTAATCATCGATTGGATTGGAAGATTATATTTGTGTGAGATGTATTTCTCTATCATGGTATTCCATTGCTTAGGAAAATTATATTTTCTTAGTATCTTTTTAAAAAAAGGTAAAATTACATTGGCATAGACTTTTTTTTTTCATATCTAATTTAATCTTAATAGGCTCTCCTTTGTTGTTCATTGTGATTAAGTGGATTATTTCTACTGCTAAAAGTATATTATTAATATACTTCTACTCAGAATGAACTTAGCTTGATTTTTCGAAACACATTTATTTAAGAATTTTTCAGTCTTCTTTGAAAGGATTTTAGTAACAATTTTATAGGATACATTATATAGATTGATTGGTCTAAATTTTGTCCAATTTTTTTTTGGATTTTTTAGTCAATTCATCATTTCAAATCTCTTTTAGCAAAATTGATTTTCTATCAATTCATGATTGAATTCTTAAAGTTTACATCATTGTCATTTTTTTTATTAGATAAAAAATTGATTTTTGTTCAATTTCAACATAAAATACTTATTTAATAATTATATTCTTTTGGGCTTTGTAAAATAGTTTTAGCATGCAAAGATTGATTTTTAAATTATTTCTAATCTAAAACACTGATAATATTTTTCTCAAACCTCACTATGTTTTTGAAATTAGTTGCATTTCATTAGACTTTAATTTTTAATTGATTCTCAATCAAAAATACTTAAAAATTATTTTCAAAAACTCTAGTTTATTAGTTTTTCAAAAATATTCTAGAATGACAAGAGTAATTCTAAATTGAAAATAATCCAAAAATAATAAGAAACTTTAATTATGTCAATTTTTAAAACTATTTTACCATGTGAATATTGATTCATGATTGATTCTCAATCGACATCACTTAAGGTTTGAAATTTTTAAATGCATCTTATAATGCAAAGATTGATTCATGATTGATTCCCAATTGATTCCCAATTGATATCAATTAGAGTTTAAAATTTTCACAAATAATTTAAAATGTCATTAACTCATGGTTGATTGCTTATTAATATCACTTAGCGATTGATATCCAATTTATATCAATTAGATTGATTCGTGATTGGCATCTTCAAAAAATTTTAGAATGTGCATATTTATTCATGATTTGTTCGTGATTATCATAAAAGTCGATGCTAAAAAAACTTTTTTTTAACTTCATTTTGTCTTTTTTTTTAAATACTCAAACAAGTCAAGATTTGTTCATAATTATTTCTTAATATGATATCACTTAAAGATCAATACTTAGAAGATTAATTGAGAATATCAATCTTTCTTGTTTTTAAAAATATTTTAGAATTGGAAGATTAATTTATGTTTGATTCTCGATTGATATTGATTGAATCCTATTCTCTCTTCCTATTCATTATTGTTCTTCAAAACATATTATTTACTTTTTTGTTCTCAATCATCTGTGTTTGCTAGTGTTTACGATGTGTTTTTTCTTATTTTCTAGCATCAATATTTTATCTCATTCATCGGTTCCTTCATAATAGTTAATCTATCATCTTATTTCGACAATTATAGCATTGAAAGGATTTAGAATAATGATTCAAGCAAGAAGTGTGTATTATGGTGCTAATGAGGTCCATGTTGTAATGAGCATTCTCATAATTTCTAGAGGGGTTTTCTCGTGAGTCTGTTGAGGGAAATCATATTTATGAATTTCTCACCATAGCTTGTTATGTTTAATCTCTCTAGCATGTGGTCATACATAGTTAATTTGAGAAAGGAGTTAATCTTGAGTCATAGATGGACATCACCATAACCACTATTTTTTGTGAATATTGGAGAATTTTTTATGTATTATTGGGTTTTCCCTTGGCTCACAATCATGGTAATCTAGGCTTAAAATCTAAAATTTTCATAAAATTTATAGAAGTCATTCCTTTTAAAGTTGGGCCCTAAGGAATTGCTCTTCGTTTTATGGATCATTGATGTGTAATATTGACTCCATCCTAAATTATTCTAGAGAGTTTTATGAGGTGATCAGTGTGCCGAATTGGGACCTATTCTTAATTCAAGGCATCTCACTTATTCAGCTCGGATACTTGCTACCTTCATAACTATTCTAAATATCCTTCAACTTATCTAGCTGATTTATGGAAAAAAAGATATATTTGTTGATATCCAAATGAAATCTATAGGAGAAGGGTGCTCCATGGTGGCCCCAATGTAAAATAATATTGGTAGAATCTTTGGGGAAATGATGATTATGAAAGAAAAAATTGGTATCTTCTAAGTTGATATTATTATATGATTATCTCTAGGAGAATATTAAAAAGTTATAGAAAAACCAAATCTAGGTCTAGAAATAGGATGTGTGTCAGATTTCTTTTTAATTAAGGTGTTGATATTATTATTTTTTTTCTCGTCTTCTTTCTTCTTATCACTCTTATTACTCATTTCTATGAAATGATGCACCTTTCAATTAATTTTATTTATGGTTATGTACAATATTCTCTTGTGTAAAATATATTTGAATACTTTATTATACTTTATGATTAATATGATTAATATGATCAATATCTTCAACAAGTGATTTCTATTGATTAATTTATTTAATCATTATGTGGATGTTTAGATTTTAGTGGATGTTAAGATTCATGTGTCCTATTTTAGTTTTCATTGAATATAAAAAATATTATATTTATGTGAGATGTAAAATATGTTTTTGTGATTATTTATTGGTTGTTGTTTGTTATTTGTAGAAGATTTTCATGGTGGATGATATTTAGCTTGTGGAATATTGTCAAAATGCTTTTTTTCATATCCTTGCAATTACAATATTTAAAGATCTTTTCTTATATGTAATTGTGAACCTTCATCTTGACCAATTATCTATTGGAAGTTGTAAACATTTTCATTAATTATATATATATATATATATATATATATATATATATATATTAGAATGTGTTATATCACAATATAATAATTTTATAATAGTCTATAGTATCATTATACTCATTTCAGATAGTGTAGATACATGATGTAATTATTCAATTTTTTGGACCGAGACCGAAGAGGATTAACAAGCTCAAATACTTTGCACAGTTCACTTGGTTGGTTACACAATTCTTGAAAGTTTTTTTAATCGAGGATGAGACTACAAAGAGATAATGACAATTAGAGATGCTTCTAAGTATCATGTTTTTATATTCGTTGTTAAATGAGTTTTAGATATTACACAGATAAATTTTGGTTGATAAGGGGGTTTACCACCAATTTCGAGTTATATTTGTTAATTGACTAACAATTAGTTGGCACTAATCATAACATGGATGAGAGCATGAAAGATTTAATTCAGTGCACACATTACAAGAGGATGAGTATCTCCATAGACAATTATTTAGAATTATTTTTGTAGAAGAAACCGAAAGTGCTATAGGTAATTGAGGGAGACATGTTGACTATTAGATCTATCAATGAGTTCTCACAAATTTCTCCCACCGTAATTTATGCTGATGGGAGATATACGAGATTTTTCCTCAGTTGGGTAACAAGTTTTTCTTGATCTTTAGGTAATACAACTCTCATAATTTGTTTTTCTATTCTATACTCTTAGATTATTGACATATGAGTCAGTATCAACATTATAGTATTTAGTTTGGTTTTTTTTTTGTATGTTTTGTTTATTCATAATTATTTTGTTAGTATTTTATTTTATGAATTAATTTTTCATGCAACTTAATTTTATTTTTATTTTGCCTTCTATTATTATTTTTTTGTTGAATTACAAGGTTATGACTATGAGGAAGTTTTTTTTTTAAAGATTGAACAGTATAAATTATATGTTTTATCTTTAACTGTAGTATCTCTTAAAAATATTTGAGTGTATTAGATCATTTGCTTGTACATTCTTAACTTATTCACTCATCATTTTCCAAATTGAGAATATTTTATTATTATTATTTTAATAGTATTTATATCATAGAGTATGAGATTTATAGGGACTTAATGGATTTGTACACTCAGATTAATATAAGTAAAGTAAAGGCTTATTTGATCTAATACATTCAAATTTATACGGAGTTAATAAAGATAAGATTTAATAAGATTTAGGTATTCTGTTATTTTTATTGATGATTATTAATAATTTATATGAATACTTTTTTTGTTTTAAAATTTGGATATTTTCTCTTTTCTTGTTATTTTATTAAATAATAAAAAATAAATATAATAATTTTTATTAAAAAAAATAAGAAATAATATTGTATTCAAATATATAACATACATTTTAATGTATTGGCGAGCCTAAGAGTAAGGTTGTAAAAAGTAAGAAGAGACTTCTAGTTGAGATAATTTTAACATATTTATTTGGTAGAAGTATTTTAAAATATTTTTTAAAAAGATAAAGTATCAATCATAAATTCTTCTAACAACCGAATGTCTTTGAATATATAACATACATTTTAAATTTTGTATCTTTGAAAAAGATTATTTAGTTTGTTTCTAAAAGTTTTGGGGAGTATTTTTTTTTTGTCCATAATCATTCATAAATACTTTAGTACCTAAAAACATGACTTATTTTTTAGTAAGTCTAGAAAGAGTGAGAGTTCAAAAGATATATTTTGACTTATTATTTTTTTTTATATCTTTATCATCCCATTTGAACTTACAATTAGGTGAGAGAGAGAGAGAGAGAGAAGATTACTTGTTGGCTATATTTGAACTTGTTGATCTACATTATGATGATACTTCTTTTGAATGATCATATGTATCAACAAGTATATATCAAGTTGATTCGAGAGAGAGTAATCTTTCTTATGAGAAAAATTTTTTTAGTTATAGATTAGACAGTAATTCATGAGTTGACTCTAATTCAGATTGATGATGAGGTGGAGACTGTGAGTCTTGGCCACCAAGAACATAGAGTATATACTAGGTGAAGCAGCACCAAGATCTTGGTGAAGGTTTTTTGTTGGTTGTGACTGAGTATTCACTATAAAAATAAGTCTGGATGAGAAGGTAAATCACATCAAGATGAGACTTGTAACAATGTGGTTCACTAAGATATTTTGTGTAGATTCTTATTTCACTAGAAATGTTTCATAGATAGAAGATACACTAGTTAAATATGAAAAATATATTTTTTTAATGGTGATCATGATGAAATTATATTCGTACTCCAACCACATGGATTTTGAACTACACTATTAGATTATTTTTAAATTGTGAAAGATATTGCGTGACATAAAATAGTTGTTAAAATTTTAGTTTATAAGATTTTTATAGGCAACCATCTCATTTAGTTTATATAAGTTTATTATTTTTATTTATATTTTTAGAGAAAATTTGATGATAGAATAATTTTGCCTGTGAGCTTATTATATATGTGAATGATATTTTGATTATGAAAAATATTTTATTAAAATTTATTCAACTCAAGGAGTATATTTAGTTTTTATTTCATATGAAAGACTTTAGGATGCTCTGATACTTTATTACTATAGATGTGACATACTTTATGAGAGATATTGTGTTGTCACATAGAAGATTTGGAGTAGATAGACTCGGATGTTGGTTTGATGAATTATATTCTAGAAGTTTAAAAGGTACTTTGATTAATTCAAGTATTGATTTTTTATTTAATGCGACTCTTTCAGTTGACTTTATTACTTATAAAAGAATTTTAGGAAATATTACCTATATTATCATCATCAGGAATTTATGATCTTTTTCTAAGATTTTTCTTAATACAGTTGATATTATTAGTTATTTCTAAGATTTTTCTTAATATATTCACTTGGAGGTAATTTTTTTCATACTGAGATATGTAAAGAATTTTCAAGAATTTATGATCTTTTTCAGCAATCATGAATATTTATAATCTGCTAGATGTTCAGATTTATGTTGAACACCATCTTGCACAAGGAGAAGATCTATTAGTTTTTGAACTTTTCTTATGGGCAATCTTGTCACCTGTAAAAAAAGAGATGATAGTTGTTTCAAGATTTAATGCCTAGGTAGAGTTTATGATGATGATGATAATAATTACCTATGAAATATTTTGGATTTAATAATTTTTCGAAGAGATCGAGTAATTATTTTTTTTTTCATTATTCATTATTATGACAGTCAAACAATGATATATAGTCTTCAATTTGGTATTTCATGAGTATACAAAACACCTAGAGATGAATTATTTTCTTTAGGAATAAGATTCAAATTGAGATCATTATTATACTATATATTCAGATAAAAAGATAATTAACTGACAGTAAAATAATAATAAGTTAAAAAAACTATAATATTCTCTCTCAAATTAGTTCGTAAATATCCATAACACTAAGCTTGGAGGAAAAAGAAGTAAGTTAAGGATTTCTCAAGGCTTTCATGAAGAATTTATTATATTTTGCTCTATATATCACAATTATAACCATGGAAAAAAAATCTAAGTAGACTCTTATGTGGATTTGCTAGTTTGTTTGTCCATTATTTCTAAAACTCTAAAAATAGATTTTTCACTTTTTGTTATGTAATATTAGAGGTGTCAAGGGGGTCGGGCCAGCCCGGCATGACACGAGACACGGCACGATTCGTCTGTGCTTGGGCTGGGCAAGATGGGAATTTCTCGTGCCCGACCACGGCACAATCGTGCCGTGCCGAGGTCAAGCAGGCCTCGTGCCATGCCTGGTCCGGCACGGTACCGTGCCGGAATCAATTTTTTTTAAAATTAGGGTTATGGGGGCGCCAAAACCTTAATTTTAAAAAAAATTAGGGTTTCGAGCGCGCTTAATTCCTAATTTTTTTTAAAAAAATCAGGGTTTTGGGAGTGCCGAAATCTTGATTTTTTTTTAATTTAGGGTTCGACCCGACCAGGCCGAACTCGGTGGATCGTGCCATTGCCATAGGCCCATGCCGGACTGAACCCCCACAAAACCATGTCAGGCCAGGTACGGCACGGTATAGTAACCGTGTTGTGCCTGGCCCTGCCCAAAATCAATGTTGGGCCTTTAAAAATGGGTCGGGTCGGCCCGGCCCGACACGTACCGTTTGACACCTCTATGTAGTATCTAATAATTTGCTTGATTTTGACTCATCTTTCTATAATGAAAACACGATGAATGAATTTTTCCATTAGATTGATATTATAAGAATATTAATAGAAATAGCGTAGGAAGAACATCCTATACTATTATATAATATAGCATAATATCATGTAAATAGTGTAATGATATCAAAGTATCCTACAATTTTATATTTAATGCACTATAATATTATAATAATAACATTATATTATGTAAAAAAATATTTTCTCCTTAAATAAATAACTATAATATTATAGTAATACGTGATTATATTATTAAATAATGTATTATAATATTGTTGATTCTTGATAATTGTTAATGATAGTTGACAAATGATGCTTAAGAAAATTAAAAAAATTCAAAATATTAAAAAAATCAAAAAAAAAAAAATAAAAAAATTGAAATAGAAAAAAAATGATGGCAAGAAAATATTTGTGAGATTTAGCATTGTGGATGTTGTTTCATTTCTATTGAATAATGGTCTCACATTGTCATTTATTACACCTGGGAAGTCTTTTTTTCGTTCAAACCCTTTATTTTTTGCTTGGTCCCTTCTTTGAGGTCCGAGATGCAGGCAATCTTCTAACTAGGGCTGGCTTCACGATTCCTTCAGTTGATGTTGATGAATATGTGGTTCGGTACAAAAATGGTGAGCAATTCTTCCTTTGCAAATTTGTTTTTAATAAATATTTTTTATTATTTTTTATTGTTTTTTATTGTTTTTTTATTTTTTATTATTTTTTTATTATTTTTTTTATTTTTTTATTATTTTTTTATTATTTTTTTATTATTTTTTTTTTATTATTTTTTATTATTTTTTATTATTTATACAATAATAATGATGCTCTCGTCATCCACCAGAGATGCATATCTTGTTGATTGTTCTACAACTTGCTCAATTTTGCATGATGAGAAATATGTTTCATATTTAACATTCATGCTATATTAGGTCTTGTAGACCTCAGTAAAGGCTCTAGAAGAGATACCATTGTCCTATCTATTGGCACTAAGTTCCAAATTATTGATGTCCTTTATTCTAATAAATATAATAGAAATTTACTTAGTTTCAAGGATATTGCACAAAATAGATATCACTATCTAAACTATGAATTGTTATGGACTTGAGTACTTGTTCATTATCTTCATTATTTTTGGACAAAAATGGATTTTGTAACAATTGATTTTTCTTTGCTATATATCAAATAGTTTTTAGACCTATTGAATTTAATGCTATCATGAATTAGAAGTTTGAAGATTGTCCATGATGTGTCATATGGTTTAGGGTTCTAATGGTCATTTATTAGTAAGCAAATAAATATTAACATCTCTTAGTTTTCTTATGTTATCACTTAGATATTTGGTTTGTATTATCATGATGTCTGTTTTTCATTGTCCAATATGATCTTCGTATAAATTCTTATTTTAATAATATTATTTCACACATAAAGGATACATCAACTAGATATGAAGAATATATTTCTTAATGGTGACCTTAAGGAGGTGTATTTGGAGCAGCCAACTCAATTTTGAGCTATACAATCACATATGGTTAATAGATTATAAAAGGTATTATGTGACTTGATTCAACCACAGTGAGTATGGTTTGTGAGGTTTTTATAAATAATTATCTTATTTGATTTACATAAGTATTATGATTTTTTTTTGTTTTTTTTTAAATCTTATTATATGATGATTTTTATTATTATCTATGTAGATACATGTGTCTTTTTGGTTGGGCGGCCCAAGCCTAGCCCAAAGCCCATCATGTTTTAGGTTTGCCTGGCTCGGCACGGCACGCTACAATAGCGTGTCTGGGCTCATGCCTGGTGCACCTTGGCATAAATCTGTCATGCCGTGCTGAGGGTTTTCAGCCCGCGTGCCGTGCTGAGGGTTTTCAGCCCGCGTGTCGTGATGAGGGTTTTCAGCCCGCATGCCGTGCCGGCATGTGGGCATGGCACGAGTGATCACGCATCGGGCAACGCCCGATGGTGGAACTAAGCTGCATCGCCCGACGAGCGATAGCTTGGCACACCTGACGGGCAATATCGGCATAGTGTCAAAATCTTAATTTTTTTAAAAAAATGACAGTACTGACCCAAACTAGCCCGAACCCGAGTGGATTTTGGGCCGCAAGCCTGTGCCAGGCCTACCCTCCAATGAACCATGTTGTGCCATTAGAGGTGTCAAACGGGCCTGGCCGGCCCGGCTTCTTCCCGTGCCGGTTAGGCTTCACACGGGCACGCCGCACGCGTGGCCATGAGTCCATGACCCAGACCCTCCCGAATTAAAGCCCATGGGTCGGGTCATGAATGGACCCGACCCGCGGTCTCGACTCCCGACCCAATCCCAACGGGAAAATTTTTTTTTTTTAATTTTGCTTGAATATCAGCCGTTGGATTCGACTCCAACGGCTAGGGGGCAAAATCCAACGGTCCTCATGAATCTGCCCCCTAATTATATATAAAAAATTCAAAAAAATATTAAAAAAATATCTTTTTTAATAAAAAATTAATATCTTTAAATTTAAATTCTACCCCCCCTCCCTATAACAATTATGTTTTTCAAAAATATATAACCTCTCAAAATTTTCTCTCTCACATAAACCGTGCATCTCTCTTGCGGGCCTCGGGATTTTGCTTTCGGCTTGGATTTTCATGAAACTCGACTTGAGTTTTGAACATCAGAGCTTCCTGCGGTGCACCTTGTACGTGACTGACCTCATTACTTTTACCGGGTACTTTATTTAACGTTTTTATTTACTTTCTCTCTCTAAATCTTCTCTCTCTAGAAAAACTTAGGAAAAAATAAAAAACATAAAAAATGACAAATACACCTGACACGTATTTAAATTTGGAAAATGAAAATGTTAGTGTTACACAAACGTCTGTGGCTGCTGAAACTTTGGTTTCTCCAGTCGTCTCAACCCAAAGTTCTAAAAAACAAAAAATTAGGATTTCAGTAGTTTGGATTCATTTTAATATCATAACACAAAAAAATGTTAGGGGTGAGGAACTAAAAATGACACAGTGCAAATATTGTATAAGACTTTTAACATGCAAGAGTTCATGTGGGACTTGACACCTTAAGAGGCATGCCGAATTATGCACCAAAAAACATGGACCCTTAGATCCTAGGCAAACCCAACCTGGCACTATATTTTTTGAGACTGGATCTAGTTCAGTCTCAAAATTTACTCCCTTTGTATACTCCAGCGAGTTGAGTAGGGATGGCATGGCCAGGCTCATCACATTGATGGGTCTTCCGATCAGATTTTCGGAAGATCCGAGGGTAGTGCGCATCATGCAGACTTATTTTCAGCCTTCCTATCGTAAGATTCCTAGGTCCACATCTAGGAGTGACATACTAAAGATATATAAGTTAGAAAAACAAAAAAATATTAAGGAATTTATGGTATATAGTGGAGTGGTGTCCGTGACGTCCGATATATGAACATATCACGATGATTCTTCTTATGCATGTCTCACGAGTCACTATGTAGATTCTAACTGGACAATCAATAAAAAAATTTTAGGATTCACTTAGATTTTTCATCCTCATGATGGCCCGGCCATTTTTGAGTGTATGATGAAAATATTTATGGAATATAAAATTCAAAATAAAATTTTTAGTGTCACATTCGATAATGCTTATAATAATGGAGTAGCGATCAATATATTTGTTAGGAATATTAGAGACACACCATTAGGAGAGATCTTTCATGTCACATGCATGTGTCACGTGATTAACCTGATTGTTCAAGTGGGTATGAAGGTGTATTCTCCCGCGTTGGATAATATACGCAATGCACTAAAGTATATTCGCACTCCTCGCAGACTACAAGAGTTTGGTACTCTATGTTTGTCTGCGAATCTTAAGAAGAAGAAATTCCAATCGGATGTGAGACATCGTTGGAATTACACGTACCTGATGTTGGAATCATGTGTTGGATACGAATACGTGATATCTGACTACGTCAATAGTAAGAGCGACGAACTTATTATTGACGACACTGACTGGGTTTCAGGAATTTCATTTATGAAATTCCTGAAGATATTTTATGATACGACGAACATGTGTTCGTCGGTTTATACGCCCACCACTTGCATTGCACTCCGGTGCATATGCAACATTAGTAGCATGTTTAGGAAGTATCGAGATGTCCCGACGCTTAGCCATATGGTTGCAGAGATGGAGACTAAGTACTTGAAGTACTGGTCCACAGTTCCATCTCTTTATTGCCTCGCTGCATGCATGGACCCTAGGGTTAAGGTGGAAGGGGTAGAAAATACCCTGACTTTTATTTCCTCGTGCATGAACCTAGAAGAGCCACCTGAATGGTTCATTCACAAGAAGTTGGCTGACCTATTCACATACTACGATACTAGGTATGGTGGTGGTAGTAGTGAGACTGTGATTACGGACATTGATACATTGTTCGGAGATGACGATTATTCCATTCAGCTAGCGAGGGGGAAACATAGAGGTGGACCATCACATAGGAGCGAGCTGTCTCGGTACTTAGATACCGATTATTGCTCAATCCTGTCACATTCTGATACTAAGAATCTTGATTTATTACAGTGGTGGAAATCATATGAGTCCACATATCCCGTGCTATCTAGGATGGCACGGAATCTACTGACTCCTCCGGTGTCGAGCATAGCATCGGAGTCTACTTTTTTTGTTGCAGTGAATGTGATTTCGGATAGGAGATCGAGATTACGTCCAGATATGGTTGAGGCCTTGATATGTTTGAAGGATTGGGAAGATTCGAGGTTTAGCATCTATGATCGTGCTGGAGCTGGGACTGGGACATGCACTGGAGTCGCATCCACATCTACTACGATGGCGGAGGAGTTGATTGCCGATGATGATGATCCATATGATACTGATCTTGAAGTTGCGGCTGATGATTCTCATAATATGCCGTTTGACTATTGATAATGATCTGCTGTTTTTTTTTCGATGTTTTTTTATTCATTGTATTTGTACGCTTTGTTTATACGTTGTGTTGAAAATTATATTTGTTTTGTTTCAGACCATCGGTTTCAAATGCATGATTGGTAATTTTTCATTTGTGTTGTTTAATTTTTTTTTTTAATTTTTATTTATACTAACATAATATATTGCTTTATTTTTTTTACGATGTAAATTTTATTTTAAGAATTAATAACTTTAATATATAATTAATAAATATAATAAAAGCTAAACTAATATGAATTTGATAAAAAAATACTTTTCAAAATTTTGTTTTTTTATTTAATTTTAATTTTTAACATTTATAAAAAAATTATATTTAATAATTAATAATCTACACTTAAACAATAAAATTGACATAATATAAATATTTAAAAAAAAATCAATATTCTGCCCGGGTCAGCCCGTGCCGTGCTCGGGTCAGCCTGTGCCCTGGCCCGTATGGCCAGGCCGGGCCCGCCTATAGTTAAACCGTGCCGTGCCCGGCACGACACGGTAGCACGATCGTGCCGCTTTAAAACGGGCCGGGCCGTGCCGGGCCGGCCTGTTTGATACCTGTATGTGCCATGCACAACACAGTACTGTAGCATGCCTTGCCAAGCACGGCACGTCAACCAGGTTGGGCCCAAAAAAAC
Organism: Sapria himalayana; assembly: GCA_029783825.1. Lineage (NCBI taxonomy): Eukaryota > Viridiplantae > Streptophyta > Magnoliopsida > Malpighiales > Rafflesiaceae > Sapria > Sapria himalayana. The sequence goes on along the minus strand of JAREIK010000816.1, from coordinate 978,947 downwards.
CCCGTTTGACATATATGTATGTAGATAATATTTTGATCATGAGAGATAATGAGTTAAAAATTTTCTAACTTAATAGTACTTTCAGTCATAATTATAAATAAATAATATTGTGTGACTCATATATTTTATTAAGATAAAATTAATCAATTCCACAAGAGATATTGTTTATCATAGAGGATGCATGTGTTTAATACTCTTATAAGGGTTTGACTTTTGTTTGTGTTTTAACATATATTATTATTGATTTATATATTAATTTCGTATCCAATGCGAATTTTCAGCTAACTCTACTATTTATAAGAGAATTATAGGAAGATTAACTAATTAATTATTTCATAGATTATCCTAATCAGGTTTATCCAGATGCAATTCATAGCATAAAAGTATATGAAGTTTCGAGGGCTTAGAATCTCTTTTAGCGATGATAGAAACTTGTAATTAGTTAAATCTTTAGATTCGAATTAGACATCTACTTGCATAGGGAGGTGTTCTGCGACAAATTTTTATACTTTTCTTAGAGATACAATTATTTTAGATTCAATACATTGGTAAAGTCTAAGATAATTATGATAGTGGTCTGTGAACTATTTTGGATTTGATTCTTATTTAATGAGATTAAATATTTATTTATTTTTTATCATTATTCTTTATTGTGGTAGTTAAATAATAAGATATAATTTTTAATTTTATATTTCAAGAGCAGTTGAAACACATAAAGGTCATGGCAAGTGGGCTGGGCGGCTCGGGCATGGCTAGAGGCACGGCTCGACTGAGCCGTGCTTGGCCGTGTACGACATGGTCTAGAATAGTGCCTGAACCTGGGTCGTATCGGCCTGAGGCACTGTTCATGCCGTGTTGAGCCAGAGGTTATCATGTCTCATATAGGGCCAAGCATGATCCACGTGCCTTGCACGATCCACCAGCACCGTGATCATGACCCAGGACCAGGAACGGATCACAAATCACAGAATACTCGATAACTAATATATTGCGGTAGTGGTGGTGCTGCCACAAAATTGGTGCGATCCAACACGACCCTAGATGACCTAGCACATTAGACACAAGTCTACCAAGGTCCAGTACAGTGCCTGGACCTAGGTCATGTCGGCCAGAGGTATGGCTCATGCCGTGTTGAGCCAGAGGTTGTCATGTCGTGTAGGGCTAGGTACAATTCACAGTGCCTGTCACGGTCCACCGACCAGGTGATCATGACCCAAAATTGTGAATGAGTCGCAGATCACAAGAAACTAGTTAACTATGTAGCTAGTTTTCTATGGTGCCGGTGGCGCTGCCACAAAATCGGCACGACACGAAATGACCTAGCATGTTAGGCACGAGTCAACCCAAGTCCAGAACAGTGATCAGACCTGGGTCATGTCGGCCCATGGCTCGGCTCATGCCGTGTTGAGCAAGAGGCTGTTGTGCCGGACAGACCCCGGATGACTCAGCAGGTTAGGCTCGAGTCTAATCGGAATCGCGCCGGACAGACTATCAGTTTCAAACACGCCGGCTATTACCGTGTTTATTGCAACTGTCACCCGCCACTTTTCACTGTTGCTCTTTTAAATGTAGCTCTTGAGCTGATAGAGCATCTGCGGGAAATGGGGGAAACCAACGCTCTTCTTCAAAGAAGTAAAGTGAGGTTTCAAATCACATCGACCATGTACGAGCTTTATTGTCGTTTTCAGTAATATTTCCGTGATTATGTAAAATTGGGTGCAGGTCTTAAAAAGGGAAACTGCACTTGCAGCTGCTGCAATCTATGATGCAATGTTTGCAGCTGAAGATGGCACCGTCCCAGCAACATTCCAGGTGAGATATTCTCTTCAACTGCAGTTTGAAAATTAGGTCAAAAGAAAACAATATAAAATATCATATATAGTGCGAAATGAAAATCTTACATTTTTAACCGTAATTTGGATTGGGGCAGCCAAATGTTGGGTGCGAGTTTCACTCTGCATATAAATTATATATATATTTAAATAATTATTTATAAGTTTTTATATATTAATAAAATATAATTAAATAAATGATATAAAAACATAAAAATCAAATATAATTAATATTTTTGACTATCACAATTATTCAAATTTATAAAATAAAAGAATAGAATTTAAACAATCTAACATGCAAAGTTTAAAATTTAAACTTCTAATATATCACATCGAATATAAAAATAAAATATTATCATTTTTTTTATTCATCACAAAAATTCAAAGTTCAAAAGAATAAATAAAATAAATACTCAAAGTCATAGGTGCATAATTATTTAAGTCTCAGGCCTCACTGAGGCTTAAAAGTCTTTTGGAGTTGTGAGGTGCAATACATAATTAAGTTGTGAGTTTTTTTTTTTGACACACTCAATTTAATATATATATAAATTATATGTTTCATAAAATATCATCTATAATTTTTATATATTAATAAAAATATAATTAAATAAAATATATGAAACATAAAAATTAAATATTATAAATAATAATAACAACACGATCATTCAATATTTCAAAATGAAATTATTAAATTTTAATAATTCAATAATTTATATGTGTATATGTCTATGTCTATGTGTTTCTGTGTGTCTCTGTGTGTGTCTGTCTCTATCTCTGTCTCTGTCTATCTGTGTCTGTATGTATCTGTTTGTGTGTGTGTGTGTGTGTCTGTATGTCTCTGTGTTTCTCTGTCTGTGTATGTGTATGTGTGTGACTTTGTGTGTGACTGTGTGTGTGTTTGTGTGTGACTTTGTGTGTGTGACTGGGTGTGTGTCTTCGTGTGTGTGACTGGGTGTGTGTCTTCGTGTGTGTGACTGTGTGTGTATTTGTGTGTGTCAGAATAGTGAAGGTATATTAATAACTAATTGTTGGTATTTTGTTTGTTGGGAGGAGAGTAGGTTATTTACATGACAGGTTGGAGGGAGCACCATTCCCAACAGAAGGCCAAACAGAGGGGCTCTGCCACTATTTCCTTCAAGGACATTCAGCAGCAATTTGGAGGCGGTTGTTCTGCTTCATAATCTTGGTCCTGCGGGCAATATGTGTGTGTGTGTGTGTGTGTGAGTATTAAATGTATTAAATATATTAAATATATTTTTAAATTATATTTACCTAATATAGTTTTGTACTGACCTAGTACTACATGGTGGACAAGCACTAATATTTTCCATTACATTTTATTAAATTGTTTAAAGGGACATTGTGTTGTAAAAAGGGCTGGCTACAAGAATTTGAAGTTAAAAGTTTTTTTGAAAATATGGTAAATATTATCATTGTAATTTTAAATATTTTGCAGTAATTTTGTTCCAAGCGTGTCTCGGTCGGGTCGGTTCTCGGTGGAACCTATTTATCAATCAACAAGAAAGAGACATTGACAAATGTGAAGCAGCCGCTAACAATGACGAGAGCAAAGAAGCAGCTGCTAGCGAAAGCGCCGTGGAGGGGCGAGGAGAACAATGAAGAAGACGAGCTGAGGGGCGCCAAGCTCAGGGTGGCCAACGAGCCCGGCTCCATCCCTACGATGCACGTTCCGGCGAAAAAACACATTCGCGATGGTGATGAAAGAAGTGACGGCGATCTCTTCGAGATCTACCCGGAGCTCCGCTACAGCTTTCACCGTAACCTACAGGTTTTCCCCTTGTTCGACTGGTTCCTTGCTTGATTTTTTTTTTTTTTTTTCGCAGACTGGTAAGCATATCGAAACGGAATGTCGAATCACGAATCCGTTCCCTCTTTTTTATCGATCCAGATGATCTTCTAGGTCATCTGATTTTGCCAGACATTTTCGATTTTGCTAATTATTCCAGTTGTTGTTTTTTGATTGAGATTTTATGCCGTTAGATTCGGCCATAAAAGTTACCTCTCTGAAGTCTCCTCTCCATTTCTCAGTTTCTCAGGAGGGTCTTCACCATCGATACGTTTGTCAAGCCTCTTCCACCTTCTATGGCGTACAATTTTTCCCGCAACTTGAACTTCTTTATGCGAATCTTCACGCAATTCTTCGGTATGTTCTTATGGTTGATTTACGTGAGATCTTGCTGTAAAACGATTTCCCACACATTATATGCTCCGAACATGTGCTACGAACTCATTCGCTGTCAATTCGACCACCCTAAAAGTAGAAATTTGTGCTTCTGTACCGATGAGGACGGTGGCATCTGGAATAACTTTAGAAAGTTGTCGACTCCATTGATGGGAGTGGAAGTTGCAGACACAAGCTCCACTTTCTTTGATCGATTGGAGCTTGAAAATTGGTCGTGCCCTTGTTTCTCTAACAAGTGTTCTTGATGGATCACAAGGGTTCTTTGCTCTTTGTTGTATCATATTAGAATTTCATTCATTTGAAATTATTTTATATTTATATTTATTGAGCTAGACAATACTTATAATTAATTATTAAACAATTTACTAAAAAATCCAAACAATATCAAATGAAATTCATCGTGGAAAATATACATAGGGTGCTCATATGTAGTGGGATTAGTGGTGTGAAACGAGACATGCCGGGCTGGGCCGGCCCATTTTTAGCCTGCCGATCGTGGTTTCATGCCGGTCCAGGCACGGCATGGTTACTATACCGTGCTGTGCCTGGCCCGGCATGGTTCGGTGGAGGTCAGCCCGGCATGGGCCCACGGCACGCATTCGTCGGATTCGGCCCGGTCGGGCCGAACTTCTAATATAAAACAAATTAGGGGTTCGGCTGTACGCCGTCGTGCCGAACCCCTAATTTTAAAAAATTAGGGTTTCGGCGTGCTCAAAACCCTAATTTAAAAAAATTAGGGTTTGACGTGCCCAAAATCCTAATTTAAAAAAAAAATAGGATTTCGGCGCCCCTGAAACCATAATTTTTAAAAAAATTATGTTCCGGCACGGTACCGTGCTAACGGGCCAAGCATGGCATGGCACGGCATGATTGTGCCATGCCTCGTGCCGGACCGGGCCAATCTGGCCCAATTGACACCTCTAAGTGGGAATGTTGGATTGGGGCAGCACATGAGTTAGGTACTCTCATCTATAATACAATAAAAATAAAAAAAAAAGGAAAAAAAATATAATAAATCATAATAAATAGTCTCATCTAAATTATATAAATAATATGATGAATGTACATTTAAAAAAGAAAAAAAATTAAAAATATAGCATTTTTATATAATATTGGTACATTGAGATATCATTAAATAAAATAAAAAAAAATTAGTAATGCTAGTATTGGTACATTTTTATATAATATTAGCTCCACGATGAAGCTCACTGGTGCTCTACATAACTTCATCTGGGAGCTCGACGAAGTTATGTAGAGCTCCAATGAAAGAACAACGAGGTGTCAGTATTATATTAATAAATAGTATTTAATATTATTTATTAATGAAAAAATAAAATTAAATTTTTAATTTGATAATGATAAAATTATGTTAAATTTATTAAAATTTAATATATTATAAAATATTTATTAGAGTATTACATATTATTTTATTTTGTTTTTAATATATTATATTATATTTATAGTCAAGGTGCGTCTAAGAAATATTTTTTAAACATGATACCTTGGCACGAGCTGAGAAACTGCCTCAGCGGCAGAAGTTGAGCCCGATGGGGGAGGCTTGCCCGGCAAAAGTTGAAAAAGAATCGTGCATCATGGCACTGCGGCGGCTCGCCGTCGAAACGACAAAACTCTAATTTTTTTTTTATATTAGGGTTTATGGCTGAACTCGCCGGATTCGTATCGCAGGCCCGTGCAGGGCTGAACTCTACAGAACCATGTCGGGCCAGGCACGACACAGTACAGTAATCATGTCGTGTCTTGCCCAACACGGAAGCACATTCGGGTCGGTTTGACACATTCCATTTGACACCTCTAGGGTAAAGGTGGAAGGGATAGAATACTTCGACATTCATATTAATATGCATGAAGTAGATACACCAACCTAAATCTTTAATTCATCAAAAATTGACCGACTTATTTATATATTATGATATTATGTATTATAATAGTTATAGTCATGCTATGAGTATGGACATGGACATGGACATGGAGGTGTCGACCGGTCGTGCCGTCCCGACCTAGCACTGTTCGGTCGTGCCCATGCCCGACACAGCACACTATAGTGCCTGGCCCTAGCCCGTCATGCTGTGCTGGCACGTGGGCACAGCATGCATGACCACGCACCTAATGTGGTCAATACGAGCCAATGCCCGATTTGTAAGGCACATCGAGCCCCAAAAGGGCAAAGACATGCTGCGGCGTGGCGGCGTTGCGATACAGTGACGTGCTGCTGAAACCCTAATTAGGTATTTGTATATAGTGAAAATCATATAACTTTTCTTATTCTGTGCTGTTTAAGATGACACGTGATCTACTGACTTCTTTGATGTCGATATCATTTCAAATAAGAGATTGAGACTGTTGTCAGATATTATTGAGGTATTTGTATGCATTAAGGATTGGGATGGTCTGAAATTAGGTTTTCAAGATAGAGCAGGAATGCAAGAGTCACTGGCAGATGATAATTTATGGGACTTAGTGTGGTTTATATTAATAATATATGTTCTGGATGCGTTGTCTAGCCTTGTTGTGTCATGATGTGTAAGTATTTGTTCTTTGATTTATTCTAGTTGAGACCGAAGGAGAAATTTTGACAAAAATAAAAAAAATTATTAAAAATAAAATTTATGATAGTCAATTAAAAGTAAAAAATAATAAATTACAGTAAAATTGTGTTTTAGAGATCAAAAATGAAAATATTTATGTTTTGGTCTTTTTTGTTTTTTTATTTTTAAAAAAATATATTTAGCAACAAAAAAAAATAATTAATGTTCTTTGAATTGATCATAAACTTCGAATGTGATGTTTGCGTGCGATTCGAACCCAAGCCTTCGATAGTATTCTCGTGCTCAAAACCACGTAGCTCCTGCCTGCTGGCACTAAATTTTTACTTTAGTTAAAATAATAAATTTTTATAGGCACGCACGCACGCACGCACGCACGCACGCACGCACGCACGCACGCACGGACGTGTATTTAAAATATATAAAAATATTAACATAAATAAAAGCTCATTATTCCCAATAAAAGTAGGGTATTATCTTGTCTTGGACTGATAGCTGACAATTATTTTATTATTGGGTTTTGTATTTTTTATTTTTTATTTTCTGTTGTACTGATACAGCAAAAAATTTTGAGCTTGTTATTGTATGTAGATCCAGAAGGCATTGCAAGGGTGCAGAAATCGCTGGGCCTAGGGCAGGAAGAGAGAGCGCGTAGGGTACGCTGAGGACCAAAAGTGTGGGGGGGTGTGGGGGGTGTGGGGAGAGAATTTTGTAACCTAGAATAAATTCGAATCTGGAGGTATTTATGATGGGTGGTGCCCTTGAATCTATTTATCTGCTGACCGGCACGTGAACGCCCAGCTGTGACCCACACAACACGGCACGTGTACGGGTGGTGACGGGAATAACCCTGCTTCAGTATTCATGATGGTCAAAGTAATTAAGAATCTGAGGGTACGAATGGCACGACACTTTTGACCAGGAACATAAAGATTATTATAAATCAAAAAATAATTTATTTATGTATATATCTAACTTTTTTGTGATATATTATAATGAAAGTAAAATATAAACTATTTAAATTATTTATATAAAATCATATACTATATGATATAAAATTTAAATATATCATGTTCGTGAATTTGTAATATTATTTTTGTAATATTATTTGCTTATTATATATATATACAAATTAATCAAAAATAAAATTTTTATTAAATAAATTTAATTTTATTCATTTATCAGAGCTATAGTATTTTATTGATTCAAATATAAAATTTATATGTTATTTTGATTATATGTTATTAGAGGTATAGATATAATATTAATTACATTATAATATATAATGATATTAGATTAATTTTATTCACTTATATATTTTCATACAATAAAAATATATCATAATTATATTTGGATATAACATGAAAATAGTTAAATATTTTTTTTCTTAAATATATTCATCATTGTTAATATATGTGTGATATATTATGAACTTCCTGTGATAATTATGAATTTATTGATCGATGGGTATTTTAGTATGAATATTTTTTGTCACAAGATTTAATAAAAAAGGTGGGAGAAAGGGTATTCCGGTCCTAATGCTTAGAGATGTAGCTCGTGAGCATCAAATTGGTGCTCATGATTCTTAATTTTAAGTATTAAGCAAAAGATTAGTAAATTTAATACCAATTAGCTTAAGTATTTTGTTCCAAGGTGACATAAGATTAGAGGGGAAATATGATCATTCATTCTCACTCCTCATACATATATTGATTACTAAGCCTTTTTAGTTTTTTGCTATGTCATGAGAAGTGGCAAGTTGCTCTATGTTCATGGGATGCACCACACTTGCATCGCCACTAAAAGCTTTCCTCCCCATTAAGATATTAACTGCTTCCGTGGGGTGAAAGGCATCCCAAAAGATGTATCGGTCCCGATTACGGCACGGTGGTTGAAACGGAAGGCAAGTAATTTGACCTCGGTTTCTTCCAATTCCACAACATCCCTGATTGACAATCATGAACCCTAAAACATAAAACACATAAACAAGAAAAAAAAACATTACCGAACAAGCCATAAATAGTTTATCGAGGATATTAATCTATCAGCACTGCAAGGAATCAGTTTCCTTGAAAGCTTAGGTTATTAGAGGTGAAGATCATACTCAGTACATAAGATGCTCACTTTAGTGTAAGGTTTCAGAGAGGTTAATATCGTAATATTAGTCAGAAAGATTGTGTCTGATTAATTTCAAACTCAAAATCTAGCGATCTTATAAGAAGTCACTTATCATCTTACCAAAACATGCAAAGAATCAATTTCCTTGGCTTAGGTTATTAGAGATGAAGATTATACTCAGAGCATAAGACTTTTACTTTTAGTGTAAGGTTTGAGAGAGGTTAATATCGTACTATTAGTCCACCTGAAAATCAAAGATACTATGTCTAATAAATTTCAAACTCAAGATCTAGCGATCTTAAACGAAGTCACTTGTGATCTTACCAAAACATGCAAAGAATTAGTTTCCTTGAAAGCTTAAGTTATTGGAGATGGAGATCATACTCTGTGCATATGACTCTTAGTTTAGGGTATGATTTCAGAGGTTAATATCGTAATATTGGTACTCCTGAAAGTCAGAAAGATTGTGTCTGGTGAATTTCAAACTCAAAATCTAACGATCTTAAATGAAATCACTTGTCATCTTACCAAAACATGCAAAGAATCAATTTCCTTGGCTTAGGTTATTAGATATGAAAATTATACTTACTGTATAAGACTCTTATTTTAGTGTAAGGTTTGAGAGAGGTTGATTTTGTAATATTAGTGCTCCTGAAAATCAGAGATACTATATCTAATGAATTTTAAACTCAAGATCTAGCGATCTTAAACAAGGTCACTTGTCATCTTACCAAAACATGCAAAGAATTAGTTTCCTTAAAAGCTTAAGTTATTAGAGATGATGATCATACTCAGTATATAAGACTCTTACTTTATTGCAGGGTTTGAGAGAAGTTAATATCATAATATTAGTACTCCTGAGAGTCAAAGAGACTGTGTCTAATGAATTTCAAACTCAATACCTAGCAATCTTAAGCCAAATCACTAGTCATCTTCCCAAAACATGCAAAGAATTAGTTTTCTTGAAATCTTAGGTTATCAGAAATGAAGGTCATACTCAGTGCACAAGACTTTTACTTTAGTGCAGGGTTTGAGAGATGTTAATATCGTAATATTAGGACTCATGAGAGTCAAAGAGACCGTGTCTAATAAATTTCAAACTCAAGATCTAGCTATCTTAAACGAAATCACTTGTCATCTTGCCAAAACATAATTTCTAATATATACTTACAATATAAGAATTTCATAAGTAATCAGTCATTTAGTATCATTCTCGTCTAAACATATTTAATTTTAAAATTTTTATGAAATTTAGGTAATCATACATGATATCATACAAATTTATATTGAATTTTATAAAAATTTTAAAATTAAATATGTTTGGACAAGAATAATATCAATCTTAAATTTCAAACTCCAATTCAAATTAAATGGGTTTGAATATTTTAGCATGGAGTTTAAGAGAGATTAATATCTTAATATTAGTACTCCTAAAAGTCATAGAGATTGTGTCTAATAGATTTCAAACTCCATATTTGCCGATCTTGAATTTCAAACTCCAAATCAGAGATAATGTGTTATATTATTCTTATCTAAATATATTTAATTTTAAATTTTTTATGAAATTTAGTATGCTAGCATGAGATTACACAATTACTGATATATTGAATTTCATAAAATTTCTAAAAATAAATATTTTTGGACAAGAAGAGCTGGGGTTGTCTATGAAATTCTTGTGTATTATATATTATATTTTGATAAGATAGAAAGTGAATTTTGTTCAAGTATAGTAGATCTTGAGGTTGAAACTTAAGAGCAACTCCAATAGGAGTTGCTATAAAGGGTGTTATCTCCATAACTGCTAAAATGATACCCAGACAATAAAAAAAACTTGCTCAATGGAGTTGGTATAAGATGTGGTAAAATACCATCAAATATCTTGGGATGTCATATTTGGCAATCTTGGGAATAGAATATAGAGGATACAAAATAGCAGTTATGGCTACTATGCATATCAAATAATATTTATCATATGTTTAAAAAAAACTTTAATTAAAAAATATTTAATTATTAAAATAGCACCTTATTTTGGCAGCTATCATTGGAGTAAAAATCTGTTTATGGGTGCCAAAAACAATGTTCAAGTTTGCAAAATAATATTTGTCACCTATTTTTTGGCATCTCCCATTAGAGTTGCCTAAGATGTTGAGACATAAGGATGGTTCATGTATAATTATTTGTTCGAGACGTACCATAAGCGGGAGCATTGGCAAGGAGATCTCTAAACATGCTGGCGATGTCTATGTAAGCAAACTTGGCGGCGGGTAGAGTGGCATTGAAGTTGTTGATCATCGTCTTCACGTTTTCGTTGAAGGGTAGGATTAGCTGATTCACTTCTTCGGAACAAAATCCGGGGGGATTTTGCGCCAGGATGCTCGGAATGCATCCCATTTCTCCTAAGCCTCCGATTACAAATTTCCTCCCTCCCAGTCGGTACAGCGTCTGCGTCACGAATTGCAAGGTTTTAGAGTTTACGACGACGAGCATGGCCATGGCGCTGGCTTGTTTCATACGGAGATGAGGTCATACCGTGAGCTGGCGGGCGTAGTGATGGACCAGGAGATCTGCGTATTGCTTCACGTTGTACTCTCTCCGGGTCGAATAGTTGGGCATGAGGTAGTTGTTGAGGTAGTCGTTGCTGCCCATTCCAACGAAGAAGATGCTCCGTCCGATCGCCGCTCCAACTTCATCGTCATCTTTTCCAGTCATTTGCTTGATCTGGCTCAGCGTGTTCTTGAAGTTGTTTATCTGCTCGTCGAACGGAATCCGACCCACCTGTTTGAAAACACGATTCTATTTCCTGATCCATTCATGGTTTCTATCCTTTTCTCTTTTATCATCCTCATATCCTTCTTCTGCCTCTCTCTCTCTCTCTCTCTATCTCTCTTCCTCCCTCTCCCTCATATTCAATGTTGTCATGTTCGTATTAATATATTTTTCTCAAAATAATTCATTTATGAGATCCATTTTTCATTAAATTAGCAAAACATGGACATATATATACATAGATCCAGGGTTTGATACACTAATACATACGAGCATATGTATGTATATGTATGTATACTTAAAGTATGTGTGTATATATAATATACATATGCTTGTGTTTTTATACATACATACATGTGTGTGTGGGTGTGAATGGTACAATTCTTCTTGAATATACATCTTGAATATATATCTTAGTGCAAATTATACATGCCGTGTGTGTGTGTGTGTGTGTATGTTGTGCATGTGTGTGTGTGTGTGTGTGTAATGTTTGTGCATGTGTGTGTGTGTGTGTGTGTAATGTTTGTGCATGTGTGTGTGTGTGTAGATCTATGGTTTTCACACAATAATACATGCATAGGTATTCCTGTGTATATATACAAGCTTGTGTATATACATATGCTTGTGTATATATATATGCATGTACATTAGTGCACGTATATGTGTGTATGTACATTCATAGATCCAGCATTTTCATACACTAATACATACGTAACATGTGTGTGTGTGCGGTCTGGCTTATGTTTTCTAATACATTCATACACTATACATTCATACACTAATAATATACATGTACATTTAAGTGCACACATATATGCATGTACATTAGTATACCTTTTCATATACACTATACATACATGCTTGTGTTTTCTTCATGCATGCATGCACATTTCTCTTGAATATTCTTCTTGAATGTGTGTGTGTGTGTGTGTGTGTCTTATTGCACATACATATATGTGAATGTATGCATATATATATATATATATATATATATATATATATATATATTGTTGTGTGTATTTGTGTAGGTATGCTCTCAATGAATGAAAACATAATTTACTTAAAAAGGAAATTATATTGGTAATATTGTATTAAAAAAAAAAAAAGATTTGCCCTGAAAAGAATTGATGGAAAAAGAAAGGATGTGCTGTAACTCACGAAGTTATTGCCAGTGTTATTGAGGATTCCAGCAGCAGCAGAGGCATAGTTTAATCCGTGAAGAAGCTGATCGCCGGTAGCTTCTGAGTGCGGGGGAATCAACGGGAGGCCCAACAGCTCCGCTGCATGAAAGTAGCCATTGTATGAGACACGCGCTAAGCTAGTGACGCTGTGACAGACAGAAGCAAGAGGATGAATGAATGAATGAATGAATGAATGGAGGTTGGGGACGAGGAACAGAACGGACGCAGCATACTTATTACATCGACCATGGTGTATCCGTTGCAGAAACGGCCCGTAGGCCCGCCCGCGAAGTCGATGCCATAAGGAAAGTAGTTTGCCTTGGCGAAACTTGGCATGTTGTTGTTGTTGCCATTGTCGATCAGCGAATCTCCGAAGATGAACATGGCCGGCACCATTTCTCCGCCGCCACGGCCAGTCAAAGCAGCATTGTGTTCGCTTAATAGGTCTGCGATTAACCCAGCAAAGATTAGCCCCGTAGGCACCCTGACAAACCCTAGCTTTGCCATTTGAGTGAGATCGAGCGTAGCCGAGGATAAGAAAAACAGTGAACGAGAGACAGTGAGCTATAATTTGTCGGCTTGAAAGCAGCTTTAACGTCCGGTCTCCTCTCCATCTCGCATTGAATGCTGGTGGTTGAACATCTTTTATTGCCTTCACCTGTCGTCTTTCCGCTCGCCGTGATCTCCATTGGCAAGTGTTTTATCTTCCATAATTCCAGATTAAGCTGCATTTTGTCACGGGAAATCTTGATGCTTCGTGTGTTTAAAAAAATACATCAGATTTGGGTTGTTTCTTGCCAGTGCGACTCTTTGTTAAAAATGCAATCTTTTTTGTTTGCTTGTGCAATATCACCAACATCATGGTGTGTCCCAGAACGTCTCTAATTGACAAATGGGGGACCTCCCAACCCATGGGGGCACAAGCCCTAAATGTTGTGGCTTTGGAGCTCTCTCTCATGCCTATATGTGGGCCAAAATATAAAATAGTTATATTTTGCTATATTTAAAAATTATAAACTCAATTTTATTCCCAATGGGCAATGTGGCAAGTCAATATATTAAAAAAATACAAAAAAAATAAATAAAATAGTGCTTTTTTATTGATCAAAATTGATATAGTTACATATATGCGTGTGTGTGTGTTTTTTTTTTCTTTGACTTTTTCTTTTATTTTTATATACTAACATGGATGGGTAAGTGCATGTATATTTGGGTTTCATTTTTTGAGTGTAACAAAATTAAGTATTTTTTTTATTTTGATATACTTTTTAAAAATTTTAAAAATTTTGGTATTTTTTTCTTAATTATTTTTTAAATTAAAATCTCTTTACTTTACATAATGTTCTCATATTTTTGGTATTGTACTTTGCCACAAGGACTTGCCTTTACTCTTTAGGGATATTTTGCTAACTTTTGTATGCTTGGAATGTAAAGTAATTATAGTAGAATTTACTTGGACAAAACTAATTGTTATTAAGAAATAATTTTCTAGTGATTTAATTTTTGAGAAAACTATTGTTTCTAATGATTTTAATGGGTGAGGTTGACATTTTGATTTTAAAAAAATGATTTTTTTTTTTTGGTTTATTTAGCTATTTTTGCTGATATTGTGTCTTTAAATTAGAAAATTTAAATATATAAAAAAAATGTGAAGGGATTGTTGGGAGGGTTGGTTCAAAAACAAAATTTTCAAAAATTTTGAATTTGTATTTAAAATGTCAAGTTTTAATAAAATAAAATTCAATCTATATATTTATTTTAATTAAAACTAAATAAATTCAATTCTTCAAAATTAATTCAATCCAATCCAAAATTTAAAATAAAAAAAAAACAAATATGCACTTAAATGCTCAAAGCCTAGTTTTTACAGTATCAATATAAACAATGAGTGCAAAAAGATTATTCACGTGTACTAAAATTCACAAAATATAACAATTCTTAAAAATCATATTTTTTAACTAATATAGTTTTTCAAGAATATAAAATCATAGACATCATAAATCTAGAACAATAATGTAAACCTAATATTTTTGGGAAGAATACTCTAAATATTATTTCTTCTTTTTTTTAAAGGTTAAATATTTAACTTCTATAAGAAATAGCAGAATCAGAGACATTAGAAATCCTATTTTTTCCCTTATATTTTCAATTAATAACATAAAATTTTCTTAATTCATTTCTACATTGTATTTTTTTTACTTGCAAAAAAAAACAAGAAATAAAAGTAACTGGAAAATAAAATATGTAGGATTAAAATAATAACTATATATTATTATCTTCACTTATAAGTAACTCAAAGATACATATCAACAAGTTACTAAAAGAAATTAAATGTGAGTATTGATAAAAATTTGATAAACATATCAATGATATTTTTGTTTGTATGTATTTTTTTTAAATACAGCTTGCTTTGTTTCAAATGTGTCTCATATCTAATAATTTTGTACATCAATGTGCTTTAATTTATTATATAATATTAATTTTTTAGATATATATATATAGTATCTCATATTAAGTATGCACTCAATTAAATATGCATTGTGATTAAGTACGCAAATCTTTTAGAAAAGTTTAAGGTTCATACTTGATTACATATATATGCCATGTATAATCATTTGTCACGGATTCGTGATTTTTTAATGTTTGATCTTTAATATGAGTTTGTTATATTATCATTGAAATTTATCATATAATTTTGATCTCTCCATCTTATGTTTGAACACCAAAAAAAAAAAAAAAAACATTTGATCATCAATGTTGATTTTTCTTCAATTCACAATATTTATAGGATTTCATCAACATCCTCAAGGATAGTAGAAAATTATTATATTATCCTACAATCAAGTATACAAGAAATTTTTTCATCTATACATTTTTTTGGTGATATTTAGTAGGTTACAATAAACTAAGTTAAGATATAATTAAAAGTCATTATTAAGAATCAATGTCAGTCAAACTTCAAGACAAACCCAAGTTGAAGCCCAACCCAACTTCAAGCCCATTTTGTCTTGGTAAAAGTTTAATTTTGTGTTAGGTGGAAGGTTAGTGGAAGTTAGGTGAAAGTTTGGTCAAGTTAGAAGAGTGCTAGGTAGATATTTATTATCAATAGTTTAGATTAATTTGTGTGTTTTTTATTATGTGGTTATGGTTTAATCTTGTAACGTATAAATATTTCCCTTGTATTTGTGTTTTTTATTCATCAATCAAAGTTTCAAAGCTTTCCTTTAGTGTTAGGTGATTCTTTTGAGAGAGTGTGATGTGCTTCTTTTGTAGATAGTAGTTTTATTATTTATGATTAATTAGATTTTTGTTCTTTAATTTTCTCAATATTTGGTATCAGATAGAGGTTGAGAGATCTTTAAGATATTATTGAGTATGCTATGTGATTGCAGCAATGTTTGATCTTCCATTTTAAAAAAAATATATTTTTGAGAATCATTTTCATGAAATAGTGTGATCACATCCAAGTGAGAAGTCATTTTTGTTATAAACAAAATGGCCGATCTTCAAGTTGTTGGAGGGATAAAGAAGCTCAACAACCAAAAACTATAACACGTGGTCAACGTGTATGGAATCTTACCTACAAGGTTAAGATTTTTGGGAAGTTGTTGGCAGTGATAAAGTTACACAATTAGCAGTAAAAAGATGTAAATTACATCTTGCAAAAGTGGAAAATTAAAATCGACAAAGCAATAATAACCTTAAAAATACCAGTTTAAAAAGAAATGTTGAAGCATATCCGGGGTGCCAAAATGCCAAAAGAGGCATGAGATATTTTTGCTACACTATTTTCAAAGAATAATGATACAAGATTACAACTTCTCGAGAATGAGCTATTATCGATGATGCAACATGACATGATAATTTGTAAGTACTTTCATATGATGAAGTCATTATGCCGTGAAATTTTGGAGTTAGACCTGAAAGTTCCTATTGGAGAAACTAGGATAAAGAAAATAATTATTCATGGTTTGAGACATGAGTATCAAAAGGTTATTAATGCTGTATAAAGATGACCGACACATATAGGTGTAAAATGGGTCGGACCAAGCCAGGCCATGCCCATTTTGTAGGCCCAAATGGGCTCGCGTGCCATGCCAAGTATGAAACATTACAATACCATACTGTGCTAGGCATGGCATGATTCATTGGAGGGCAAGCCCGACGTAGCCCACAGCTCGAAATAAGCTTGGGTACGGGCTAGTTTGGGTATGGTTAAGCTGTTCTAGGTTATGATTAAATTAGGGTTTCGTCGCCGCACCACCATCGCCCGTTGAACATACTGAACCGTCGCTTGTCGGGTGTGCTGAGTAATCGCTCATCGGGCATGCTGAGCTATTGTCCATCGAGCATGCTGAGCTCTTGCGCATCGGGCATCGCCATTCATCCCCTGTCGGGCATCATAGTTCATCTTTCGTCAAGCATCACTGTGTCAGTCATAGTGCATCGATCAGCACATCATCTCTTGTGCCATGCACCCGGGTCCTATATGGCACGAAACATGGGTCAAATACCCTCAGCATGACATGATATGATTTGTGTTGAGGGTCCGCCCAGCACGAGCCTGGGCATGCTACAATACCGAGCCATGTAGGGCCAGGCAAGCCTAAATCATGCCTAGCTTTGGGCCAGGCATGGGCCGCCCTGCACGTTTGACACCTCTACCAACACAACCATCTCTTATTGAGTTAGAAAATTTACTAGCCAGACAATAAACAATGGGTAAGCAAATGAGTGGTATCTCACTAAAGAGTGAAGAAGCACTCTACACAAATAATAGTAGAAACAATTTCAAGTAGAATAATGGTAGTGGATCAAAAGCAGATGATGACAATATGAAAGGAAATAATGACTTTCATCAAAGAGGAGATTCAAAGAATCACGATAATAATAGAAAGTTTGATGGCAAGTATTACAACTGTGGGAAGATATACCACACGGCAAAAAATCTTTGGAGCAAGAAAAAACCTATTGAAAGTAATGATGTTATTTCAAGTTATAAGGTAAATAACGAAGATTATTTGGATAACTTGTTTTTGTTCGCTATGGAGGAAGAACTAGCTTTTACTATAATAATACCCAATAAGATTGACTACGAGAATGATTAGGTTGTAGACTCGGGATGCTCAAATTACATGAGGGATGATAGAGAAAAGTTGCATGATCTATCAAAGTACAAGGGAATCATCTGGTAGTGATGATCAACAACTTAAGGTCACCGCTAACTTACATTGGTAAAATAATAATTATACCTTGATATTATCCCAACTAGATATCACTTCAAGATGTCTGTCATGTCCTGGGAATGAAGAAGAATTTACTATATGTGTCTCAACAAACATCATCGAGGCACTATGTCCTCTTTGATCCACTCAATGTGAAGGTGTTTCGACACCTTAAGATCACAGAAAAGCCAATGATGGAGAGATGATGATTGGAGTCTGTGTACATGATGTCATTGGAGTCCACATAAGTAGACAATACAAGACAATAGATCTAATGTATGTAATACATGGTACATGTGATTAGGTCACCTTAGCTATTCAAAGCTAAGTGTGATAGTGAATAAGTTAATGCTAAAAAGACTTCATCAACTTGACGTATGAATAGACATGGTATTTATAGAATGTTAGTATGGTAAAGCACACAATTACCATACAAGGAATCAGAATTCAAAGCAAGAAAATCATTTGAGTGGTTCATTCTGATGTGTTCAGTCATATTAAGGAACTATCAATTGGTATTATGTGATACATGTTAGTGTTCATTAGTGACTTTTCAAGGTATGTGTGGGTTTTCTTCATGAAAAAAAAATTGACACATTCTCAAAGATTAAAGAGTTTAGAGAGTCAGTTGAAACAGAAGTAGGAAAGAAAATTCATTGCTTGCACACATACAATGAGGCAGAATTCATCTTAAAATAGTTTTCATAATACATAAGGAAGTGTAAAATACATCATCAGTATACTTGTGTTAATACACCATGACAAAATTGTGTAGCCGAGAGAAAGAACTGTCATCTTGTAAAAATTTATTCGAGTATGTTACATGCAAAGAATGTACTGAGAAAGTTTTGGACTGAAGCAATGAGGACTGTAGCTTTTGTGATCAACAGACTTCCCCAACCAAAGTTGGAATCTATCTCACCATTCAAGAAATTTTGGAACATGAAACCTACAGTTAGCTACTTTCAAGTATTTGGCAGTGTATACTATATCTATGTTCCATATCATTTGCAAAGCATGTTTGATAAGAAAGCTATTAGGTGTATCTTTGTGGAATATGATAACCAGAGAAAGGGATGGAGATATTATGATCAAACAAATGGAAGATGTTGCACTTTACAAAATGTGGTGTTTTATGAATTATATTCATGGTAGTCTCCGAAGAAGGAGGAATTGCTAGACTAAAGAGAATTTGGAGATAAGTTACAATAAAAGATGGAGAAGGATATAGTTCAACTTCTACCAAATTCAGAAAATTGAGAGATTCAAATGGTGTTGATGTTGAATAGAAAGTGACTCGGAATCCTTTGAAAAATAATATGTATTAATAACTAAGTGAAGAATGTGGGCCTAGTAAAACTGAAGAATCAACTCTAACATCTAAGCTACGAAGGTCAATAAGAATATGGAGGTCAAATCTCAAATATACCAATGCAACCATAGTTTAATAAATGATTGTGGTAAAACCTGAGTTCTTTGAAGAAGCATCACAGAGTTATGAGTGGATAACAACTATGAAAGAAGAGATTGATACACTCAAATAAAATTAGACTTGGGAACTAGTTCTAAAGCCTAGAGATGTGAAATTGATATCTTAAAAGTGAATTTGCAAGATAAAGCATCATTCAGGTGGATCCAAGAGATACAAGATATGATTGATAACTTTTAGTTTCTCTCAACAATATGGACTAGACTATGATGAAACATTTAGTCTAGTAATGAAACTCATAACTATACAAGTTCTACTTATATTTGTAGCCAATAAAGATCAGAATTTGTGGCAAATGGATATGAAAAATACTTTTTTTCATGAAGAGCTAGATTGGGAGATTTATATGATCCAATCAATGGAATTTTAAACTCGAGATCATCCTAAATATATGTGTGAGCTATGAAAAGTACTAAATGGATTGAAATAAGAACCTAGTGTATGATATGGTAAGATTGCATAATTTTTGATACATAGTGATTATTCAATAACACCTATAGATTTTAGCCTATTTCTCAAAGAGAATGGAGAAAATATAGTTATCATGCTAGTGTATGTAGATGATTTAATCATGACTAATGGTGATGAGGAATAAATTCTTTGAACAAAGGAGAATTTTTCAGTCCATTTCCAAATGAAGAAACATGGGCAGCTGAAGTGCTTTCTTGGTCTAAAGATTGGACACACACATGGAAAGATAGTTATTTATTTGTCAACAAAAATATTCCAAAGACCTATTGAAGAGGTTTAGAATACTTGAATACAAGACAACTTCAACCCCAGTGAAATAAAATACAAAAATGTGTGCACATAAAAGAAAAGACTGGGAAGATGCTACGATATATCGACAATTATAGTAGGTAGTCTAATCTACTTAACCTTGACTCGACCTAACATCTCTTATACAATTTGTGTGATAAGTTGTTACATGCAAAATCCAAAGAAGTCCTATTTAGAAGCTATTCGATGAATATTGAGATATGTAAAAAATACAATTGATTATAAATTTTTGTACAAGAAAGAGAAAAACTTCATATTAGTATGTTATTGTGATGCTGATTATGCATGTGATAATGACACTAGGAGGTTAACAACTAGGTATATTTTTTAAGCTTGGTTCTGGAATAATTTCTTGGTGTAGCAAGACGCATCCAAAAATGTCATTATCAATAACTAAAGTAGAGTATCGAGCATTGGCAATGGCAGCTCAAGAGATTATGTGGTTGGTATAATTGATGAATGATCTACATCTAACATTCGATTATTCAGTTCCATTGTATTATGACAACTAGTTGGCAATTCATTTGGCAAAGAATCTTATTTTTCATGCAATAACTGAACATGTGAAGGTACATTATCATTTTGTTAGAGAGAAAGTTTTGTTGGAAGAAATTGAGATGTGACAGGTCAATATAGATGATCAGGTTGCAAACTTAGTCACAAAAAGCTTGAGTACAAGCAAGTTCAAATTGTTTCGTCATTAGATTGACCTGGCATACAAAATAGGAGTTGACATTGATAAGCAGTGTTAAGAATCAATGTCAGCCCAACTTCATGAAAAACTCGAGTTGAAGCCTGACCCAACTTAAAGCCTATTTTGTTTTGGTAAAAGTTTAATTTATGGTAGGTGAAAGGTTAGTGAAAGTTAGGGAGAAAGTAGGTGAAAGTTTGGTCAAAGCTAGGAGGGTGTTAGGAAGATGCTTATTATCAATGATTTATATTAATTTGAGTTTTTTATTGTGTGGTTAGGATTGAATTTTGTATCCTATAAATACCCCCCTTGTATTTGTGTTTTTTATTTATCAATCAAAGCTTGAAAGCTTTCCTTTAGTATTCTTTTTAGAGAGAGCGTAAGGTACTTTTTTTTTTGTAGAGAGTTTTTTTTTTTGTGGAGAGTTATTTTTTTTTGTGGAGAGTTATTTTTTTTTTTTCATGATTAATTAAAGTTTTGTTTTTTAATTTTCTCAAAAGTCATGACATGCACAAACATAGATTAAGAAGTCATGACCCTTCTTTAATTAGTTTCCATGATAGGTAGAACAAGTTAGATGAGACATGAACTTGAAATCAAACTTTTGCATGCTTAGATCGATATTCTAAAATTTGAAGTCAACTTTTGTGGACTAGACTATCTGATAAGTAGTGGGTTGGATTTTGGCTAATTTTTCAGGTTGATGATTCCGAAATAAGAAAAGATACGATGCAACTATCATGGAAAATATTAGTGATTGTATTCAGCTGCTCCATCATAGCTTTGATAATTCTCAATTTATTTCGGAAAGAAAAACGATTCAAACCAAGTCATGGTGGACAACGATGCTTTGAAGGTGCTGGGCACAACCCTGATGGAGGCGACATGGAAACTGGAGAAGCTGTTGATAGTGGCATAGATCATGGCCATCATTCTGTCACTACTAATGGAGAGGGACACCATGGCCATCATTTTGGCACCATCGACAGTGGAGGACACCACGGCCATCACTCTAGCACTGCCAGTGGAGGGGGACACCACGGCCATCACTCTAGCACTGCTAGTGGAGGGGGAGACCACGGCCATCACTCTAGCATTGCTGGTGGAGGGGGTCACCATGGTCATCACTCTAGCATTGACATTGGAGGGGGACACCATGATCATCACTCGGGCATTGACATTGGAGGGGGACACCATGATCATCACTCGGGCATTGACATTGGAGGGGGATGCCACAACCATCACTCTAGCACTGTCTGTTGAGAGGGATACGATAACCAACATTTTGTTGGCAGAAGTACCCTTTCATGAGGGGCCTTTTCATGGGTCGTGATTTTAGAGGTGGCAGCATAAGCTTTTCATGGGAACCACTCATGACTTTGGAGGTGGTATCTGTGGGGGGGATAATAGATGGGAATGAGATTTTTTAATTTTTTAAATTAATCAATGATCATGTTATTCAAAAATAATTTATTACTAATAAAAATATAAGTTGTGTGAATTTATCAAATTAATAACTTTTTTTTCCAATAATAATTGTTGGTCAACCAAATAGTTATATTTTTGAGATAATTAAGTTTTTGTGCACCATCCAAAAAAAATTGAAAAAAAAGAACATAAATTGTAATATCTTCAAAAGTGTGCACCAAACTCTTAAGTAATTAATTTTTGGTACACTCATTTATATTACTATGAATTTGCCCCTAGTTTAATCCATAATTTAATCGTTAATGACTTGCCCCCTGCTCCTCACCCGAAAATCATAAGGCATCCATACATGAGTTACAGAGATTTATGTGTATCCATCATTTTCTTCCTCTGGACTTACTAGAATTCAACAGAAGCTGTCTGCACCAAACTCTGAACTCCCTTATCTTCTTCCTCGTATCTTCTTCCTTGTATCTTCTTCCTGTCATTCAGTGATAATGTGTGTGTGTGTGTGTGTGTGTGTGTGTGTGTACGCATATATAATAATTGTTGGTATACATATCCTCTCCTCATTAATAACTCACCTAATTCCTCTATTTCTCACAAATTTGTGAATTGTGAATAATAGATTGTGCATGAGTTTCTATTATGAAGATTTAAATTTATGTTTATATGTTTATATATGCGCATATATTAGGTTGCAGTTTATCATGATTATAGTAATGATATTAATGTAACTCAAAAAGTTGCATTGGATTACAAGATACATTAATGACATAAATTTCAATTGAATTAACTCAAAGAATAATATATATATATATATAAGCATATATAGTGTGTGTGTGTGTGTGTGTGTGTGTACACACACACATATAAATATATATATGTATAACATATATATCTATATTTATATATTTATATACGTATAGATATTTATATTTATTGGTTTATATAGATACATATTAATTTTAAGAAAATGAAATTATTTTTTGAATTTTAAAAAATAGTTCAACATTTTGATGTGTGATTCTAAAATTAGAAGACTACATTGAAAAATAATACTTTGCATGAGGAATTGCATAAAAAAATGTCAATTAGTTAATGTTGATATTTTTTTAAATTTCTGATTTATTAACTCAATGCACCTCAAAAAAAAAAAAAAGAAATATCCACTTGCTGGGTCAACCTCAACAGTTGTGTTTTTCATTTGGGGACCAACCAACCATTTATTTGTAATTTGCAGCCCGAAGAATTCCCAAACCCTAGCTGTAATCGTGTTTCTGGTGTGTGTTCTATTTTTTCAGACCTCCTGCGCGCGCGCGCCCCCCCTCCAGGTGACAAACCCCCTTCGTGTAATCTTGTTTCTTTTCATTGATGATATCTGTCTTGTTTTTTGTACTACATCCATTTGAATTAGCCATCTTCATCGGATCGCAGTGATAATTCTTATTTTTCTATTTCAGACTACATCGCATCGAAAAGCAAACTGTTTCATCATGGCGCTGGTATGCTGTTTGTGTTCTTTCTTCTCGCGCCGATGTTTTTCACAATTTGTTGTTAGATCTGGAAATATAATTGCTTTTTATTCGAAGCATCGTTATTTTTTGTCATCATCTTTTCATCCAATTGAAATCATCTGTTGCCACACTGCGCCGTTAAGGTTTCAAATTCGTAAACATGCTCGGACCAGAATATGTTTTTCAATCTCTTTTTTACATTCGCGTCCAATTTATTTTGGATTCACTCAATTCTCATGTTTCCATGAATTTTCTGAGCTCGTCCGAACTATGTTTTTCGTTACATCTCTGTGACTCTTAGTGGCGCATTAAAACAAGGAATCTAAACTTACGGCGCATGATTTGCCTAGAAATTTTATAGCAGCGCTAGCACATTATAACTGATGTTGAATCTGCTATTTTGGGGTCGTACCACGTGAGAATCAAGTGTATGATTCATTCGTTTTCATTGTTTTTGTTGGTGTTCATTCACGTGCGCGCCATTCAATAATATGTTTTTTTTTTGTGATCTACTTTTCAGGTGTTGCATGCTGGAAGCACCAACAAAAATGCATGCAAAGCACTCATTGCTGCTGAGTATAGTGGCGTACAAGTTGAATTAGTTAAAAACTTTGAGATGGGTGTGTCGAATAAGACTCCAGAGTTTCTCAAAATGAATCCCATTGGAAAGGTCGACTGTTTTTTCTATGAACTGTTCCTGCAACAATGGTGTTAATGAAGCAATTCATCAAATTTTAAATTTTTTTTATTTGTTTTAGGTTCCTGTGTTGGAGACTCCAGATGGTCCCATATCTGAGAGCAATGCCATTGCTCGATATGGTATGCCCAAATCTAAAAATAATTGATATATTTTATCTACATATTGATCACAGCTATCAACTTGTCTTTTGTGTATTGTTTCAGTTACCCAATTGAAGCCAAAAAACCCTCTCTATGGTTCTTCATTGATTGAATATGTAAGTGACGTTTTTTGCTGTATTTTGTTTGTTTGGGTAGAGCTCAGGTCCATTTTTATAATTGATGACCATGATGAATGGAAAATGATTGTAGTTAGGACCAATTTTATCCTCATGATTTTGAGCAATAACCATTCAAAAACTAAAAGAAAATATTTTTCAATTGAAGTAACATTGAATTTTGTTATTCTTGCTTGCTTTTGATTTGATTTTACTAAAGAGATGATAGGACATTATGGAAACCTAGATAGGACATTCATTGTTGTCATAAGTGTCATTCTTTTATACTATATTTTTGTCACGTCTCTAATGTTGAAATCAAATCTTCAATCACATATTGTGAAGGAATTTATTGCATTTAGTATTATTCTAGAGAGTTTTTGAGCCATCTACTCTTGGTTAATATTGGTCACAATTATAATTTATGTTATTTTTTTTGTTTTTTTTAAAGTTTTTATAATTTATCATCGTACTTATTTTTTAAATAGAGTTTGTATGTAATCTTCTTTGCATGTGCAAATATTATGAAACATCTTTAGTTTTTTTTTGTATTTATTTAATATATATTTTTTAGAAATTATTTATTGTTCATTTGTTCATGTTATAGACTAATGTCTAAATCATAAAATATAATTGATCAAATTATTTATTATAATTTTTTATATTAATATGTATATTTTTTTAGTGTTTTCTAAGGCATTTTTTAATGCCTTGACACATGCCTCAAGGCAAGGCGTTCGTAAAATGCCTCAAGGCATTAATAATAAGTGTCGAGCACCATTCCTAAAATGGAGTTCCATGCCCGAGCTCCATCATGAAGCTTGTTGGAGCTCTATGAAGGAGCTCATGTAGCTCCAGTGAGCTCTATCAAGAACTACTATGTAGCTCCTTAGAGCTTCATGATGGAGCTCATTGGAGTTTTAATTCACCGGCAAGGGTAAATTAAAAATTTATTTAATAAATTATCAAAATATGTTAAAATATGATAATAGTATTGATTAATAATTAGTATTAAATTAAAAATAAAATAAAAGCATAAATTTTAAATTTATTTAAATTTATGCCTTAAGTTGTAATAAAAAATTTATCTCTTAATGTTTCATCTCGTGAACACAAAAATATTTCATTTTATGTTTTTTTTTTTTACAAGTTTCATATTTTTATGACAAAATTATTGATATTTATGTTTTTTATTCATTTTGTTAGTTATAACATTGTATCATATTTTGCTTATGTCGTAATTATGAATATTATCTTAAATAGAATATCATTACTCTGATCCGAACTTATAAAATTAATGTCATGCCTAAATAATTATGAAGATTAATTAATAAATTTTTAAGATCAAATGAAAAAAATCACTAGTGGATATTGATTATATGATATCGAAGATATTAAGGCTATAACTACAAGAATGAGCTTGAGATGTGACAATTTGTACTATATAGAGTAATCATGGATTTTATTTTATTGATTATTTTATGATTTTTATTTTATTTTATTGTTGCTAATATAAAAATGAGATTGCAATATGTATGTATTATTTAATTTTGTTTTAATTTTTATTTATTTTTATTTATAGTGCAACATAGTTTATTTTTAATATTTATATTTTAAAATATTAATTTTTTTAGAAAATTAATTTGTCTGACATATTGGTACTCCATGTCATTTTACTTAGTGGTCACTAAATTTTTATTTATAGTGCCGGGTCATTTTGTGTCGTGCCCAAAGCTCGATTATTCAATTTTAATTTTGAAATTTTTAATTTCTAAATATTAAGTTATTCATTATGAGTAATGGCATAATTTCACATAAATCATAATAAAATAAAAATTAATAAAATTTTTAATAAAGTAAAATAACAAAAAATGATCAATACTTCAAAAAAAAAAAAACATAATATAATAATCATCAATCAAGATTAATCTCAATATCAATTAGTGTTAGTACACAAATAATTATCATTATTATCATGTAAGTGTCTGATGCTATCATTAGTGGTAATCTTTTAGGTTAGTATCTTTCTGTTTTAGCCAAGTTACAAATATTTTTGACTACTTAAAATATATTCATGATTATCAATATACCTATAATTATTTGTAATAATTATTAATTTATTATTTAACGGATATTTTTATAAAGCGGTAACCACGATCATATGTTTTTTTGAGGTCGCGTTTGAATATCTTCATCATCTCAGATAATTAACTATGAATTATTTAATTATCAATTATTAATCATACTTATCTATAATTAAGGAATGTTTGGTCTGGCTAATTAATCAACTGTCTCTCTCTTCTTCTCTCACAGGCTCGAATTGAGCAGTGGATTGACTTTGCAACACTAGAGATAGATAGCAACATTATGCGCTGGTTCATTCCAAGGATCGGGTTTGCTCTTTACTCACCCACGGTCAGTTGCTTTCATTGATATACAGTCATACATACATACATACATGCTTGCTTACTTACGTGTGTGTGTGTGTGTGTCTGTGTGTGTGTGTGTGTATGCACTCGCGCATGCTTACAGTTGCAGCCGTGTATATATATTGATTTTTTCTTTTGATTTGCAATGGAGGCCGAGGAAGCAGCAATTGCTGCGCTAAAGAGGGCGCTGGCGGCGCTCAACGCCCACCTTGCTTCCAAAACGTACCTGGTAGGGCACAGAGTGAGCCTGGCGGATATTGTGATGGCCTGCAATTTAACCCTGGGGTTTAGCCGCCTCTTTACCAGGGCCTTCTCCTCTGAGTTCCCCCACGTGGAGAGGTACTTCTGGACGATGGTGAATCAGCCCAATTTCCGCAAGATCTTTGGGGAGATTAGGCAGGCAGAATCAGTTGCTCCCGTGCAGCCATCCAAGAAGCCTGTCCAACAGCCTCCTGCCAAACCCAAGCCTGGTCCTGATTCTGGTGCCGGTGCCGAAAAGGAGCACAGGGGGGGACCCAAGAAAGACCCGAAATTGCCTGTTGGGGAAGATGAACCAGGCAATGATGCTGAGGAAGAAGCTGCTCCCCCCAAGCCCAAAACAAAGAACCCTCTTGACCTTCTTCCTCCCTCCCCCATGATCCTCGACAACTGGAAAAGGCTCTATTCCAACACCAAGTCCAACTTTCGTGAAATTGCCATTAAAGGTGACTCTCTCTCTCTCTCTCTCATTGACTCTATCCACGCACATACATGTGTATGTGTATGTATATACACACACATATATATGTGTATGTATGCATATCAATTTAGGAAATATATATATATATATATATATATATATAAAATAGAGTTTCTTGTGTGATTATAATTATATAATTAATAATATATCAAATCTCATAAAAATTAAGCTAAATATTTGAGTGAGAATTCTACTTAGATGATTAATTATTTAGTGAAATTGCCATTAAAGGTAACTACTCTCTCTCATTGACCATATCACACACACACACACACACATGCATATATATATATATATATATACATACATACATACATACATAGATGTATGCATACAAAGCAATATAAGATATATATATATATATATATATATATATATATATATAAGTTTTTATCTGTGTATATATGGTGCATGCATATATTGCAAGTAATGCACACGTGTGTGTGTGTGTGTGTGTGTGTGTGTGTGTATGTATATATGTATATATACTGCAAGCTCATTATTGGGACTGATATTGTTATTGGTGATTGAGTAAGCATTATAAAATGAATATTCATTTCCAATTTGATTATGTAAGCATCTATAATAATACTGTTGTGTTTTTTTTTTTTGAATTGATACATGTGCACACGCACACACATTACTATGCACACAAGCTCACACACACACAAACACATGTACGGCCACACATTGCTCGCATATTCATACATCCACACACAATTATACATGCACTCCCACATTATTAATTATACATGCACACACACACAATTATATATGCACACATGTGACTTCAGGATCGTACAAGTGTGCGCGTGCAAGTGTCCGCGTGCAAATGCGTGCGTGCGTGAGTGCGTGTGTAAGGGTAAGTTTAATGCTGAAAGATGAAATGTGACATCAGGATTTTGGGAAATGTATGATCCCGAGGGCTATTCGCTCTGGTTCTGCGATTACAAGTACAACGAGGAGAATACGGTGTCCTTTGTGACGCTGAACAAGGTGAGCGGGTTCTTGCAACGCATGGACTTGGCCCGGAAGTATGCGTTCGGGAAAATGTTGGTGATCGGGGCGGAGCCGCCGTTCAAGGTGAAGGGGCTGTGGCTGTTCCGGGGAAAAGAGATTCCTCAGTTCGTCATGGACGAGTGCTACGACATGGAGCTGTACGAGTGGAAGAAGGTCGACGTGGAAGACGAAGCTCAGAGAGAGCACGTGAACCAGATCATCGAGGACTGCGAGCCTTTCGACGGCCAGCCTCTCCTTGATGCCAAGTGCTTTAAGTGAGATCCCCCATCCATTTTCTTCCTAGTTTTGCCCCTCTTTTCTTTCTGCAAACTTTCTTCTTCTTCCTTCATCGTTTTGCTTTTTTTTTTTTTTTTACTGAGGTTCTTCAGCTCTTCTTTTCCTTTTATTTTATTTTTGTTAATTTGATGCTCAAATGCTAGATTTCTAATTAATGTGGTTCTATTGTGTTGATTATGAGCAAAAATCCACTTAATTTCTAATTAAATTTCATTAGTTTATATAAATAAATGAATTTTGAGTATAAAATGTATGCTTTTTTGGTAGACGTTGGATGTGATTATCTTGGGATGGGGTATTTACATGCATTTGTCTCTGGGCCCAAAGGCCCATTTATTGGCCTTGTGATATAAAAAATCATGAATTTAATTAGTGGGTCCAATTGTAGTATGCCAATTATTATTTTTATTTTTTTTTGTTTGTGCGAGTTTTTTCAATAAAATTTTTTTTTAATCTTCTAATTCGAAATTTTATTTATTATATTTAATCACAGAAAAATAATATTGAGAATATCAAAGGCTGAGCTAATAGGAAAAATTTATTTTTGAAATAAAATATCAGAATTTGTTTTGGTGCATCAATTATTATTTACATAATATATGGTAAAAAAGTTTAAAAAATAAAAAAATGCATACAAATGTAAAATAATAAATAAAAACATATATAAATATATATAAATATAAATATGTGTGGGTATATGTGTGTGTGTGTTTATATATGTATATATATACATATTTAAATATTGTATATGTTTATATATTTATATATATTTTTGTTTAAATATATAAAAATACATTATATACATATATGTATATATATATTAGTTAATTTTTTTATTGTAATTATTTTGTAGTGTACAAAAATGTAATTATTTTGTATTTTGATGTATTTTTTTATTTTTTTTTACAAGTTATTTTGCAAATGGTATATTTGCGTGTGTTTCTTTATATACTATCAACATTTATTATTTGTCATAATTTGTAAGAGGAGCATACTCTTTTTTTATAAGTAAAAAAAAATATATAATTTGTTATAAATAATTAAGAATAAACAGCTATATTAGAAAATACAATTTTTGTTTTTTGTTTTTTTGAATTTTTGTTTTTTATACGATGACGTGCGACTAAAAACAAAATATAAATATTATTTTCAAATTGAAGACGATCTACATAATTTTTACAAAAAAAATGCTATTTCTGGGAAAAACATCCCCCTTAGAATATCGAAATAACGCCAAGATACATCACAGCATGATGGAACGTTTATGAATGCGTGCATGGCACAACGTGAACTAGAGGTTGCTGAGAAGGGCATTATGGTCAAATTGTTTTCTCTTGAAATAAAATCAATTGCAAAGCAAGGAAGCATTGCTGCAAACAGTGCGAATTTGCACCTGAAAAGCTGGTTCTTTTAGCTAAAACACCACCATCCTCTCTTCTCTTTTGGCAAAGCTACAATTTTTCACGTCCCTTTCCATATCAGACCATGTCTATCAGTCCATACTTCTCTCTCTGGCTCTCTCTCTCTCTCTCTCTCTCTCAGCTCTCTCTATCCCTCTCACTCTGGTTCTCTCCGCTCTCTCTCTCCGTCGCTTGCTCTCAGGTATAGAAAATAAATATGCAGAAAAATTAAAACCCTGTTGATTTTCCTGCGTCATCTGTATGCACTAGACGAAGGCAGAAAAAGTTATAAATAGGGTAAGAGAGAGAGCTAAGAGAGAGCTAAGAGAGAGCACTTTCGTCTTTATTGGGATTCTGAATTTCTCCATTCAAAGCCATACTTAGCCAGCCCAGGTCCGTGTGTCATAGTTTCATCTAAACTTATCGCATTTTCTCATGCTCTCAGTATTTGCATGCTTTAACCATATATGACAATGAATCTCTTAGATTTGCTATCACCAAAATGGAACTTATCTTATTCCAACATATCCATCCCTAGATTCGCTTCATCATTCTTCTCTTCTCCTTCCCTAACAATCCTGATCGTCTGTCACGGTGTCACCATGCTAGTAAGAGCATGTGTTTTTGTGGTTTTCATCGATCACCACCCCCTGCTCCGGTTCTCGTGATAGAAGAGGGCAACACACCAGAGAAAGCGTCGAGTTGTTGTTGTTTCGCTCAGCCCGAGTTTATTTTTGCGCGAAAGCGAGGACGAGTTGCAGGAAATTTCCGTCATGCACTGATTGGGCACTCAGTGCAGTACTCGTATTAATTCACAAACGAAATCTTGTTCAAACAATGATGGATGCTTGTCTGCTCCTTCTCGTCTTAGTTTTAATCTGATCATACGGCATGGATTGCTATCTTTCTTCCTTACTAATTTAGTTGTTCACTCTCTCTCCCCTTTCTACTTTCTCACATGAACACAGTCTTTCTTGTTTAGTCTGATGTGTTTTCGCTGCGGTGTTTCTGATACGGAACCTTTTCATGGTGGTGTTAATGTTTTGTTTCTTGTTTTAGTTTCTTTTAGCAGCTACAGACGCAGAGCCTAGTAATCGGCATTTGGTTACATTTTTATCTGATTTATATCTGCCTGATAAACTAGTAGAATTTAAACCCTATTTCTTCCCAAGAGCCCGAAGATGGCTTTGCGTATGTACATCTATAAGTGCCTTCGCTTAACTATATGCCTGTGTGGTAGAAGAGAAAAATCAAGAATAGGGTTAAATGGAAGAAAGTGTTATTGTGCCGTAGATATGGGGAGAGGCAAGATCGAAATAAAGAGGATAGAGAACACGACGAATCGCCAGGTTACATTCTGCAAGAGGAGAAATGGACTGTTGAAGAAAGCTTATGAGCTATCGATTCTCTGCGATGCCGAAGTGGCTCTCATCGTCTTCTCCAGTCGGGGCCGCCTCTACGAGTACTCCAACAACAGGTAAACTACATTATTTGCCGGCGCTAAGCTTTTTCTCCTTAATTAATTATCTGGGTCATGTCTTCTTCTTCTTGCTGCAAAGTTACAAGTAATCCTAGAACCCTAGCCAGATTTTCCAGGTTTAACTTGCCACAAGCACACACTTTTCTTTTTAAAGAAGAAACTACATAGTTGGCTTAGAACTGCCCAATCCAACCCAAAGCAACTATACAAGTTCTATGGAGTAGTTATCTTCGTCCTATTACTTGAGATCGTGCTCATTTTTAAACTAAACCCATAAAAGCTCGAATTGGATAATAAACAACTACTATTCACTGCATCAGAGCTTATTTATGCTTTAATTATGATATAATTTACTACTTTAGAGAAGAAAACAAGCAGATGGATCATGTGCAAACTGCAACACTTAGTTTTATTGATTGAATGGGATTGAGTCACACAGAGCTCGAGGTTACTCACTTGCACATGAATTTGGTTAATTAAACAGCATGGCTACAAATTTCACGCCACGATGGAAAGCACTAGATTAATCATGGCGCACGCACTTAGATATAATATTCTTAATTAGGCCAACATCTTTAATACCATTGGGCCACTTTCACATCAATTATCGAACAGCTCATAATGAAAGAAAAGCATTGGGCCACTTGCACCACAATTATCTTAGAAACTATTCCACCTAGATATTTTCAATAGTGTAGATTCTCATTTTCCTTCATGATAAGGAATTTTTAGTATTTACATGTAAATTTATTTCCCCAACTCATAATTAAAACTAGTGATTTTCAGGTTACTTGAACTCAAATATCAAAATTAGAAATACATCAAAAAATAATATGAAAGATTGTTTTTTGAAGATGATGGAATTAATCAATTAGCTATGTTTTTTATTCCCTCCTCCTCCTCCCCAAACTCATATCATAATATTCCTCCTCATATATATGAGACGTTAGGCCTTGGGATCATAACAAGTAAAGTTCTTGTCCCAACAATATGAATATAGTGATTGACAAAGATATTATAGGGTGAGTATTCAACATATTTGAAGTATCAAAATTAAGTCTATAAATATACATTTAAATAATCACTAATTTATTGAATCTTATAAGAACTCCAAAGTTAAATGTGTTCGGTCGTAATCACTACTGAGATTATTGATCAAAATATGAAAGTTTGTCATATGCATTTATCTTAGGGTTGGTAAGGGGAAGTGAGAGTATGAAAAAAAATTTAAAATTTAAATTAATGTCTATATAATTAGACAATTTATCCCTTTATCAATCGAACATTATTGATATTTTATTTAGCTATTTTTAGTCAAAATATATCATAACTAAGCAAACATGTTGGTGAACTAGAGAGACATAAGCTTCTTCTTTAACATAGAATCATACCTAACCACCTCTCTACATGTCTATGCATACATGTCATGGAAGCATGCTAGTTTCAACTTTTTGATGAAAATTTCGTTTTTTTTGGAAACTACTTAATTGATAGATAATCCACTCTCTTGGATATAAATATAACAATAATATAGGACTAGGTTGATCATGGTTCAATAGCTTTCTTTGATAGAACTCTCATGCTATCAACAAGATCGCTTCCAATAAATCTATTCCGGGTCCACCTTTAGAACTCATTAACATCAAGATGAATGAGAATTTTCCTTTTGATTTTTTTAGAAAATATGATGTTGTTATTATTATAGGTGATTTTATTTAATTGGAGCTCTAATGCATGGTAAAGAATTTTTCTTTTTCTTTAGGTTGGGAACTTAAACCTTGCTTGGTGCTTTTTAGGTCATGCATGTGTGTGTGTATGTGTGTGTGCATGCATGTGTGTGTGTGTGCGCATGCATGCATGCATGTGTGTGTGTGTATGAATCCCTCAACTTAATTCTCATCTCACTTACTTCAGGTATCTCACATCCCTACTACATCTCTTGAAAGCTCAAGTCTCTTCTTGATATTAAATTTAATTTTTTTTAATTATTTTAAAATTTTTAAAACGGAGTTACATTACATTGGCGTAATCAATGATCATTAATTATCAACATCTATATGGATATTGTCAAGTAGTTGAATAGTAACTCCTAAAATATATATAACCTAAGTAATTCTTGTGTGTGAGATTTCTTTTGGTTTAAATTATAGTAGAGGAAAAAGATATAGAGAAATAATTTATGACAGGTAAAAAATATTTTAAGATTTGAAGCAGTAATCTAGTTAGGGAAACATGACATTTTTTGTCTAATGGAAAAATATATGCCAAAAACATGTGATCCACCTAGCAATGAATAATTAATTAACATAATTTGATCATTATGTTGGTTCATGAACTAAAATAATTAAAAAATTATTATGACATTTAATGTCAATAATTAATTTATCTATGAGATTGAAAGAGATAAGTTTTTTAATAATATTACATTGGAAAATCATATTACCTCAATATAAAGTGTCTAATACTATTACTATTAGAATTGATACGATTAATTTGTATAATGAAATGTACATGTTATTAATTAGGGAAATGAAAAGTGTTTACAATTTTCTTTTATCTTGATGTCTAATATTTCAAAAATTAATACTAAAGAAGATTTTTTATTGTCATCGTGCATTATCTAGATTTAAATGAATTGTTTATAAATGAATAATTTATTTTCAACTAATGAATAATTTATTTTCAACTAATAAATAATAAACTTAATGATGAAAATATATGTTATTTGTGCCTTGTGTGAGTGTGCTATTAGTGATTATAAAATATTTTTTACTTTAGATATTGTGAGTTATAATAATATAAAACCTAGAAATTTATATCTTAAAAATATTATATGTTCACACCCACACACACACACACACACACACACATATATTCTATTAATTTGATTGTTAATTTGATTGTTAAACCATATTTCAAATTAGTAGTCGCATCATTGAATATTATTCTAAATGTATCATCATAAATTTATTAATCAAACAAACGTATTATTAAATTTATGAAATATTATGTTGATGAAACAATAAAACCTAAAAAAATGAGATAGATATCAAAATTATGTTGGATACAACATATTTGTTATGGATTTCCTTTGCTTTGATATTTTTTCTATTTATGAAATATTACTTTGTTTTGATATTTGTTATAGTATACATATCCGAGTATCCTAATATTTTTAAGTGAATCTTATTGTTATATTTTATCTTTTTGATTATTAAGTGAGTTCATTATTATTATTAGTATTATTATTTGATTGATATATATATCATGAAATCATAGCTTTGATTATTGTAAACACCAAGCAAGAGGGAGTTGGCTTGATACGCCCACACCAAGTGCATTATAGGAACATAGTCGGCATCCACAACATGCACCCCATTATTGAATCATTCTTGTTGGAAGAATGATTCAACATTATTAAATGCCTACTTGTTACTTATTAGAGTTGTTGACTTAGACATAGTTTTTTCTTGTTTTTTTCTTTAGTTCATTTGCTTTTGTAAAGAATTTAGGGTTATTCTATACATAGTGGATTGTTTTTCAATTTATTTGTAATGCCTATTTAAAGGCTAATTGGGTCATGAATGTAAATAATAAAAAGAACAACTTTTAGATTTTCTCCCCACTAATTGTTTGACAAAATTCTTCTCCCATAACTATTTCTTCAATAGTTGTGGTATCAGAGGAGGTTGATATTCAAGAGGCCTCGAGAAAGAAAGAAATACTATGACTTTAAATGAGAGTTTGTTGAGTATTTCACACTCAACCATCTCCATTTTTAATGGACAACATTACCAATTTTGGTCTAGAGTATTAAAATGAAGACATAATGTAGCAAAAATATAAATAAGAGAATCATTTGTGCAAATCCTTTGAATCCTTACATAACACAAGGAGAAATAAAAGAAATGATCTCAAGCAATTTTATTTATAATATAATAAACTAATTTATAACAAATAGGGGAAAAAACTCAAAAATAAATAAATTAAATCATATATAATTCAAGAAACTAAATCATAAATAATTTAGGAAACTAAATTATGAAATAAAAGTTTCTCTTCTCTGCTTATTTTTTTTTTCAATTTCTTTCCAGAATTGATCTACTATTCAATCTACATCAAGACTTTATTTAAGTCTCAAGATCTTTAAGATTTGGCGGAGAATGAGTTTTCTAATCCAAATGGTGAGAATCAATTGATAGAAAATAGGAAAAAAAAGACTCTAAAGAATTGTTTTTCATTCAACACGTAGTCTATGAGTTAGTTTTCTCAAGCATTGCAATAGCTACAACTCCAAAATAGGCACTGACAATTTTGCAATTTGAGTTTCAAGGCTTATCAAAACTGCCAGCTTCAGAGTAATAACATACTCGCATACACCTTGAGGATTGTCTATTATCATTATTCTTAGTGACGATATCTCTCATTCTAAAGATGAATTCTTTGAGAGAATGTTTTATATAGCATTTGTCTAGAATTGAGAATTGGTTATTTTAAGACATGTATAATGGGTCGACATGTGGAAGTATTCATACTTTCAATTTTGTAAGCATCATACTCATAATGATTAACATAATCACATTTTGAGGGTAACATATAAATTTATCTCATGCATCACAATGAAAAGAATTATCATTTCCTTTCTACCATATATATGAGTGAATCTTTGACTCTCATGGTTTATTTTAGTGAGTCTCATATATCTCAATTTACACACTACACTCATGCTATTTTGACATAAAATTATGAATTCATAATAGAGAAGGGGGGGGGGGTATAAGAGTCAAGCCCCCAGCTCTAGTAATTAACATTAATCATGAGTTTTTTGCTTATTTTTGGAACTTTTAGAGAGTGTAAAAAGATACCATTAGGTAGAGGTGTTAAATGGGTCGAGTCGGTCTGGTCGGGCTAACCCATTTTTAGGTGGCCTAATTGGGCCACCGTGTCGTGCCCAGCATGGCACGGCTTCAGCAGAGTTGGCCCACCATGGCCTATCGGCTTGGCTATTTAGTTTTTCGGGCTTAGTCATGCCTGGACATGCTTGATCTAGCCCTTTTGGGCCATGTTTGGGGCGGGGTTTGGCCATTTGGGCTGAGTTTGGGACGGGTTCAGGCATAGTTCGGGCCATTTCAAAAATTTTTAATCCAAAATTCAAAATTATTAAAAAATTTAATTTTAATTATTTAAGACTTAAATTAAAACAATTAATTATTTATTTAATTTTTAATTTATAAAATTAAATAAAACATAAACTACTAAAATTTAAAAACTAACAATATCTAAATTAATAAAACTAAAACATTAATATTATCTAATGCAAATCACAAAAATACATGTGTCTGAATCAAGACTCAGTAAAATGACGAAAAAATTAAACAAAATTAATCTAAAAATGATAAATAAAAAAGATAAATAAAATCTCATCAGCATATGATCAATGATGATATCAGTATCAGTGTATTAATAGTAGAAGGCTGTAAGTAGTAAAGTAGGCTCATATGCTCATCTCAATCATTAATATCTCAATGTTAATCTTATATTAGTCGTCAATCGTCATCAACATCAATATCCAATGAATCATTATCAGCAATCAATTCCTTCACTTTTGCTATAGTCCTAGGACGATCCTAGATATCCAAGCTCGAATCTTCTCAATCTTTTATGCATGCTAATACCTCAATAATATCTAGCTATAATATGGATCTCCCATCTGAAATCACATTCACAATAATAGAAAAAATAAACTCTGATATTACGCTCAACAAATGAGGATCATTTGGGTCGATTTGAACATTGAACCGACCTAAACAATCATAGGTTCCAGAAGCTTTGGCTTCTGGAACCCTCAGCTCTCAAGCTTGTGGCTCAAGATGGCACTAGGAAAATGAGACATATGAGTCTAGGTCGGGTTCGGGATTGATGGAAAGTCAGGCCTCAGCTCAAGATCGGGGTTAGGGCATCGAGCGTCAGCCATCTGGGTAGGGGGGGCGGGGCATGGTTTAGGGCGTGCTGAATTTTTCGACCCTCTCGCTAAGGTATCGTGCCGTGCTTGGCCCAGCATGAGGTTCGGTATACCTCGGCACGACACAAGGTATGCAATGAGTTGGCCTGGCAATGGCACGAGCACGGGCCTGGACCATGCCTTGATGGTCTAGGCACGACCAAGCCGGGCAGTTATTGGGCTGCCCGGCCCATTTGATACCTCTGCCCTAGGGTTTGGTAGTTACCGTGGCTTTACTCATTATGTGAGGAGGAAGAAGAAAATAAGAAAATTTAATAATTTTTTTTAACATTTATGCTCAAGCAACATTGTATTAATTTAAGTAGGAAGTCATGATTTTCAAAAGAATATCATAAATTTAGATTTCATCTCTTTGGCTTGAGGTCACGACTCTAGAAAATATTAATGACTGTGATCCATATCTTAATCTTTTTGTAACAGAAAGTCTTGGCATTGGCAAGGTGAAGTGGTGGTGGCTTCATGCCATTGTCATCATGTCATCCATAAAGAGCCATGACAATGGAACATGGATGCTATGAGATGAATAACTTCTCATTTTGTTGTGTTGGCTTGACATTATGTAAAAGTTGTTGTATTGGGTAATAATATTTTTTGAATTTTATATGGATATAATGTTGAGAAATAACCATGATACTAAAAATGTCTCTTATGTGTTGGTCATAGCTGTGACACTAGGAAATAGTCATGATACTAAAAAATAATCATGAAATAATTTTTCTTTCATATCTCTTGAGTATTTATAACATTAACCTTATCTTCTCTCATATATTATGTTATCATGTACTATGAGGATGTTGTGACATTGGTAATTAGTTTTACACATAAGTCATGACTATGTCTTCATTTGAGGAGAAGAGTCATGACCTAATAAACGACTCAACTCTAGTAATGTCTTCTATAATCTTTAGTTTTTCAAAAGCCACAACTTTGAATTATTGCATTGGCTCTGACATCAGTACTTGTGGTTTTGTAATTTTCTATAACTAAAAAGTTGTAGATTTATAAAAAAATATGGCTATGACTTGATACTATCGAATTATATAAAAGATAAAGTCGTAATGCTTTGATTTTCCTATGATATTGAGTACCAGTATGATACTTGATTGCTATGATGTATAATTAATGTTATCGCATTTAAATTTGTTTAGATAAGTATAAATGCATTTTCATGATAATATTGTAGTCACTAAGAATATCTCATATAGTGTAAGGTTTATGTTAACAAATTTGTATAATCATAATATATAAGATTAATCTCGATTAATTAGGTAGACTCTCAACTAAGAATGAGTGCAAAAATTACACTAGACTTAATTTTCTACCTCCTCAACTAAAAACATACAAAAGTTTTATTGGTTTTATGATTATTCACTAAAACTCGCTAAAACGTAGAGGTGCCAAGTGGGCCAGGCAACCCAGACATGGCCCAAATTAATTATGTCTACCCCGACATGACATGGTCCATAATCATATCTAGCTTGAGGTTGTGCCAGCCTGAGGCACGATTTGTTCATTACTCAAGACTGGGCTTAGGTCATAGACTCATGAGTTAATGGGTCCAAGTTGTCTGGCTTGATATTTTTTTTAAGGGCATGTGTCCCATGATGATGCTGGTTATGATTTCACACAATGGCCCCCCGACATGAAAAGGGATAGGAATGGATTATCCCTTTCTATGTCGGCAAAAAAACATTTTTAAAAAATTTTTCATGATTGTAGCTATCGGATTTGTTTTCAATAGCTACAGTAGAAATTTGATGGCAATTGAATTTCTACCATTTAAAAATATAAAAAATTTTAAATTTTTTTAATATATATATATATATATATATATATATTATTTCAATCTAAAAAAATTCTATATATATTGAATATAGAATTTGATAATTTTATTTTCTTCTCTTTTTCTTATTTTCTACTTCTTCCTCTTAACTCTTATTTCTCTACTCTCCAAACTCCTAGTTAGTCTTATTATGATTTATGAAGTTGTGAAATGTGGAGCATGAGTTCTTACTCAAATAAATTAAAATGGTACCATTGTGGTTATAGCACAAATTTTTTTTAATTTTAAAATTTTGTTATAATTTATTGCATAATATAAAATTCTAAGTATAAATTTTAAAAAATGACAAATAGTAAGTTTAATATTAATAAATTTAACATAAATTTTGATAATGATGATAACCTAACTGAAATATCTAAGGCTGAAACTAAGTCCTTTCAATTGATATCGATTCAAACTCATTTGTCTAAAAATATAAAACTATGTGAACTTTCTTTAAGATTACAAAAAATAAAAATTTAAGGGTGTCAAAGAAGAATCAACACAGTATTATATATATATATATATATATATATATATATATAAGGGTACATGTGATATTGACGACCTTATGAGGCATATCAATCAATATATTAAAAAATATGATATATTAGATCTTATGCAAACACAACTGAGCAGCAAAGTCTTTGAAGTTGGGATTAAGTTGACATTTATTAACCTCCTTTATATATTACAATGACTTTGAGAGAAATGATATAGTTAAACTAATTACATTCATGATTTTATAATTATATTTTTAATGGATCATAAAGTAGTCAATATTATGCAAACCAACTTTCTGTCTTTGTATTGTATGGTTTTTAGGTCAACTAATAATAAAAACATAATAAAATATTTTATGTTAGAAAAATATAATGGAATGGTATCAATGATATCTGATATTTGGATTAGTCACAATTTTAGGATTTTTAGGGAATATGATATTCATAATAAAATATTTAATATAATTTTGATAATGCTTCTAATAATAGACTAGCAATTAGTATATCAATTAGAACTATTAGAGATGAGTTATTAGATAAAATTTTTTACATTCAGTATATATGTCATGTAATTAACCTAATAATATAAGTTGTTTATCATGTTTTAGAAAAAAATATGAAATTCACTAAAATACTTTATTATGTCTAGAAGATATTAAGAGTTTAGTAGTCTCTATTTATCAATGAGACTTTAAAAAAAAAATTTAAAATAACCTACTATGTATTGCTTGGATGCCTATATTAATCCCTGGGTTAAGTTAGGGATATAAAACATATTAAGATTTATATCCTCTTGCATGAATGGTGAACTAAGCAAACGAATCAGAAGATTTTATTCATAAAAAATTGAAATATTTATAGATTATGATATTAGGTATAATAGTTGTAGTGAGGCTTTGAGTATGGACATGCACATAATATTTGGACACGATGATTTTTTTATTTAGTTAGCTAGGATCAAATGACAATGTGGTATGTTGAATAGGAGCGAGTAGTCTCAGTACTTGATACTGATTAATACTCAATCCTTGCACATGACAATAAAAATAACTTAGCCATTTTAAGTTGATAGGAATCATATGAATTTACCTATCCTATGTTTTCTATAATGACATATGATTACCGATCCTTTTGATATCTAACATAGTATTAAAATCTATTTTTATTGTTACAGCCAATATTATTTCAAATTATAAATTGAGATTATGACCAGATATCATATAAGTACTTGTATGCATGAAGGACAATAAAGATTTGAGGTTGATCATTCAAATGGAAGCTAAAGAATTACTGGTAGATGATGACTCAAGGGATATCAAAATCGATGATATTGAGGTCACCACTAGAGATACCTTCAGTTGCATACATAATAATTATGATCTACAATTTTATCCACACAACTATATTATAAACACCGATTAATGATGATGACTTGTATTATTTTGGATTATTTTTTTCATAGGATATGATAAATTTTATTATTTTTTGATTTTGCTAATTATATTTAATGCAATATTATTTATCATATTGATATTATTTTTATGGATTATTTTTTTTATTTGATTGATTTTTTATTTTTATTTTGCATAAAATTAAAATTAAAATTTTTTAATATTCTAACTATGCACACAAATATAAAATTAAAATTTCAGTATATTTTTAATTGAGCATGACCCAACGTGACCCAACACAACTCAGCATATCCAGATGTGAATCTTCATGGCTAAGAACAAAACAGGCCATGTCGAGCCTATTAAATTATATGTCATGCCATGCTGATACTGCACAATATCCATACCATGTTATGCATGACACAATAGAGTTGCACAATTGAACCACATAAGAATCCTTGCACAACCTATTTAGAACCTCTACAAAATACAAAAGTCATGAAATCAATCTATATAATGTCTTAATTTTATATATACACATCATCACAAATTACTAAAATAAATAAGAATGTTTGCTATTTTGAACATCGAATAGTATGCAAGGTTTGAACTTGATTCGACATGGCTTGGCACAACCAGATACTTTAAAGTCTGATGTTGGGTCTTTCCTTCTTTAAAGCTTTGTTGGCATGACACAACCTAGAGGCAGGAATCATGCTGGCATGACACAACCTAGAGGCTTGAACCATTTGGTGTCTGATGCATTATGGTGGCTATACTAGGCCTGATGACACTTATAATATAGAACTATCATATATACTAATTAGTATAAAATAAATTAACTTTAGAGATAGTGAAGTTTTTTTGGAAAGAAAATATCTCTTAAGTCAAATTTAATTAGTAGTTTTCAAATCTATTATAGTCCCAGTTGATTATCAGATGAAAACAAAAAGAATCGATCACCCAAGATTTGAAATCTATACTAAGAGAATGAGAGATATGCAGCTTATTTAAAATGAAATAGTTTCCTAAGAAGCTAAATGATATTGGAATCGATTCTTTTGATCTTAATCTTTTGATTGCTCCTTGAAAGAAATAGATAAGTTATATTATGAATCTTATTTCACATATATTATTATACTTATGTCTTTTTTTTAATTCTTTTATATTTTTTACTACTTTTCTTGTTAATACTAGGATTTTGAAGTTTTCTTCTAAAGTATTGTCTTCCGGGATAGTACCAACCATGTAGGAATTGACAAACCCCCCACACTATCTATTAGGACTTGGAAATTGATATATTGACATTTGGGAATGTATGTTGTTAGTTGCAGGTGGATGCCTACTATAAAAACTAGTCCATATAAGAAAGTAGATTTCCTAAATATGAGATTTGTTGCAAGAGGATTTACCCCAAAGTTTGATGTGAATTATCATCATATTTTCTTTTTCATGGCCTAAATGAACTCGAGGAACATATATATATATATATATATATATATATATGAAGCAATCACTTGAATTTCGAGCAATACAATCAGACTTGATTTGTAAACTATGGAAGACATTGTGTGATATAAAGTAGTCACTTAGGGATTAGTTTGTAAGATATTCACTGCCATTTATCTCTTTTGGCTTATACTGATGTGTTACAATTTATTGTTTATTTTTTTATAGGAGTTTAGATGACATGTTTATTTCATTATTTGTCAATGTGGATAATATTATTGTTATGGAAGATCAAAATTTGGAAATCATTCAACTCAATGAATACTTTCATTCATAATTCCAGATGAATGATCTTTGAAAGCTTAGATACTTTCTAAGTATAGAGGTGGTATACTATAGGACATGTATTGTATTGTCACATAGAAGAAATTCAATTGATATTTACAGAGAGGTTGGTCTGTAGGGTTTTGCTATAATCGACACTCATATTGAGCTAAATATTACTTTCTTTTTTGACTAGACCTTTAGTTGACTCTACCATACATAAGAGAATCATAAAAAAAGATTAATTATCTCATTATTATCAGACTATAAATAACACATGCAAAAAAGTCTTTGAGCACCAATATCTTTTTCAGTGATCACATGTACCTTTAAATATTTGATATTTTAGATTCGAGTTAGGTAACATCTTGTATTAGAGGTCTATCATAAATTTTTATATTTTTCTTGAATGTAATTTTGACTTCTAGAAAAGCATGGCATGGATGATGATCTCATGATATAGTACAAATATATAATTCATGACAATGATAATAGTTACTTACAAAATAATTTGTATCTGGCACCTTCTTAAAGAGATTAAATTCCTTTTTACTTCTTCTAATACTATCTATTATGACAGTTAGATAGTGATCCATATAATCTTCTTTCTTATATTTT
Source organism: Sapria himalayana (assembly GCA_029783825.1). Lineage (NCBI taxonomy): Eukaryota > Viridiplantae > Streptophyta > Magnoliopsida > Malpighiales > Rafflesiaceae > Sapria > Sapria himalayana. The sequence goes on along the minus strand of JAREIK010000816.1, from coordinate 934,724 downwards.
TCGAGTTGATAAAATATATCAAGATAAATTATTGTTTTTATAGGGAGAGTATTGAAGAGATCACAACTCATTTTTCATTTATCAAAGATTGATGTTCTTGATGCTTACATATCAATTTGAGGAGATTTGTTGTAATTTTTATTAATTTTTTATTTTTTATTTTTTATCTTGTATACTTGATCGATATGAGTACATAATAAGTATGATATCATAATCTAAGTAGCCTAGTATTTATTGAGGGCTCTCTACAGTCTACTATACTTGTATATTTTTCATTTATTTTTTCAATATTTATTGTTTAAATTTTGTGGAATAAAAAACTAAAGGGAAAATTATTTTTTGGGGCATGGTAGAAAATATTTATAAAAAATTACTCAATATTTTCATAATTAAAAATTAATATTAAATATATTTATTTATTTATAAATTTATTTATGTATGGGGTGGGTGTGTGTGTGTATTATAATAAAAAAAGCACTTTTAAAATTCAAAAACTGCCGATTTTTTTTTAATAACTGATGTGTTATGAGAGGATAAAATTAAGTTTCTGATTTTCAGTGTAGTAAATCATATATTTTATGTTTTGGTATATTTTTTTTAATTATGAAAATATTAGGTATTTTTTTTGTAAATATTCTTTATTCAGTACTCAAAACATAGTTCCCCTAAAAATTAACAGTAATTGATTTGAACTTAATTTAGGGTCCATTTGATAAAACTAAAAAAATTAATTGCTTAAAAATAAGTACTGAAAAATTAGGCTGGATTGTATATATGTTGAATTTATATTGAAAAATTATTTGATAAATTACTGTTAATTGAATACTGAATATAAATATATTATTTGATAACTATAAATACTGAATACTGAAAATAATATATTTTACATATTTAGCTTATTATCATTATATTACATATTATTTAATATAAAAAGAATTTCTAATGAATTATTTTTTTTAATTAAAAAAATTAAAATCCCTAAAAACATATCCATAAATAAATCATAAATCCAAAAAAAAATTATTTAAAATATAATAAATAAAATTTATACTCTTTAAAACTATCCAAAATTTTAATATAAAAATAAAAATTAATAAATAAATAGTTGATTTGATATTTTATCTTTTAAATTAATAATGTTAGAGAGTTAGGGTTAGGGTTTGTGATGGACGAGAAATGATAAGACAGATTCACAAACTAAACTGTACTGTAACAAGAATGAGAAAATGAAAAATAAATAAATAAAAGGATAAAATGATAATTTTGAAAAAAAAAATTTATTGAATATTTTAAGACTTCAACAATAAGTAAGTTACTACCTAGTTAAAATTTTAAATTTTCAGCTCTCTAACTTTATTTATCAAACGCATTTAAATTTGAAACATGTGGACTTCTTTTAGAGCCTGAGACTTTAATTTTCATGGTGCAGCATAAAATCGACGATAGAGAAGTATAAAAAGGCATGTTCAGATAGTTCAAGTCCGTGCTCCGTTTCTGAAATTAATGCTCAAGTATGTTCTTCTGTATAGACTACTAAAGTCCACTACGCGCTGTTGTTTCGTACTATAGCAATTAGCAACACTTTAATATTAGTGGTGATCATGTTGGATTAGGTTATCACTGGAAAATTTTAGTGGTTTCCAGCAACAATGTCTTCAAAAACCCTATCATGTTCTTTTCAATTCTGTATATGCCTAGCTGCTAGCTACAAATAAAGGATGATATATTAAGAAGCATCTTGCTATCTAACTGAAACCAGTATCTGTTTATAACAATATGTGGTTTAAATACGCAAAATAATGCAAAAGAGCCACTGCATCAGACCCTCCCACAATTGTTGCTCGACGCCAATTTGCAGTTCAATGTGATTTATTTGCAAATAGTGTTTAAAATGCCACAATTTATCTTTGATTCATTTATGTCTAGTATTATCAGCATGAATCAGCAAAGCTGCGGCAACAAATTCAAATGCTGCAGAGTTCCAACAGGTACACTCCATGCATAGTGATCTGCACAGAATAATGCTAAATCAGTCCCATGTTGAATTTTGTTGGTGTATTCTTAATGAAAATTTGAATTTTGGTATCTTTTGAAGAAATTAGGGATACATGTTTCTTGCATGTTAAATCAAAATTCTTGAACTCTAGGTTCTACTTTACATGATCATATGGATTCACATCATCTAGTTTGTACCTAAAAAAATTAGGAGAAATTAAAGGAGACTATTATATATCACATGTTCTTCCAAACAATAATTATTCTGAAGAATGTCATTTGTTTGGAGTTTAGCTTCAATAAGCTGTATTTCATATGAAGTTTTCAAGAAGACAGGTTAAACTTATTAAATGTATGATAGAATAGTCATCTTAGTTTTTTAAATGTGATCTAGAACAATATTTGGTCAATGATCAAATTATTGAAGTAGATCATTGTATAAAAATAAAATGTAATACTTCACTATGCATGATTGAATTGATAAATGTAATGACAAAAAATGGTAATATTAATGAAATTTAATTTGTATTGAAATGAAATACACAAGTGATTATAAATTGTATCTAACTTGGATTAAGATAGTTCATATATTCGGTGTTTTCATCCATAAAATATATGAGTCAAATGATATATTTATGAAAGTTTTGAAATGGTTTCAGTTTATATTATTTTCTTCAAATTTAGTATTTTAGATATTTATGCTCTAACGTTAGAAATAATAATAATAATAATAATAATAATCTTATAATAAATCTTTATATGAAAAAATAATAATTTATCTAAATGTTTTATATTCATATATGAAATACTAGATTAGAAACTATGTACCTTGTTATTTGATTGTCATAACATAAAGTAAAATGCGAAGTAAAATGACATCCAATCTCTTCAAGAATGTACCTAATCTAATATTATTTTTTTATATAATTATTCTGCTTGTAGTAGAGTCAATTACATGGTTAATATGAGATAAATAATTTTTACATAACTTAATAGGAGTATTTAGTAGAGTGCAACCCAAAAGGTTAACTTATGAAGTGAATTCAAGATATATCTTCTTAGTGGCAATACTATATTTTTATAATTATGAGACATTTTAATTACAAGAAAATATTTTAGTTTCTTAAAATTTTTTATTTGTAATTGTGATTGAAAATATTCTTTCAGCTGAATAATTTTCTACTTGACATCTTTTATAATATAAACATCATTCACATATATAATTAATAAAATAAATTTATGTTGGGATTGACTCTTGCTTCAATAGTTGTCTCGAGTGATTACCATTGTGACATGGTGGTTAGGTAGGATCTCATTCAATGCTGTGCAAGCAATCCCCCAGCCCACGATATGAAAACATGATATCGTGATGCAATTTTGTTTTGTAACATGAAAATATGAAATCACGTTTGATTTTAGTGTTCTAACATGAAAACATAATATAGCAATACAACTCAGTACCATGGCATGAAAATATAATATCGCGACTGAGTTTAGTACTATAATATGGAAATATGATGTCAAGACACATTTTAGTGTTGCGACCTTGAAATTTTCAGTCATAACTTATACAACTTGTTTTATGTAAGAAAAAAATAATATATAAGATATTCGGAGTGTAAGTTTTAAAGAATCCGTAGCAATACAAAATAAATGTGTGTTGGTTGTTTACTTGCTCTATTTTTCTTCTTTTCTCTTTATCTCTCTCAAAAGAATACGAAGAGATTTTTAGAATCGACACTTTGATTCTAATCAATCCTAATATTTTGTATAGGAGGAAGATTGATTTGATTTGAGATTTGTGAATTTGGGAATGATGAGTTCGAGGTCATCAATAATTGAAATCAAGATTTTTTTTTTAGGAAGAATTTCAAATTCTAGAAATTAACAATGACAGATTTATCAATTAATAAAAATTTTTAGAGTGTAATCAAAGATCCAAAGACAAAAATCAATGATTAGAACATAAGAATAATAACTACTAAAATTGTCAAATGAGAAAAACTTGATGGAAATATCTGAGACTTTATTCAACCATGTCTAGCAGACAATATTATGATACATATTTTTAGTGAGAAAATGATCAAGAATTCATGAGCAAAGCTAAAAACTTTGTCGGGATCGATCTTTGGTCAATACTTTGTTCATGATGGTGTTTCTTTCTATACTCATCTGCACAAGTCAACTTTTAGATCAATTATTTATTATCTATTAATTATGATATTAGTGATAATGATAAAATAATTTTTTTCACTTATTTACTACCTAACTTCATAAATAATCTAATTATTGCCATAGGTAGTGATATAACATAACTGTCATGTGTTGTAGTTATTTTAGTATTTTTGTTTGAGGATATGAGGTGGCTAGTTATCATCTATTAACTGTCAGGTAATAAATGATGACAATGCTATTATCCTTACCTGTTTACAACGTAGCTTATTAGATAATTCGATTATTATTATTTATAGTGGTATAACAAAATTGTCATATGAGATAATTATTTGAATACTTTTATTCGAGGATGTATAGTGGCATAACAGGAGAGTTCCTCAAGGAAAGTTTTATTTGTGGGAGAAGGTTTGAATAAAAAAGTTCAAAATGATCTAAAAACAAATCAAATTTTAGAGGAAGATTAAAGAGTTGATAAATTAAAGTTCAAATACTAAATTACAATAATGTCTGGACACTTTAAAAGGAACTTTATGAGTTAAGATGACTTGGAGGATCAAGATAAATCAATTGGAATATTTCGTATAGTAGCAAAATGTGTCATTCACAGTGATGAAGACACATAGTTCTTTGATACATGAGCCTTTTATCACACGACTCTCCATTAAATGATTGTATCAATATGAGAGTCATGATAGAGGAACTGTGGTACTGAGAAATGACTTATGATAATTATAGTTGGTCATTATCCATGAGAAAGTAGCTATAAAGATGCATGATGGGACAATGAAGTTGATTATGGAGGTGATACACATTCCAATCTAAACAAGAATTTGATATCAATTAATATAATGATAGATGCAATACTTCATTTTAGCTATGATTAAAAGTCATGCAAGATGACACATTGAGCAATAGTAATTGCTCGTGGAATAAAGTATGAAACCTTGCATAAGCTTCTAGCAAGCACCATCAAATCTCTAGTCATTGGCTCTTTGATTCTAAGAAGAAGGAATCCATAGAGAACTGTATTCTTCAGTCGTGACATGAAATTATATTGTGATATTAGAGAGTAGAACATATCTATGAGAAGACTAACAATTGCATTCTCTAATAAAATAGTGAAATTAGTACCGGATTATTTAGAAAGATTTGGATTTTGTGAGGATTGTATGCATGGAAAGCAAAAGAAGGTAAAATTCAAATTTATAGCCATTAGATTAATGGTAGTTTTGGTTATAATTCATAGTAATTTGTCCAGAAAAATATTAGAGGTATCTTCTGGGAAATAAGAATATTATGTATTATTTATTGATGATATATATATATATATATATATATATATATCTACTTCATTCAAAAGAAATTTGAAGTGTTGAAAAATTTAAGGACTTCAAATTACTATTAGAGAATAAATTCTACAAGAAGATGAATATTCTGTGCACAAACAATGATATAAATTATTATTTATTTATTAGTTTAGTACTGAGTAAGGTATTGCTAGGTAGAACATGATTAACATGATACTATAATAGAACGAAGTGGTTGAAAGGTTAAACAAAATATTGATGAGAAGACAACGTAAATGAGGAGTTGGATATATTTGAAATTGAAAATTTGGGTTGAAGTAGTTATCACATCATGTTACTTGAAGAATCACTCTTACATCGGTAATGAAGGATCAAATATTATTCAAGGTATTATATGAAAGAAAATTGAGTGTAACTTACCTTTGGGTCTTTAAATATGATACATACTTCTATATGCCAAAGAAAATAAAGAATAAACTAGACTTTAAATAAGAGAAGTATAAGTTCATTGGTTACGAGGAAGATTTCAAAGACTATAATTTTGGAATCTAGAGATAAGAAAATTCATCATCAATAGATATGTTGTATTCATGGAGTTTAAGTGTGAGTCTATTATAAATAAATTAATTGAAGGACTCGATAATGCAGAGATAGATATAAACATGGAAAAGCAAGTCAAGGAAGAGCTATCCCAATTAAACACAAATGTTCTTGATGAAGCTTTGAAAGTTACACCCACATTGAGGAGGTCTACATGAGGTAGAAACTCATTTAAAAGGTATATTGATAGTCTATATCATGCCCTTCATATTATAGACAATGAGCCCAATATTGTTAAAGAAATTAGAGTCTTTAGGGAGTTGGAGTAAGTCAATCAAAGACTAATTTAATTAGAGAAAGACGACACGAAGAAAAATTACATTGATTAATTGATAAAAGTATGGATGCTAAAAAGTTTTAGTGGTACATAGTCGAGACAGGATTGAGAAAGTATTCATCAAGTGGAAAATATTGAAAATGAGTCATACTTTAGTAGTTATCTCCAGTGACCACCATAGTGACATAGTGATTGGGTTTGATATTGTTTTTTGTTGGGCGAGTCATTACTCAGCCCATGACATGTAAACATGATATTGTGACATAGTTTAGTGTCATAATATGACAACATAATGTCGTGATTGAGTTTATTACCATGACATAGAAATATGATGTGATATAATTTAGTATCGCGACATGGAAACATAATGTTATAATTGAGTTTAGTTCACAATATGAAAATGTGATGTGATATAATTTTGTATTTTTGGTTTGGAAATATGATGTAATATAATTTAGTATTTCGGCATGGAAACATGATATTATAATTGAGTTTTATATCATAAAATGGAAATATGATGTCGAATATCATGATACAATTTAGTGTCGTGACATGGAAACCATCTATTGTGACTTGTACAATTTGTTTTTGTAAGAAAAAATAATATATAATACAATAAAGATTAAATTTTAATGAATACGCACCTATACAAAATAAATGTGTTTTAGTTACTTGTTTTTTCTTTCTCTTTCAAATGAACATGAAGAAAATTATAATTGATCATAATAATTAAATATAAGAATTCTCTTAATAAAATAAGAAATAATCAATAATATACTTGTGCAAACAAAATAAGATGATTATGTCTAAAAATTGTGCAAATTAGATTTCTGGTGATTATTTTAGATCATATAAAGCTTTTAGTGAAATCTACAAACTAGATTAGAATATTTTGTTAGTATTCAAAAACTTGGTGATTACTTTATATACATTTTTGCCTTAAGATCATTGTAAAAAATATATTGTTTATATTTAATTGATATATTATTTATTTGTGAAAAGTTATAAGAGAAATGAATATTTAAATAGAAGTCATTGTGGCCACTAAAAAAGAAGTATCTTGATAATAAATTTAAAATTTTAAGTAATTCCTCTTGTAACAAGTTTTTTCTTCAAGTGATCTAATTTTTTATTAGAATCCTGAAACAAATAATAGGTTTTTATGAAAATCGATGTACAAGTTTTAAAGTTTTATTATGGTACAAGGAATTTAACTTGTTCATTATAATATGATATCATTTTGGATGAGATAATAATTTATATATAACTGTGATTGTTTGCTTTTGAGTTAATTTCTTGAGAGTCATGAGTGGGGAGATTGATTGTAAGAGCTATAATACTTGAAGGATGAGAATCATATATTGTTATTTTACTAGCAAGGAAATCAATATATTTTTTGTTGGTATTGGTCACCATGAGGGATCTTTATGTAGATACCCAAACATATTCAATAGTTGGCTTAATAATTTATATTGTTCTCTGTCTTTTCTAAAAGTAACTCCTAATAATAATAATAATTTCTTATATGATTCATCTTCATATTTTCATACAATGTGTGCAATATATTACAACTCTCCTATTTCTGCCTCAACAACTATTATGATTAGTGCTCCTTGTTGTCAAGGTAAGTAATATGAAATATTTCTTTACTAAGTATCTGTCTATCTAGTTCAGATGTGTACTGAATTGTTTGATGATAAGACACTGCTAAGGAGGAAAAAATATGATCCCTTAGAATATGACTGCAAAAACCTATGATGCTTTAATGTAGAGAATATGATGTTATTATGGCAAAAAAGTATTCTCTTTCTTGCTCTAGTAGTCACATTCACTTCCCATGAGAATATCTCTAAGAATTAGGTTACTAGATGAGTGGCAAGAACAAAATTAGTAATTTACTCTAGATATCTAGGCTTTTCTAGTCTCATTCTCATTTGCTAGGAGATGATATTGTATATTTGTATAATTCTAAATAAATATAAAAATGTTGCAAGTTTTTATAACATCTTATAGGTAGTAAAAGAGTTAAAATAGATGATGTTTTTAGTTTTTATTTTAATATATTGTCACAAGATAATCAATTATTAGAAACCAGTCAATAATTAAGTCATATTTATCTCATCACTAGGAGACTTCTTTGTTCATGATTAATTTTTTTTTGACTAAAGAAAGAAAAGAAGGAACTTTAGTAGTTTGTTTTGACTAAAAATATATTATTTTAATATATAGTTCATAATTAATTTGTTCTTGATGATTAATTTTTTTGACTAAAAAATGAATAATTAAGCCATATGTGAATTTTAGTAGTTTGTTTTGTATAGTTTCTCTGTTATGGTTTTTACATAATAATAATTGAGATTTTTATTTCCTTCATCTACTCACAACAATGTAACACTAACCTGTAAACATCATAGTTATAGTTTATAGTTATTATGATTGAAAACTCATTATGTTTCAATGACAATCAAGGAGAAAAGGAGGAGGAGATAGAAGAAAGAAATAGAACAAATATATTTTTATTCATATTCAAAAATAAAAAAAAAGCACACATAAAAAGATAGGAAAAAAATACACACATATATATGGTTGTTGGAATTGATATATCGAGTGTTCCCATACATTGTAACAAGGAAGAAAATAAATGAAAGCTAAAGATGCACAATAAATCAAACATCAGCACTTTACTTTAGATTGATGCTTACATTTCATAAATATTTAGTTTAGAAGAGATAAAAGGAAATTTGTGGTCTTGAGTATTTTTGTAAAAATGTTTGAAATCTACATGTTGGTATGTAGACAGTAATAATTGAACTATCATAATATTTTTCTGTATGAAATATGAATTAATAATCAATCTTGTTGAAATTTAGTTTATTTTTTTGTTTATTATTTATTTTATTTTTATTATTATTCAAGAGCAATTGACATGTGTGCTATCTCAAACTATATAGTTTATATTGTATTCTTAAATAATTTTCCAAAATTAATAAAATTATATATTTTTTTCACTCTTCCCAAATCATGTAAAACAGTAATTTTAGTTTGAACATGATATCATAGCTCAAATTTGACAAAGAAATAGTGGTGCTAGGGTGTGCAAGTGATGGTGCTCCTTGTGGTATTGTCAACGACAATAATTGTCTATAGCTAGTAGTGACTATAGTAGATCTATCTTACTATGGAGGTAACAAACTACATACAGTGGTTCTTTTTTTGTTTTCTTGGTTATTATGGTAGTTGGACTTTTGGTAGCATGGTTTTGGTGGTCTAGAAGTTTTCTCCACTTAACTATACAGGAGCCCATAATGGTCAACATGGTGGCGTCGATATAGATTGCTTTAGTAGGTGATATTTATTATTTTTATGGTTTTAGAGGTTTTCTAATTTGTATTTTCAAGAATTTTGTATAAAATCATTATTTTTTATGTTAGCTTATTTTTGTTTGATATAGATGTTTGTTTTTTTGGATAAAAAAAGAAAAGAAAAATAGTTGGAATTAGTATGATATTATTGAGGAAATTTCAGTTGAAATTGATGATAGATACATATTTTCCTATGTATATGTCGATTAATATTTGTTTTGTGGCTCAAAGTTACATAGACCATTTATTTTAAAACTTATCTCAAACTTAGATTGATAATTGAATTATGATTGATACATAACAACTAGTGCACCTATAATAATTGATTGATTCCAGCAAATCGAGTATGTTTAGTTTTTTTGTCACTTGTAGGAGGATTTGTGACTTGGATGTTTTGATGTTTTCTGTGAGGATATTTTACTTATATGTTTCGTTTTCAAGAATTTTGTATCAAATCATAATGTTTTATGTTAGCTTATTTCCTGTTTGATATCGATGTGAGTTTATCGGATAAGAATGAAGGAAAATGGTTGGAATTAGTGTGTAATTTTTGGGGAAAATTCAGTTGAAATTGATGGAAGATACATATTTTCTTTGGGATATATCAACGGATATTTGTTTTATGGCACAAAGTTATATGAGCCATTTATTTAAAACTTATCTCAATTTGAGATTAGTAAGTGAATGATAATAATACATAATAATTAGTGTAATTATAATAGTTGATTGATTTTAGCATGTCGAATATGCTTAGTTTTTGTGACACTTGTAAGAGGATTTGTGATTTAGCTATTTCAATGTTTTCTTTGAAGATATTTTACTTATATGATAATAGTACTTAGTTGTTAATGTATAAATTAATAGATCAGGGTGAGATGACTTTTTATGTGACTTGAATAAAATTATGGGAGATGATTATTAGCGTGAAACTTGTGTTGACAAGTTAGATTGCATTGAGGAATTTTAATGATCAAATTAGTATTATTCTTAATATGTATTCATTGGGAGCATGACATTTTGCTTTGTTGACATGGTTTTATAAGATATTTTTGTTTCTCTCAGAGATTTATTAAAGAGTGACTTAGGCATATATAACTATTTTTTGATCGAGTACAGTTGATATGATTAGTCATACAATTATGATTTCTTTATCATATATTGGCAGTGAGGACATATTCTTGAGAGATGTTGGATATTGCATCGCAATTTATGATGGACTTTTTTGGGTTCAGAAAAAATGTACAATTAGGCTTATATTGGTTCATTTATGATTGCATCTATTAGTCTTGTTGCACTTACCCTTTCTCTGAATGTATGTCAGATTTTGTTGAGTTCTACTAGCTTAGAGCCTTAGACACTTTTACATGCATCATCCTTTGTGTTTATTATCTTACTCCTGATTCTTGAATCATAAATTTTAGAGTGAATATCTAGAACTACAAATATTGTCGTGGCCAGTCATCATTGTATGGCAATCTAAATATTTTGATTAAAATTAAGGTGATGTTAGTATGTGATTGTGAATTAGAGTGAATATCTAAATATTTTTATTTGACAATCTAAATATTTTGGAATTGAACATCAAAAAGATGTTATCTATTGATTGTGAATCAGGTTGTCAGTATGTGATGTTAGTGATATTCATTGATGATTTTTTAATTAATTGATATGATCAATTAGATATATTTTAATTAAAATTATTTTTATATATTAAGTTTCATAGTAAGGATTTGAATTATTTTCTTAGTATTAAGGTGTAATACTCAAAAGATTAGATATTTTTTCTTAGAGTAGATATGTTTTGGATATTTTATTTGATCTTGATATATTGAGATATATAATTATTGACTCACAACTTGTTTTAAGTATAAATTTATCTACATATATCAGTTTATCAATTGATTTCATTAAATATAGGAGGATCCTCCAAAATAGATTCATATGGATCTACACCATCAATGACTCGACCAAAGATCACATACATTATCAATATAGTTAGTAATTTTTTAGATTATTATAGACATTTATATGAATGTAATTTTTAGGATTCGTAAGTATGTGAAGAATGCTTCATGATGTGAGATTATATTTAGAGATTATGGGCATAGTCAGGCAGCAATATATTTAAATTTTAGTTTGGCTCTAATAATTACACAAAAGAATTATATAAGTTTTTTTTATATTTTTTATAGGTAGCTTGTCTCATGAAAAAATAAGTATATTATTATTGAGATTTATTGTAGAAGTAAAGTATAATCTTATGACATCATCTATTTGTAAGTTGTATTGGTTAGTCATTTCTTGGAAGAGATTGCTTATTAGTTTTAAAATCAATGATACTTTATTGTAATAGTCAGATAATCTGATACATTGCTATCAATCTAGTGTTTTTTGAACAAGCAAAATATATTAAAATTGGTTGTCACTTCATTTGTGAGAAGATACAAAATGGCTTGATTATTACTTCCTATGTACCTAATAAAGAGCATTATATAGAAATTTTCATGAAGGCTCTTAGAGTATCACATGTGTTTTTTTATCTCTTCTAATCTAGATATTTGTGACATATATGTCCTAACTTAGAATGAATAGTTGAGATTTAATTTATTTTTTTATTATTTATTTTATTTTTTTTTTATTATTTAGGAGCTCCCAATATTTGTGCTGCCTCAAATCATATATATATATATATATATAGCATATGTTGTATTATGAAAAATAATTTTTAAAAATTAATAAAATTAATTATTTTTATCTTGCTCTCTCTCTCTTATTGAACTCCAAATCTTAATTTGGGTTCGAACAATTCTCAATATGTTTTGTCTACTCATGGAATATTGGATTAGAAATAATGTGTTTATCTGTCTACTATCATAATAAAGTCTCATTGGCCTATGAACTAGTAAACATATCTCTTTTAAGAACTGAGTTAGTGACTAATCTACTTGAGGCTAAAGCTCACAAATAGCTGATACCACCGCTTAGTATTTTGCCTTCACACTGAATATCAAAATAATGTTATTTTTTTTAGAATATAAGATTAATTTTTAAAAAATATAAAACTATGTAATTGATCTCATCTTTGTTATTGTTTTAGCTCAATAAGAATCTTGGTATATATCTGCCTAATAATGTTTATGATGTTTTAATGAAATCTGACATCTTGGAGTTTTCTTCACATACTTAAGAATCTAAAAAATCACCTTTATATGAGTTTATATAGGAGAATTGAGAAAATGATTAACTATATTGTTAGTGTATGTGACATTTGATTTATTTACTATCAGATAATTTATTTTTTATATGATTATTTTGTCTTATAAATTCTAGGAATTTATCTAGGTAAGTCAACTAATTCGTATTTCATCATGCTAGAATTAGACAAAATGTCTAAAGGTAATATCATTTGAAAAAAAGAAAAAACAAATCTTCTAAGTATTGCCTCAATATTTAAAAAATATCTAAGCTGTTTAAAATCGTTCTTTTGAAACATGAGTTATAGTAACACTTCGAGTCAAGATATACTCAATTGATTATCTCTTATAATTATAATATCATTAACATACATCATAAATGTCATATATTATTCTTTTGTTTTATATCAATAAAAATAAGAATAATGATACATATATCTCCTAAAATCACATATGATGAATACCAAATAGAACTTGTTAAGCCATATCCTATAAGATTATTTCAAGCCAAAAAGTGATTTCCATAATCTACATACTATGCATATGCTCTTCAGAATAGTAAAACATTATGAATATTGTGTAAACATTTATTTATTGAGGTTATCATGAAAGAATACCTACCTTATATCTAGCTGATATATAATTTACTTGTGGAATGTAGTAATAGAAAGTAACAAACTAATAGTGATCATTTTGTAAGGTGTGGTATATCAAGTTTTTTTTAGTTCTCACAATCTTTGGCTTTAGGAGATGATAGCTAAGCACCTAATGGGGTTTATGTTGATAGAGAAAAATAAGTATGGTCAATTAACTCAATTTTAAGGGAAGTCATCCGTGATCTATTCATTTTGTACAAAGATATCATAAAAAAATAATATTACAATTTAATTGCTTAGCAAAGAAATTCACCAAAAATAAATTATGATGAAACTATGATATAAAGAGAATGAATTTTATAAGAGAATATTTATCATTAACATTGTTATGCCCTTTGATTCGTATAGCAATATAATTGACGATAAGAATATCAAAAAGTTTAAATTCAACAAAAGAAATAAAAAAGAGTGGCATAGATGCCAACAATATTTTTGGCATTTATTATTACATCACACTCAAATAGAGTATAGATGAGATTATCATTCATATTGTCACGGTGGATTTATTATCCAGTTGCAAATGAGAGAGCTGAGGGAGGTTGGGACACACTCAAGA